>JAVSCE010018243.1:0-108816 GCA_032199065.1 Smutsia gigantea | reverse complement strand
GAAGCTCACCTCCATATCACTGGGTAATTGTCTGTACCTGAGAGGGGAGGGGAGGGCCCGTTTTGCTGCTGTTGGAGTAGGAAAGAGAGAAACGGCCCCAGACTGCAGTTTGTAAGCAATAAACGTATTTTAAACTTTATTTCTCCCTTTGACTGATTTTGGTTTTTAGACATATTTTGCCCCACGATTTGCTCTCCCGGACTTACACAGTGAACCCAGGATCTCTTACATCTGTACTCCTTAAAGCAAAAAGACGTACAGGCCGTCCTTTATAGATGAGAAACCAAGGCTTATGGTGCATTGATTTACCTGATCACACAGCAAATAATGGTAGATCTGACTCTTCAAACTCAAATTTTAAAAGGCAATCATACAATTATGAATACTTTGAGGTTTATGATCTGTCAGGTGGATTACTCTACTACGTTGGACAAACCTCTGAAAGCTTTCTTATTGTCACTCTTGCCTTCCTCTTAAGCAGCACAAAAACTCCATTCACTGCCCAAGTGACACTAAATTCCAGGGGTTCTCTTCTCAGTACCATTTTGTAGCAGAGGCTACAAGCAGGGTCTAGAATCAAATTGGTAAATTAAAACCACTACTTGGCCAATCCTCCTTACACAACTTGAATTTAAATGTTTTACTCAGCAGGAAACCAATTTTGTTCTTAAAATTCCCCGAATTAATCTGAACCTAAGCAATGATAAAAATTTTTTTCCTTTTTTTAAATTAAGGTATTATTGATATACACTCTTATGAAGGTTTCACATGAAAAAACAATGTGGTTACTACATTTACCCATATTATCAACTCCCCACCCTTACCCCAATGCAGTCACTATCCATCAGTGTAGTAAGATGCCACAGATTCACTGCCTTCTCTGTGCTACACTGTTTTCCCTGTGATCCCCCACAGCATGTGTACTAAACAAAATACCCCTCAATCCCCTTCTCCCACCCACCCTCCCCTTTGGTAACGACTAGTTCCTTCTTGGAGTCTCTGAGTTGGCTGCTATTTTGTTCCTTCAGTTTTGCTTCGTTGTTATACTCCACAAATCAGAGAAATCATTTGGCACTTGTCTTTCTCCGCCTAGCTTATTTCACTGAGCATAATATCCTCCAGCTCCATCCATGTTGTTGCAAATGGTAGGATTTCTATCTTTCTTACGGCTGAATAGTATTCCATTGTGTATGTGTACCACCTCTTCTTTATCCATTCATCTACTGATGGACACTTAGGTTGCTTCCATATGTTGGCTATTGTGAAAAATGCTGCAAAAAACATAGGGGTGCATATGTCTTTTCGAATCTGAGAAGTTGTATTCTTTGGGCAAATTCCAAGAAGTGGGATTCCTGGGTCAAATAGTATTTCTATTTTGAGTTTTTTGAGGAACCTCCATATTGCTTTCCGCAATGGTTGAACTACCTTACATTCCCACCAGCAGTGTAGGAGGGTTCCCCTTTCTCCGCATCCTCGCCAGCATTTTCTGTTCTTAATCTTTTTGATGCTGGCTATTCTTACTGGTGTGAGGTGATATCTCATTGTGGTTTTAATTTGCATTTCCCTGATGATTATTGATGTGGAGCATCTTTTCACGTGTCTGTTGGCCACCTGAATTTCTTCTTTGGAGAACTGTTTCTTCATATTCTCTGCCCATTTTTAATCGGGTCATTTGCTTTTTGGGCATTGAGGTGTGTAAGTTCTTTATATATTTTGGATGTTAACGCCTTGTTGGATATGTCATTTACAAATATATTCTCCCATACTGTAGGATGCCTTTTTGTTCTGTTGATGGTGTCCTTTGCTGTACAGAAACTTTTTAGTTTGATGTAGTCCCATGAGTTCATTTTTGCTTTTGTTTACCTTGCTCGAGGAGATGCCTTCAGGGTGAAGTTGCTCATGCTTATATTCAGGAGATTTTTGCCTATGTTGTCTTATAAAAGTTTTATGGTTTCATGACTTACATTCAGGTCCTTGATCCATTTCGAGTTTACTTTTGTGTATGGGGTTAAACAATAATCCAGTTTCATTCTCTTGCATGTAGCTGTCCAGTTTTGCCAACACCAGCTGTTGAACATGCTGTCATTTCCCCATTGTATGCCCATGGCTCCTTTATCATATATTAACTGACCATATATGATTGGGCTTATATCAGGGCTCTATAGTCTGTTCCATTAGTCTGTGGGTCTGTTCTTGTGCCAGTAACAAATTGTCTTGATTACTGCGGCTTTGTAGTGGAGCTTGAAGTTGGGGAGCATAATCCCCCAGCTTTATTCTTCCTTTTCAGGATTGCTTTGGCTATTCAGGATCTTTTGAGGTTCCATATGAATTTTAGAATGATTTTCTCTAGTTGGTTGAAGAATGCTGTTGGTATTTTGATAGGAATTGCATTGAATCTGTACATTCCTTTGGGCAGGATGGCCATTTTGACAATATTAATTCTTCCTATCCGTGAGCACAGGATGTGTTTCCATTTATTGGTATCTTCTTTAATTTCTCTCATGAGTGTCTTGTAGTTTTCAGAGTATAGGTCTTTCACTTCCTTGGTTAGGTTTGTTCCTAGGTGTCTTATTCTTTTTGATGCAACTGTGAATGGAATTGGTTCCCTGATTTCCCTCTCTGCTAGCTCATTGTTAGAGTGTAAGAATGCCACAGATTTCTGCATATTAATTTTGAATCCGCAATTTTGCTGAATTCAGATATTAGATCTAGTACTTTTGGAGTGGACACTTCAAGGTTTTTTATGTACAATATCATGTCATCTGCAAACAGGAACAGTTTAACTTCTTCCTTGCCAATCTGGATGCCTTTTTTTTTTTGGTATAATTAATCTACAATTACATGTGTAACATTATGGTTACTGGACTCCCCACATCATCAACTCCCCACCACATACCCCATTACAGTCACTGTCCATCAGTGTATAGATGCTATAGAATCAGTACTTGTCTTCTCTGAGTTGTACAGCGCTCCCTGTGCCCCCCTACATTATGTCTGCTAATCGTAATGCCCCTTTCCCCCCCTTATCCCTCCATTCCTACTCATACACCCAAGTCCTTTTCCCTTTGGTAACTGTTAGTCCATTCTTGGGTTCTGTGAGTCTGCTGCTGTTTTGTTCCTTCAGTTTTTTTTATTTCTTCTTATACTCCACATATGAGTGAAATCATCTGATACTTGTCTTTTTCTGCCTGGCTTATTTCACTGAGGATAATACCCTCTAGCTCCATCCATGTTGTTGCAAATGGTAGGATTTGTGTTCTTCTTATGGCTGAAGAATATTCCATTGTGTATATGTACCACATCTTCTTTATCCATCCATCTACTGATGGACACTTAGGTTGCTTCCATTTCTTGTCTATTGTAAATAGTGCTGCAATAAACATAGGGGTGCATGTGTCTTCTTCAAACTGGGCTGCAGCATTCTTAGGGTAAATTCCTAGGAGTGGAATTCATGAGTCAAATGGTATTTCTATTTTGTTTTTTGAGGAACCTCCATACTGCTTTCCACAATGGGTGAACTAATTTGCTTTCCCACTAGCAGTGTAGGAGGGTTCCCTTTTCTCCAAATCCTTGCCAACATTTGTTGTTGTTTGTGTTTTGGATGGTGGCCATGCTTACTGGTGTGAGGTGATATCTCACTGTGGTTTTAATCTGCATTTCTCTGATGATTAGCGATGTGGAGCATCTTTTCATGTGCCTGTTGGCCATCTGAATTTTTTCTTTGGAGAAGTCTCTGTTCAGATCCACTGTCCATTTTCAATTGGATTATTTGCTTTTTGTCTGTTGAGGTTTGTGAGCTTTTTATATATTTTGGATGTCAACCTTTATCAGATATGTCACTTATAAATATATTCTCCCATACTGTAGGATGTCTTTTTGTTCTACTGATGGTGTCCTTTGCTGTACAGATCCTTTTCAGCTTGATATAGTCCCACTTGTTCATTTTTGCTTTTGTTTCCCTTGCCCCGGGAGATATGTTCATGAAGAAGTTGCTCATGTTTATGTCCAAGAGATTTTTGCCTATGTTTTTCTCTAAGAGTTTTATGGGTTCATGACTTACATTCAAGTCTTTGATCCATTTTGAATTTACTTTTGTGTGGGGTTAGACAATGATCCAGTTTCATTCTCTTACGTGTAGCTGTCCAGTTTAGCCAACACCAGCTGTTGAAGAAGCTGTCATTTCCCCACTGTATGTCCATGGCTCCTTCATCGTATATTAATTGACCATATATGTTTGGGTTAATATCTGGACTCTCTATTCTGTTCCACTGGTCTGTGGATCTGCTCTCGTGCCAGTACCAAATTGTCTTGATTACTGTGGCTTTGTAGTAGAGCTTGAAGTTGGGAAGTGAGATCCCCCCTGTTTTATTCTTCCTTCACAGGATTGCTTTGGCTATTTGGTGTCTTTTGTGGTACCATATGAATTTTAGAACTATTTGTTGCAGTTCGTTGAAGAATGCTGTTGGTATTTTGATAAGAATTGCACTGAATCTGTAGGTTGCTTTAGGTAGTATAGCCATTTTGACAATATTATTCTTCCTAAGAAGAGCAGGGGATGAATTTCCATTTTTTAGTGTCCTCTTCAATTTCTCTTAGGAGTGTCTTCTAGTTTTCAGGGTATAGGTCTTTCACTTCCTTGGTGAGGTTTATTCCTGGGTATTTTATTCTTTTTCATGCAACTGTGAATGGAATTGATTTCCTGATTTCCCTTTCTGTTAGCTCATCATTAGTCTATAGCAAAGCCACACATTTCGGTGTATTAATTTTGTATCCTGCAACTTTGCTGAATTCAGATATTAGTTCTAGTGGTTTTGGAGTGGATTCTTTAGGGCGTTTTATGTACAATATCATGTCATCTACAAATAGTGACACGTTGACTTCTTTACCAATCTGGATGCCTTGTATGTCTTTGTTTTGTCTGATTCCTGTTGCTAGGACCTCCAGTACTATGTTGAATGACAGTGAAGAGAGTGGGCATCCCTGTCTTGCCCCGATCTTAGGTGAAAAGCTTTCAGCTTCTCGCTGTTAAGTATCATGTTGGCTGTGGGTTTGTCATAGATGGACTTTATTATGTTGAGGTACTTGCCTTCTATACCCATTTTGTTAAGAGTTTTTATCACGAATGTATGTTGAATTTTGTCAAATGCTTTTTCAGCATCTATGGAGATGATCAGGTGGTTTTTTTGTCCTTTTTGTTGATGTGGTGGATGATGTTGATGGATTTTTGAATGTTGTACCATCCTTGTATCCCTGGAGTAAATCCTACTTGATCATGATGGATGATCTTTCTGATGGATTTTTGAATTCGGTTTCCTAATATTTTGTTGAGTATTTTTGCATCTATCTTCATCAGGGATATTGGTCTGTAATTTTCTTTTTTTGTGGTGTCTTTGCCTGGTTTTGGTATTAGAGTGATGCTGGCCTCAAAAAATGAGTTTGGAAGTATTCCCTCTTCTACTCTTTGGAAAACTTTAAGGAGGATGGATATTAGGTCTTCACTAAATGTTTGATAAAATTCAGTGGTGAAGCCATCTGGTCGAGGGATTTTCTTCTAAGGTAGGTTTTTGATTACCCGTTCAATTTTGTTGCTGGTAATTGGTCTGTTCAGATTTTCTGTTTCTTTCTGGATCAGCCTTGGAAGGTTGTATTTTTCTAGAAAGTTGTCCATTTCTTCTAGATTATCCAGTTTGTTAGCATATAATTTTTCATAGTATTCTCTTTCTCTAATAATTCTTTGTATTTCTGTGGTGTCCGTCATGATTTTTCCTTTTTCGTTTCTGATTCTGTTTATGTGAGTAGACGCTCTTTTTTTCTTGGTACTTCTGGATAGGGGTTTATCTGTTTTGTTTATTTTCTCAAAGAACCAGCTCCTGCTTTCATTGATTCTTTCTATTGTTTTATTTTTCTTGATTTTATTTATTTCTGCTCTAATATTTATTATGTCCCTCCTACTGACTTTGGGCCTCATTTGTTCTTTTTCTAGTTTCGTTAATTGTAAGTTTAGACTACTCATATGGGATTGTTCTTCTTTCCTGAGGTAGCCCTGTATTTCAATATGTTTTCCTCTTAACACGGCCTTCACTGCATCCCACAAATTTTGAGGTGTTGAATTATTGTTGTCATTTGTCTCCATACATTGCTTGATCTCTGTTTTTATTTGGTCATTGATCCATTGGTTATTTAGGAGCATGTTGTGAAGCCTCCATGTATTTGTGGCATTTTCCATTTTCTTTGCGTAATTTATTTCTAGTTTCATACCTTTGTGGTCTGTGAAACTGGTTGGTACAATTTCAATCTTTTTGAATTTACCGAGGCTCTTTTTGTGGCCTAGTATATGATCTATTCTGGAAAATGTTCCATGTGCACTTGAGAAGAATGTGTATCCTGCTGCTTTTTGGTGTAGAGTTCTGTAGATGTATGTTAGGTCCATCTGTTCTAGTACTTTGTTCAGTGCCTCTGTCTCCTTACTTATTTTCTGTCTGGTTGATCTGTCCTCTGGAGTGAGTAGAGTGTTGAAGTCTCCTAGAATTAATGCATTGCATTCTATTTCTCCTTTTAATTCTGTTAGTGTATGTTTCACATATGTAGGTGCTCCTGTGTTGGGCGCATAGATATTTATAATGGTTATATCTTCTTGTTGGATTGACCTTTTTATCATTATGTAATGTCCTTCTCTGTCTCTTGTTACTTTCTTTGTTTTGAAGTCTAATTTGTCTGATACAAGTACAGCAACTCCTACTTTTTTCTCCCTATTAGTTGCATGAAATATGTTTTTCCATCCCTTCCCTTTTAATCTGTGTATGTCTTTGGGTTTAAAGTGAGTCTCTTGCAGGCAGCATATAGATGGGTCTTGTTTTTTTATCCATTCAGTGACTCTGTGTCTTTTGATTGGTGCATTCAGTCCATTTACATTTAGGGTGATTATGGATAGGTATGTACTTATTGGCATTGCAGGCTTTAGATTCGTGGTTACCAAAGGTTCAAGGTTAACTTCCTTACTATCTAAGAGTCTAAATTGTATTACAAACACAGTCTCAAGGTTCTTTTTTTTTTCTTCCTCCTTTTTCTTCCTCTTCCATTCTTTATATATTATATTAGGTATCATATTCTGTACTCTTTGTCTATCCCTTGATTGACTTTGGAGATAGTTGTTTTAGTTTTTGCATTTGCTTGGTAATTAGCTGTTCTACTTTCTTTACTGTGGTTTTATTACTTCTGGTGACAGCTGTTAAACCTTAGGAACACTTCCATCTATAGCAGTCCCTCCAAAATACACTGTAGAGATGTGTTGTGGGAGGTAAATTCTCTCAGCTTTTGCTTATCTGGAAATTGTTTAATCCCTCCTTCAAATTTAAATGATAATCTTGCCGGATAAAGTATTCTTGGTTCAAGGTCCTTCTGCTTCATTGCATTAAATACATCATGCCACTCCCTTCTGGTCTATAAGGTTTCTGGTGAAAAGTCTGATGATAACCTGATGAGCTTTCCTTTTTATGTGATCTTATTTCTCTCTCTGGCTGCTTTTAATAGTCTGTCCTTATCCTTGATCTTTGCCATTTTAATTACTATATGTCTTGGTGTTGTCTTCCTTGGGTCCCTTGTGTTGGGAGATCTGTGTACCTCCATGGCCTGAGAGAATATCTCCTTCCCCAGATTGGGGACGTTTTCAGCAATTACCTCCTCAAAGACACTTTCTATCCCTATTTCTCTCTCTTCATCTTCTGGTACCCCTATAATGCGAATATTGTTGCATTTGGATTGGTAACACAGTTCTCTCAATATTCTTTCATTCTTAGAGATCCTTCTTTCTATCTGTGCCTCAGCCTCTTTGTCTTCCTCTTCTCTAGTTTCAATTTCATTTATCGTCTCCTCCACTGTATCCAATCTGCTTTTAATACTGTCCATTGTGCTCTTCAGTGATTGGATCTCCAACCAGAATTCATTCCTGAGTTCTTGAATATCTTTCCATACCTCCATGAGCATATTAATGATTTTTATTTTGAACTCCCTTTCAGGAAGGGTCATGAGGTCAATGTCATTTAAATCTTTCTCAGAAGTGGTATTAATAATTTTACTCTGAACCAGATTCCTTTGGCATTTCATATTTGTGTATGGCGCCCTCTAGTGCCCAGAAGCTCTACTCTCTGGAGCTGCTCAGCCCCTGAAGCAATGTTGGGGGTTGCAGGGGAGCGGTATTGGTGCCTGGGGTGAGGAAAGAGCTGTTTCCTGCTTCCTGGCTGCTATGCCTGTCTCCACTGCCTGAACCAGTGGGCTGAGCACACAGGTATAAGCCCTCTATGCTTTGCGTTTGTAGTTGCTGTAGACAGATCTTCCCTCTGGATAGCCTAACGCCAGGGTAGTGTTTGCCGGTTTGGAAGCCAGGTGGGGCTGGCCAGGAGAAAGGCGCAGTAGGCTGCGTATCACGGAGGGGGTCCTTGGAGCTGTGTAGCCAGCCAGGGAGCTGGAGCACCTGAAGATTGTCTAAGGAGGAAGATTTCTTTTTCCTCCTTAAATATGAGGGTCTATATGGCAAATGTCGCAACCTGCTGGGCAGAGAACACCCGGAAAATTTTGTCTACCTGTCCATTCTCCTGAGCAGTAAGCTCTGTGCAATCCTTGCCCCTTTAGCAGTCCTCTTGCTAAGGGCTTCCTTGTTAGGAAGTCTCTCAGACTGCCCACATTTCTTTTGTCCCGGAGCAGCCGGATATGGATCCCTGCTTTTCACAAGCAGCTGGAATCTCAGTCTCTCCAGGAATTTTGCCTGTCTTAGCTTTCCAACCCATAATCATGAGAGTATCATGCAAGCACCATGAATTGTAGGTTTGTGCTCCCAGAGCAGATTTCCAAAGTTAGGTATTCAGCAGCCCCAGATCTCCACTCTCTCCCTGCTCTGTTTCTCTTCCTCCCGCCTGTGAGCTGGGGTCCTGCCGGGCCACATTTTTGGTACGTTACCCTGTTCTGTGAGGTTTGTTCTTTTCTCCAGATGTATACAGTCCGGCACCGTCCTCTTTCCTGTTGGTCTTTCAGGATTAGTTGTATTAATTATATTTTCGTATTATATGCAGTTTTAGTATGAAGCCTGTGTCTCACCTCTCACGCCACCATCTTTAATCCCTTCATTAGAGGAGAATTTCTTTAATCTGACACCAAAAATCCTACAATAAATAGTGACAAACTTTAGATGTAGTCAGTCCCATAAACTCATTAAAGTAAAGAACAAGATAAAGAAGACCATTATCACTGCATCAGATGGACTGGAAATCCTAGCCTCATAAATAAAGCAGATGGAAGGAAGGCAGAAAGGCAGGAGGCAAGGAAGGAGGAAAGAAATAAGAAAAGAAGAAAATGAGACATAGGGATTGAGAAAGGAGAAAAATTGTGGACAGGCTGTAGTATTGCCTATATAGAAAAAGCCAAGAGACTAAATGGACACACTATTAAAATGTACTTGAAAATATAGAATGCCACTCAGAAAAGCATACAAATATTGAGGGATAAAATTATTATGAGAACTAGTACTTGACTTGAGTCTGGATTAAAATTAATGAAAGTAAACCATAAATCTAGACAAAGTGGTCTAGGGAGAGACCTGCAAGGTTGTTTTTTCTGGGTTCACTACCTTTTGTCAAAAGTTGAAAATGAAAATGTTCTTTCTCCGCATCCTTGCCAGCAATAGTTAAAATAGCTCTTTCCCTTTTTGTGACATCTCATTGCTGATTTAGATTGCCTTTGCTAGACTACCTATGGATTTAAGCATTTTTTCATATTTCTTGGCAGAGAATTTTCTCCTCTCTGCATTGTCTATTCATATTGTTTATTCATTCTTCTATTGGGTTACATGTCTTCTCCTTATAAATTTGTAAGAGCTTTTCATATATTATTGATATTAATCTGTTGCCTATCTTTATTTATTCTTCCCTTAGGATCAATTTATCCAATTTAAAAAATTCACATTGGGAGTCTAATTGAAATTACATTAAATATATATTAATTTTGGGAGAATTAATATTATATGATATTAAATAAATACCTAAAACATGATTGAAACCACAAAGGAGATGATTGATAGATTTGGTAAAATCAAGACTTAAAAATTTTTTTGGACCCAAGACAATATTACAAAGTAAAATTGTAAGTGACAGAGAAACAAATACACCACATAAAGGATTAGCATTCAGAACATTTTTACTTATCAGTAAAAAAACATAACCAATCCTTAGAAAATAAGCAAATAATATAAATAACAATATATAGGAAAGAAATCCAAATGATCAAAAAAAAAAAAAGATGTTCACTTCCCTAATAAACACAAAATGCAAGTTAAAACATGAGATACTATTTTTTCACTAATAAGATATCATAAATGAACTATTTGGCAGTATCAACTCTTGGAGAAGATAGATATTGCTGATGGGAGCGTGGGATGCAGGCACTTTGAAAACAACTTCAGAGCACCTAATAAAGTTGAAAAATATACATGCTGAATGACCCAGTAAACCTATGACCTAAAGACACTCACACATGCATAAGGAAACAGGTTCAAGAATGTTCACTGGAGCATTATTTGTAATAGCAAAAAATCGGAAACAGTCAAAATACCCATCAAAGGGAGAATTAATACATATAATGCAATATATTATTACAAAGGAATACTACAAGGTGGCTAAAAAGAAAGAACCTAACATACAACACATTATTGAGTGGGAAGCTAACCACAGAATGATGCTGATGGTATGATATCATTCGTGTTAATTTTAACACACAAACAACACTAGGGACACAGCATATACAATGGGCTAATAGACTCACGATGGCAGTTGAAAGTGAGTTTTCTATATTACTTACAATGACACCCTGTGGAGAAAAAATCAAGGAAACTGAAAAAATTCTCAGCAACAAAAAAATCAAGAAAATCTGCCAATCGAAATGGAATTAAAGTCAGAAGTATGCTTTGCTGGAGTGAGGGGAATAACTTGGCTCCCAGAGAGGGAAAGGGGTTGGGAGAGGTTATAATAGAATTTTACCTTAGTATAATTTTTTTAAATGACTGTATATAATCATTGCTTGTGTAGTTATTTTTAAGGTGTACATGAGACTTTTGGTTTTAGGATTGTAAGGCAAAGATGTCCTTCCTCACTATCATCTTGAAAAAAATCTTAGAATTTGGAGGCATTGGGTAACTTGAAAGGATGGGCTAAGGTCGGGGTGTTGAAAATTCAGATTTAAATATAAACAGTATCCCCAGGGATCATTAGATATTTGAGGAAAGCCTCCAACATGAAAGGGAAAGAACTCCCCCACTTCAATCAAACAGAAAAAGTTATCTTACCACTCCCAAGTATACACCCAGGAGAAACAAAAATGTATGTCAACAGGAAAACTAGTACAGAAATATTCGGAGTAACATTATTCATAACAGCCAAAAAGTGGAAACAACTCACATGTCAATAAACTGAATGGAATCAACTGAGGATGGATAAACAAAATGGGGTATATCCAAGCAATGAAATGTTATTTGGCCATAAAATGGAATGAAATACGGCTACATGTTACAACATGGGTGGACCTTGAAGTCATCATGCTAAAAGGAGCTGGACTCAAAAGGCCATATATTATATGATTCCATTGAAATAAAATGTCTAGAAGTAAAAAGATAAAAGGAAAATCTATAGATTAGTGGTTGTCTAGGGCTGAGAGTGGGAAATGGGAAGTGGCTACTAATGGGTACTAGTTTTGTTTTGAGATTAAGAAAATATTCAAAAATTAGATTGTATTGATGGTTACATGACTTTGTGAGCATACTACAAACCACTGAACTGCATGCTCTAAATGGGAGAATTTTATGATATGTGAACTATATCCCAATAAATCTGTTTTAAAAACTGATCTAAGAGGAAGCCAAGATACTGGAGGACAAAGGAGGAAAGTTCAGCCCTCCTACTTTCATGTTCAAAACAAAGGCTTTAAAAATCCTACTTCAGAGAACTTGTCTCTACAACATATTGGCCTTTTTGGTCCCCTTACTATTTTCATTCTCACTAAGATAATTTAAGATCTAAATGCCAGGCTTGTCTTCAAAGACTATCCTTCTCTTCTAATTCACCCTCTCAGGGTCCCTGGCCTTGAGAGAGAACACTCTCTATGAATTTTATAAAATGCTCCCTGTTCCTGCTTGGGTCCAAAAATTACTTTTAGGAAGTATATAAACAATGCTTGTTTATTATGGAAAAAAAATTTTTAATACACAAATATACAAAGGAAAACTATTCAATTTCACTCTTTTCCCAAGCAGTAACCTTCATTTACATTTTGTTGTGTTTTTCCAGACTTTTTATGCACATGCCAACAGCTGCTTTTTGCCCTCAAATAGATTGACTTCCCTTCCATGCCCCAATGTATGGTCTAATTTTTTTTTTGTAATTGCTTCCATAGTACAGGCATATCATGATTTGTTTAAGCACTCTCTTGTTCCTGAAAAGTCTACTGTTTTCACTATTACAAATAATGCCATGGACAGTTATTTTTATATCTTTATGCACTTGTTCAAGTATTTCTATAAAATTGAATTTTGCATTAAAAAAGTTGATATGTAGCATTTTAAACGATAATAAAACATTGCCCTCCAAAAAACAGCCTCTTAATGTACACTCTCATTACCTGCATGAGGGTCCTCTCACATCTCTCCAACACAGGATATTATCAACCTTTATGACTTTCGCCGAACTAATAGGGCAAATAAGTTTTGTTGGACCACAATGACTTGTGAAACCAGGTAGTACACATTTCTTCCCATTTCCATACTTAGTGATAGCACATTGGTTGTTTGAAATCATTAGTTCAGTTGACCCTTGAACAACATGGGTTTGAACTGTGCAGATCCACTTATATGTGAATTTTTTAAAAAAATATATTGGAAAATCCTTTGGAGATTTGTGGCAATTTGAAAAAAGCATTTTCTTCTCTGTAGCTTACTTTATTGTAACAATACAGTATATAATACATATGCAAAATATGTGTTAATTGACTGCTTATGTTATCAGTACAGCTTCCATTAACAGTAGGCTACTAGTAGTTAAGTTTTGGGGCAGTCAAAAGAGACACAAAGATTTTTAACTGCACGGAGGTTGGTGCCCTAACTCCCAAGTTATCAAGAACCAACTGTATTTACACTACAAAACTGGCAAGTGCTACAGATTTAAAATACATACATACATACACAAAACAAAATAAGGACAGAAATATGAGTAGAAACTACTGTTCTTATTTTTAACTGAATTTTTCAGTTTTGAGATAATTATAGATTCACATGCAGTTGTAAGAAATAATACAGAAAGATTCTGTGTACTCTTAACTCAGTTTGCCCCAGTGACACATCTTGGTAAACAGTAGCACAGATATCACAACCAGGAAATTGAAATTGTATAGTCAAGATACAGAGCATTTCCATCCCCACAGGGATCCTTCACGGCGCCCTTGCATAGCTACACCCACTTTCCTCCCACTCCTTGACACCTGGTAACCATTAATCTGTTCTCCATTTCTATAATTTTATCATCTCAAGAATGTTATAAAGATTGAATCATACAGTATGTAACCTTTTGTGATGGGTGTTTTTCACTTAGCATGATTCTCTGGAGATTCATCCAGCTTGTGTTTAACAATAGTTCATATTTTTTAATTGACATATAATTGACATACAACATTATGTTAGTTTCAAATGTACAACATAATTTGATATTTGTATATATTATGAAATAATCACAATAAGTCTAGCTAAGGTCCATTGCCATAGTTAGAATATTTTTCTTTCTTGTGATGAGAACTTTTAAGATCTACTCTCTTAGCAACTTTTAAATAAGCAATACAGTATTATTAACTATAACCATCATGCTGTACCCTACATCCCTCTGACTTGTTTATTTTAAACTGGAAGTACCTTTTGACCCATTTCATCACTCACTCCCCGTCCCCAAATATGGCAACCACCAGTCTGTTCTCTGTAGGTGTGAGTTCAGGTTGTTTTGGTTTGGGTTTAGACACCACAGCTAAGTGAGATTATATGGTGTTTGTCTTTCTTTGTCTGACTTATTTCAAATACTCAAAATCTGTCCATGTTGTCACAAATGGCAAAATTTCTTTCTTTTAATGCTGAATAATATTCTGTGTGTGTGTGTGTGTGTGTGTGTGTGTGTGTGTGTGTGTGTGTGTACCATACACATATCACAATATCTTTATCCATTCATCCATCGAGGGACTCTTGGGTTGCTTCCATGCCTTGGCTATTGGAAAGAGTGCTGTAGTGAGCATGGGGGTGCATATGTCTTTTGAGTTAGTGTTTTAATTTTCTTAAGTGGAATTGCTGGGTCACATGATAGTTTTATTTTTAATTTTAATTTTTTTAGTTACTCTTTTCCACAGTGGCTGCACCAATTTACATTCCCATCAACAGTGCATGAGGGTTCTCTTTTCTCCACATCCTTGCCAACACTTGTTATTTCTTTTCATTTTGATAATAGCCATTCTAACAGGTGTGAGGTGATGTCTCACTGTGGTTTTGATTCGCATTTCCCTGATGATTAGTGTTATTGAGCACCTTTCATGTGTCAGCCCCCTGTATGTCTTCTTTGGGAAAAAAATGTCTGTTCGGTTCCTCTCCCCATTTTCTAATTGGCCTATGTGTTTTTTTGCTGTTGGGTTGTATGAGTTCCTTATATATTTCAGATATTAATGCTTTATCAGATAGATGATTTGCAAATATTTTCTCCCATTTGGTAGGTTGCCTTTTCATTTTGTTGATGATTACCTTTGCTGTTCAACGGTTTATTTCTCTTTATTGCTGAGTAATCTACCATGGTGTGGACGTATCAGTTTGCTTAATAATCCACATGTTGAAGGACATCTGGATTGTTTCTTTTTAGTTTTTTACTATTATGAATAAAACTGGTATAAACATTCCTGTACAGGTTTTTGTGTACACTGTTCTTATTTTCACAACTGATCCTGAGGCTGTCGCCAGTATTCATGACTTTCCTGTTACTTCTCATTCCTTTGCCTTAATAATAGCTCACATTTATAGAGTGTTTACTACATGCCAGACCCTGTCCCAAATGCTTTATAAGTATTACTCACTTAATTATCCAAATAACCATTCAAGATATGAACTATTATTATCCCCATTTTATAGGTGTGAAAACTAGAGACGGTACACAGCCAGCATGTGTTAATGCTCAGGTTTAAATCCAGGTAGTTGGTACCAGAACGCAGCCTCTAAACCACGAAGTCATACATCCAGGATTGAAGATGACCGGGCTCTTTCTTTACAGAATGTACTACACTTTACTTGTGGCGGACCTGAGCTCCCAGTGATCTGGCTTCTCTCTGTTAATTCTAGCTGCTGGGTGTGGTGGCATAGGTGCCCCTGTGGGGCCCTGGGCTGCACCCACACCCCCGACCCTCTGTGGGACAGCAACCTTAATTTCTCTAAATTATCAGGATCAATCACCTCAGCTAACATCCTGTCCCCTTTTCTGCCTGCTCACTCAATGGCATAAAGAGCCCAAAATAGCCAGGCTGCTGTCTCAGTTCCAGTTCACTGGAGCTATTGGGGTCTCCTCTTTGGGGAAGCAAATCTTGAGATAAAACCAGAGTTGTGGAACCGCAAGCAAAAAATGCTGTGACGGGGTTCTCAGGTGCAATGATGGGCAGCCCCCTCCCGCCTCTGGGTGTCTGCTGCTGCGCCCTCGTGCATTCTGGCTGAAAGACAAATGCTGCCATCGAATGGTTGCTGGTTCAGAGCACAAAATGCACTCTGTGGTCAGCAGTCCAGTCTTGGGTTCTGCCACAGCTGAGGCTTCTAGAGGCCAAGCGCTGAAGGATGGGTACTTGGTAATATCCACACCCCCCAGGATCTGCACGGGTTAGGCGAGAGCACAGGCTCTAGAGCCACAGTGTCTGCATCCAGATACATGCCTCAGCGCTCACTTACCTACTTTGAGCAATTTACAAAACTTCTCTATGACTCAGTTTCCTTACCTATAAATTGGAGATAGTAATAGTATCTTGCTCAATATGGCTGCTGTAAAGATTAGATGAGTTAATATTTGCATAGCATTCAGCACGCCAGACATTTTTAGCACTCTGTCACTGTACAGTGGGGGCTTTGGTTAGAAGCTGTGTTTTGTAATGCACCATGAGAGTGTGTGAGGCATCTGGGATGTCCTCAGATGGCAGACATGTGGGAGCAGGGAAAATAAATCCAAATTTTCTAGAGATTTCTGCCCCTCCTTGTTGGAAGAGAACAAACATAACCACCCTAGACCAGTGGGTGGGCTGGTTTGGTAGCTTTGTGGGCCAAGTGGACCATCGGTGATGGCCTGTGGGGTTGGGCATGGTGAGGGCGGCTGTCCTGAGAAGGCCCCGCGCTGCCAGTGTCCCTGCCTCTGCAGTCATGGTGTCCATGGAAGGTCTGGGGAGGAAATGGGATGACATCTATTCATTCACCTCACATTCAAATCACCCATCTGATCGCCAGGAGCAGCCTCCGGGGAGAGGGCCTGTGATGGTGACTGGCTGTACCAGGCACAGACACTTTCATATCCTGGAACCCTCCTGTGCGGTTCATCCACAAGCCTTAACCCCCTGTCCCCAGCTCTCTGATTTTGTTCTATCCAAGTCTGCCCATCCAGCCAAAGCCTTGCACATAAATCAATATAGATCCTCAGACTATTTATCCTCCCAGCAGAGCCAATAACAGATTCTACTTGAAATTTTACCCACTGGAGGATTTTCCTTCTCCACTAACTTCCAGGACCATCTCTCAGAAGGGTACTTTTTTTATTTTAATAAAGAGGCATTTATTAATTATGTGCAATTTGAGAAAAGGAACACTGATTCTCTAGATTTGAAGGTATCTTAATTATAAAATTCTATGTTCAAAAAAAACCTTCAACATTAAACTTAGAATGTTAACCATTTTTAAGTATACAGTTCAGTTGTGGGTTCATGCAACAGATTTCTAGAACTTTTTCTCACAAGGGCTTTATTGCTGCAATAATAACAATAATGCTTAGTGCATGGTAAGTGCTATTCTAAAACCTTTACACATATTAAGCCATTTAATTTTCAAAGCAACCTATGAGGGTAGCTCTATCTGCTATCTTTCTTTTAAAGAGGAAGAAACTGAGGTACAGAGAGGTTAAATAACTCGCCCAAATTCCTACAGCCAGGAACTGGTAGAACCGGAATTTAAGCACAGGCAGACGGTTCTAGAATTCTTTTTTTTTTTTTCTTAATAATAGGCTGAATGGTATATAGTGCAGAGCCAGCTACCTATAATCCAAGCCAGAATGTTTATTCTTCTCCATACTTCTCCTGTATAACTTCTTCTGAAATCACTGGAGCAGACTGGAAGAAGAGGCTTTCCAGCAAGACAGGGCAAGCTAGAGGGCACAAGAGGGCATTTTGTGGCTTCTTTCTGTCTCCACCATATTCTCAGGCTCAGTTCAGCTCTCTACTTGAAGACTAGGAGCTCCAGAGCCTGTGAGACCCTGGGCAGCTTGGTGGATCAGATAATCCGCAGTTCATGAAAGGCTTGGGTCACAGTCACCTAGTGTCCCGTGGTCCCATGTTTGGTTTCTGTTAGGACCCAGATGCTCACAAGAGGTTATTTATCAGGAGAAGAACTGTAACTTGCTGAACTGGGCTGAGCTCATACAACCGTTTGGGCCACCCTGGATACTTTCCTTCTGAGCCTTGTTTGGAACCACCTCATGGATCACCCCAATTTGTCGAGCACCGTGGACTCACCGAGTCATGCTGGCCCAGAAGATGCAGCCAGGAATGGCCACGGAGCATCGCCTGACATCCCCACTCTCAGAACACTGCCTCTGCCCCCCAAATTCCAAATGCTGCCCTGGCACCACCGCAGTGTGGACCCTGGGGGCTTCTGCGGCACTGGGAGCTGCTCCCACACTTGCTTGTTCTTTCGCCAAAGGCCACTCCCCACTGTCCCAACTTTTTTGTGCCGGAGTCCTCCTTGGGCACACCTGGCTGTCCAAGACTGGGTGACATGCTCGCTCCCAGCTGCAAGGGGACCTGGGAAAGTGTCTGGCCTTCTTGGTTCCTATAGTGGTTGGAACCAGTCGTCTTGTTTCCCAGCCAGGCATGAAAAGGACTGTATATGCTGGCCAGCCCCTAACAATAAAACACAAAAACAACCTATCTCCGGGAGCTGTTGTGAAGGCCATATGATTTACTGCAGTACAGGGTAAGGGTTACAGGCACAGTGTCTGAAGCCCACTGCCTGGATTCAAATCTTAGGCTCTGCTACTCACTAGCTGTATGGCTTTTCGTGAGTTACTTTCCTTTTGAATGCTGTAATTTCCTTATCTGGAAAATGGGAATAGTGACAGGGCCCACTTCATAGCGTTGTGGTAAGGATTAAATAAGATGGAGCATGCAAAGAGCTTAGAGAAGTGCCTGCACAAAGTATGGATTTCTGGGAGGGTGTGTGGTTCATTTCTTTCTTAGTCTTTCAGAGCTAGGACATGCCAAGGTCCCACTCAGTACTGAGTGAGCGAGGGCTCTTGTGGCCTTTGTCATTGTCACCGGGTTCCTACCTACTTGCCCAGGGGTTGCTACGGACTGCATCCTAGAAGTGGAACACCTGGGTGGAATGGCAGGCACAGCTTGAGTTCTCGTGGGTATTAACAAACTACATTTGTTAATAAGGCATCAATTGGCACTGTCACCAGCCTTAAATGAACAGGCCCTTTTCCTCATAGTCTCACCAATACTGGATTTTAACCTTTAAAATTTTTGCTCAGCTAATAGACAACAGTGTCATTGTGTTCTTTCACTGTTTCAGCTTTTAAATTATGCCTGTATTTCAAGCTTACTATAAAATTTAACAATATATAACTGATACATAATGTGAAAAATAAAAATTGCTCCCTATGTTCTAAGTCCTCAGAGATAACCACTGTTAGTTGCATTTGGTACACATGGTTTGAAAAAAGAAGCTTTATCCCTACATACCCTTTCCTATGAACATACAACCATATACATTTATAATGTATATTTATTTGTTTAATATATAATCAAATTAAAACTGTATGCTTTAACTAATTTTATATATCAGTTTAATTCACTGGGATCATACTATTTTCCTCTTCTTTCCCTCAACCATATTTCTTAGGTATCCTTCCATGTCAGTATAGATAAAATCATACATTATGGTTGCTTTGTGTTCCATATTATGAATGTTCACCAAATATTCAACCATTCCCCTATTGTTTTTTTCCAATTTTTCAGTATTATGAACAATGTTGCAATGAATATCCTATTCATGTATTTGCATAGTTGTCTATGTCCATGGCATAGATCACTAGAAGTGATTTTCCATTTAAATGCTGCTAGGTGTTGCTAAATTGCCTTCTTAAAATCATTTAATACTCTCCCACCATTTTATACTCTTCCCAATAAAATACAAGTGTCCTTTTCCCCACACTCCTTCCAACCCTGAATGTTACCAATCTTTTTATTTTCAAAAATCCTATCATAGTCATTTTTTTTATTAAGGTATCATTGATACACAATCCTAGGCTCAGGTTTCACATGAGCAACATTGTGGTTACTAGATTCCCCCCATTATCAAGTCCCCACCACATACCCCATTACAGTCACTATCCATCAGCTACTATGCTATAGAATCACTACCTGTCTTCTGTGTGCTATACTGCCTTCCCTGTATGCCCACCATCCCACCCTACATTATGTGTGCTAATCGTAATACCCCTTAATCCCCTTATTCCTCTCTTCCCACCCACCCTCCTGAACCCCTTACCCTTCAGTAACTGTTAGTCCATTCTTGGGTTCTGTGTCTTCTGCTGTTTTGTTCCCTCAGTTTTTGCTTTGTTGTTATACTCCACAGATGAGTAAAATCATTTGATACTTGTCTTTCTCCACCTGGCTTATTTCACTGAGCATAATACCCTCTAGCTCCATCCATGTTGTTGCAAATGATAGGATTTGTTTTCTCTTTATGGCTGAATAGTATTCCATTGTGTATATGTACCACATCTTCTTTATCCATTCATCTACTGATGGACACTTAGGTTGCTTCCATTTCTTGGCTATTGTAAATACTGCTGTGATAAACATAGGGGTGCATCTGTCTTTTTGAATCAGGGATCTTGTTTTCTTTGGGTAAATTTGTAGGAGTGGAATCCTGGGTCAAATGGTATTTGTATTTTGAGTTTTTTGAGGAACCTCCATACTGCTTTCCACAATGGTTGAACTAGCTTACATTCCCACCAGCAGCGTAGGAGGGTTCCCCTTTCTCCACATCCTTGTCGGCATTGGTTTTTCCCTGTCTTTTGGATGTTGGCCATCCTACCTGGTGTGAGGTGATATCTCACTGTGCTTTTCATTTGCATTTCCCTGATGATTAGTGATGTGGAGCATCTTTTCATATGCTTGTTGGCCATCTGAATTTCTTCCTTGGAGAAGTGTCTGTTTAGATCCTCTGCCCATTTTTTAATCCGGTTATTTGCCTTTTGGGTGTTGAGGTGTGTGAGCTCTTTATATATTTTGTATGTTAACCCCTTATCAGATATGTCATTTATGAATATATTCTCCCTACTGTAGGATGCTTTTTGTTCTATTGATGGTGTCCTTTGCTGTACAGAAGTTTTTAGTTTGATGTAGTCCCACTTGTTCATTTTTGCTTTTGTTTCCCTTGCCCGAGGAGATGTGTTCACAAAAAAGTTGTTCATGTTTATATTTAAGAGAGTTTTGCCTATGTTTTCTTCTAAGAGTTTAATGGTTTCATGACTTACATTCAGGTCTTTGATCCATTTTGAGTTTACCTTTGTGTATGGGGCTAGACAATAATCCAGTGTCATTCTCTTACATGTAGCTGTCCAGTTTTGCCAACACCAGCTGTTGAAGAGGCCGTCATTTCTCCACATAGTGTTGTTTTAATAAGCATTTCTCTAATTGCTGATGAGATTAGCTACCTTTTCTCATGTTTATTTGCCATTTATCTTTCATTTTCATAACCTTGGACTATTTTTCTATTGTGTTGCCTCTTGCCAGTTGATTTGCTGGAGATCTTTTTATATTAGGAGCAATCATTACTTTTCATTTTATGCCTTTTTAAACTGGTTTCTCAGCAGCTTTTTGATAAGCTGACAACAAACCCCAAACTGTCCCTCTCCCGGAGAGCATATCCCACACTGCTACCCATGGGTGTGACCGTGGGGAGACCCCGGCAGAAACAGCAGGGTAGACACAGTATGTGGGAGGCGGAGGATCTGGGACGGGTAATGAAGCTTTTTCCCAGGCCTCCCTCTGATTCCATGTAGAACTGAAGACAAATTTCCCAAAGCCTTGGGACTTTTGTTTTTCTGGGACACTGAGAGAATTCCCCACCTTCTTCCCAGGGAGTGCTTGGTGCTAAGGTGAGAAAGGGGAGGCCCCGGACTCCCCAGGGAAGGAGGGGATTTGTTCCTACCCGTCCTGGGCCTCAGTAGAGAAACTGTGACTCAGGGATATGACTCCAGGGACCAAAGGTCCTTCCTGCCTCACATAAAAGGGCTTTTATTTTCCTTTGAATATTTTATTTACAGTATTGTAACATGTCCAAAATGGAGGCTTGATTAGGGGTTTTGATGGTTTAATTTGGTCCATTAACCAAGACTGATGCAATTCTTTCTTCCCAGGGCTCTTATTGAGAGGGTGCAAGCCAAGTGAGCCCCCGTAAAGGTGGAGGTGATTGCATAAAAGTCATTTTATGGCTCTTGTCTCAGCTTTTCTGGAGCCGGGCTTGGCTAAAGGAGGGCGGGGACCGATGGCAAACTTTCACTTGTGTCGCTGTAACTCGCTACCTCTTCTAGACTACATAACTGGTTTTCAGACCCACTTCACCTTTTCTTCTTGTAGATTAGATGTGTAAGAAGACATATCATTCTGTTCTAGTTGGACCCTTCTTCACTTGAACAGAATCGGTCTTCCAGGTACCTCCCTTTCTCACCTGCAGATTAAAGAGACTTAAGAGATTCATTAACAGAGACAAGAGAAATGTATAGACCCTCTTTAGGTCTTGATACAAATAAACAAACTGCAAACAAAATTTTATGTGACAACAGGGACAACAGGGGAAACTTGAACACTAATTGAATATTTAATAATAGTAAAGACATTAATTTGTTTAGGTGTAATTATAATATAGTGGTTTTAAAATACAATTCTTATCTTGAAGGGATGCATATTGAAATATTAATGGAAGAAATAATAATGTCTAGGGTTTGCTTCAAAAACACCCATGGTGGAAGGAAGCTGTGAGGTATAATTAAAACAAGCTGGGTAGTGAGTGATCTTATTGACGGTGGGTGGTGTGCCTGTGGGCTCTTTATACTATTCTCTCTACTTTGGTAGATCTTGAAAACTTCCACTCTATTCTTTTCTTCTCTCTCAAGAGATGGGGATAAAAGAGTCCAGAAGGCAGCAGCCGCTGCTCCCACACCTCGCCCTCCTCAGTGCCTCCCTTGCTCTTACTGTTAGGCCAGCAGCCACTAGCGTGGCCCACAGGCATCTGACAGAACTGGGTCCTGCTGGGGTCCTGGGAGCTCGACAGCCCAGGGCTAATCCGTGCGCCTGGGAGACACAAATGAAGCGAGCAGGTGTGTGAGGTCGCCAGCATCAGAGGCCGGCCAGGAGGGAGGATATTTCTGAGCAGACTGGAGGTGGAGAAGCCCTCTCAGGGCCTCCCAAATCATGCCTTTTGTACAGAGCTCTGGCAGGGAAGATGGCTATTTTTTATTTCTCTTCTCTGAGCCTCGTTGCTGTGAGTCACAGGCTCTGTGCTCAGCATTGTTCAGAGACAGGGAGGTGCTGCAAGATGAGCGGGAGCAGCTGGATGAATTAGTAAGTGTTTCCTTGATGTGAGATGAAGAAGGTGATTTACTTCCCCAGGTTTGCTGTGGTCAGTACCTGGGCAGCCTGCTAGGACGCTGGGCCCTGCTGGCGCCGGCCACACACGGTAACAGGCTCTCGGTGCTGCCACTTTCCTCAGAGGCTGTGTAAATGAGGAGAAATGACAGGGACAGGGGTCAGAAACTCTGCTTAGCTGGTAAAAACCTCAGCCTTCCCAGCCAGTCCTGCCTCAGGCCTCCACAGGTCTACCTTACACACTCCCCGCATTTTGTGTATATTTGTGTGTTGTCGGAGTCTTAGTTTGTGCCGTTCAGTACCTGTCTATGCCGGACAAGCCTATCTAATGACGCACTCTCAGCCACCCTTACATTATCCTACTTCCTTCATAACACTCACTGAAAATAATGTTATTTATTTACATATTCACTTGATTATTGGCTGTCTCCCTTAGATAGTCATCTCTCTGAAGGCATAAGGCTTTGCCTCATTCACCATTTTGTCTACCAAAACAGGTGCTCCAGAAATGTTTGTGGAGTACAAGACTGTATGAATGAACAAAGGATCACTTTTGAATGTGCGCGGGCAGGCAGGCTGGCGGGACAGTGCGGGGCGAGGGGGCCCGGTGGGCTTCCAGCCGCTGCCCCAGCACGGGCTCCCACCGCAAGCCCGCCCGCGTGTTTGCATCGCCATCCTTCTTTTCTCTATTCAGATAGATAGATAGGTGATGATAGATAGATAGATGATAGATAGATAGATGATAGATAGATAGATGATAGATAAATAGATATATGATAGGTAGATAGGTATTTAATACCTTTACTTGGGGCTTTGGTTACAAAAGTAATAATACATGCTTATTATTTTTAAAAATAGAAGTGTATAAAGCCAAGATGGAAAATCATTCCCTTCCGTCCGTTTCCTCTCCCCTGAGGTGGCCACAGTCAGCGCCCGGTGTGCGGCCTTCAGTGCGGCTACCGTGCAGAGGGCCTCCGCCACCCCGCCGCTCCCCCGCTCCACGTCCGCCCCCACGCGGCCTCACTGCTCGCATCAGGAGACATCGGCTTCCTCACTCCTCTCCCCATCTCAGAAAAAAGTCTCTATTCCGAGACATCCAAAAAACAAAATACCACAGCTTCCCACATTCCTCTGGTTTTCCTGCCTCCCCACCCTCTCCCCAAATCCAAACAGAGAAACACAACCCTAACCTGGCATGGCGTGACTGGAAGCACTGGCAGCCCCGGACTCAGATGGATCCGGGGAAATCCTACTTGGCCACCTACCAGCAGCCTTGGTCCCTCTGAGCTTGTTTCTTCATAAGTGAAAAAGGGGTGGTTTGCCTACAAGAGTGGCCGTGGCCGGTGAGACGGGCACTGCAGGCAGGGCAGTGCAGCGACGTGCTTAGCACAGGGTCGTCTCCTGTCTCCCTGAGACCTCCCCTGGCCAGGCTTTGACTGCTTCCCTGTCATTTTTGTTTTGCTAGAGTTAAAGAACACCAAGGTTTTGTGGGGTTTTTTATTTTGTTTTCATTTTTTACATTAAATTATTCTCAGAGACTCCAACTTCCTCTCCTCTCCCTTCCCTTCACTGGGTTTAATCCCTTTCCTCACTTTGCTATCTTGCTGTTCGATGTCAGGACCTATTTAATGAGGTCCAAAGAAATCTGGCTGAGGGTGGAAGAAAAGGGGGAACTAGAAGCCACAAGAATCCACTTCCTGTGTTTGGAGGCCCAACAGGCTAGAGTTCAGGCAGCGATTACATCGCCTGAGTGTCCAGCTGTCAGCCAAATAACCCACCTCCTTTAATATTTACTGAGCTTTTCTAGGGCTTAAAACAATGGGAAGGAAAGTGGGCCACACCCACCCCAGTGGCCTTCCCACACACCCTCCTTCAGGGTCGTGCACAGGCTTCCCAGGGTCAGCAGACCCAGGTGAAGTCTGACCGTCCCAGGGACTGCCCAGGGCAGGACGCTCAGGCCCTCCCGTCACCCTTCATGGGAATCTGGAAGTCAGCAGTTCTGGCTGGACTCAGGCTAGGAAAGGGCAGATCTGACAGGGAAGGATGCCCTTAGTCTCTGACAAGCAACATCAGGGATGCTCTGGTGACAGTTATGCTGATGGGGGTACAGGTCTCCACCATGGAAACCCAAGCCCTGTCCGTGCCAGAAGAAGCAAAGACTCCATGGGCCACAGGGGCTTCCCTCCTCAGCCTGGGCCCTCCGCCTGGACTGCCTCCACCTGCAGCTGGGAGAGGGAGAACTTTCCTCTCACCGCAGGCCCTGGAGCAAGAACCCTGGGACAAAGCAGCAGGCAGAGGCCAGGGGCGCTACAAAGGAGCCGCAGTGGGCAGTGCAGGAAGAGACTTGCAATCAGAGGCAGAACAGTACTTAATGCTTCTTTGGAGTTAGTGACTCAAAACTTTTGAGAAGAGGGCAGACGGGGTTTCTTTCTCTTTCAGATCTCGGATATTGGACTAATTCAAACCAAAAAGCAGGGGAGTCTACTCTCTAGAGGAGGGGGGAGAGAGAGACCTCAGCAGGAGAAGCAAGACCAGAGGGGCAGGATGAAGGCAGGGTGAATGCTGGCCAAGGGGAAGCGGCAGCCTGCAGGGGCTGCCCACTGTGGGGCCGCTGCACCCACAAGGTTTCATCGTGACGTGGGCCCAGCCGACAGTGCCGTGGTGAGGATGCAGACGCAGGAGAAAGCCAAGAGGGGCTGAGTGACATCGGAGATAAGGGGACAAGGAAGGACCCCTGGCCTGCACAGTCACAGAGCACCTTTCCTCGTGGGCCCAAGATCCCTCACCCAAGAGAACCAGGAGGACAGGCACCCATCACACGAAGCCCGGTTGCTCTCCTTCCCTGTGCTCTGGTCTGGAGACCTGCCGCCCTCTCTGCTGGCAAGCTAAAGCCCAAACTCTGTTCCTTTCACTACGCAATAAAAACTTCACCCCAGAACTTCCTTCCAATGAGATGAAAGTGGCTTCTGTAGACAGAGTCAGGAGCCAGCAGATTCCTGGGAGAGTGCGGCAGAGGCCAGGCAGCCAACTCTGAGGGGAGAAGAGGTCCTTGGCTTCAAGATGGAGAACAGTCTGGGTGTGATCCCTTGTCCAGCGCTTCAGATCCTGGCTTCTCTGGATGACGGCGGCCCCGGGGAGAGTTAACAGACAGGCCCCAACCCCGCCTTGGTTCTTCAGTGAGCAGTCGTCATTTGCCTGGGGGCCATGGCATGTTCCTGGGATACTGTATTAGCAGGGTCAGGAGCGCCAGCTGTCTTGAGTCCTGCAGCTGGAGGACTCCTTCCTGGATAGAGGGAGACCCTGAGAGTTGCATGATTGTCGCATGTCAGCTAGGGACAGTGGTCCTGGGCTGGACTGCCCTTGGGCCCTGCTTCTCAGCCCTAGGGAGCTGTTGAAGCACCAGGTTGGGAGATGAGGAGGAGGCCCTCTACTTCTACCTCCTGAGGTCTATGAGGATAATAATGAGTTTTCTTTCATGTCAAAGCTCAAGGGGAATGACGAGTCTGGGGAGAGTGGAGCCTGGACACCATTCAGCCCTGGTTCCTGTGGCAGGAAGGCTTGGGTGAGCAGTCCTTGGGTGGGGAGGACTTGCCTTTTGGAGCATGGATGTCCAGAATAAGAGGGCAGTCTTACAAAAGAGCTGATCCTGGCTGTGGATGTAGGAGTAAATTGGGCCCACAGGCCTGGGTGACCTTAAATGCCACCGGACAGGTCTAAGTACAGAGATGAGCATTTAGAGGTCCAGGGACATGCGCACACACATGCTCACAAAAACACACACCCTCACCCACACAGGCATAAATATTCTGGCAGACAGACCTGCACAGGCACACATACAGGCCCACACATCCTACACAAGCACAGATGTGCACACATGGGCACACACAGGCACATATTCCCACACACGGATGCACGCTAATGCAGGCAAGTGCACCAACACACACAGGCACACAGGAGCACAGGGGCATGCACTTACACAGACACGCAGACTCACACAAGCCCAGGCACCCCCTAAAGCCATGCGTGCACAGCCTAACACGTTATCTGTATATGCACAGGCTCCTACACACACTTGCAAACGCATACCCTGTTGAGGTAGGGCCAACATGGGAGTAGCATCATGATTAATTTCCGTAAAAATGCTGACATGTAAATAGTATAGTAAGAACAGGAGGAACTCCATCTTAAGGCTGAGATTCCATTTTAAAAACCAGGGTATTAGGAGGTAAGATTCCTAACATATTTTATGGTAATCAGCCAATAACTGACCCTATGTTAAGGCAGGGTAGACAGTCCTAAATGATATGTCCCACTGCTTGAGGGTAACCATTATCTTGGAGAAGAGGATCAAGAAATTCCTTGTATTAAGTTTATCTTACAGAGTATCTAGAGGACAGACTATGGATGGTGACACAGTATTTCTCACGGGAGACAGACATCACGTAGACATTATGAGACCGCATGTCAAGCCTATGTCCCACCCCCCACCTTTGCCCCATTCTTGAAAGCCTTAAAAGACAGGATCCTACGCCTCTAAGCACGCCTCCTCTCTCAGGCTGCCTGAGCTCCCCTTTCTCTGAGTGTAAATTTTTTGCTTTAGACTTCTCACTGCTCAACTTACTGCATTTTGTCAGTGTGCTCTTCCAGTGGTAAGTGTCTTTGTGACTTTGCCATTTCACCCTATTTTCTAAACTTAAGCACTAGTCTTCTCTCTCTCTGTTCTGCTTCAGACAAGTAGGGAAGGGCTACTGAGATCTCTGATTTGGGTTCGCAAGCTCCTGTCACCTGGGGGACCCGGACAGGACCGCAGCGGTACCATCCTGCTCTTTAGGAGCCCGCCCAGAAATCTTTCTTTGCCCTTGGGAAGGTCTCAGAACATGATCTCACTCCATCCAGTGCTCTGCGGCTCCCCAAATCCTGGGGTGGTGGGGCCTTAGCTCCCACACTGTGCAGATTTGAGAGGACACTGGACTCCAGGTGAGCCTGGCTTTAGGAGCTGGCAGCGGATTTGCCTCATGCAGGGCAGGAGTTCAGTGAGCTTCCCTTTTCTCCTGCTCCTACTGCCTGCATAGCTGCTGCTACTCACTACTACTCTGGCTTTAATGAATTCCTTCCTTACCTACACTTGCCCGACCTGTTCGAGAATTATTTCTGGTTCAGAGCCAAGAACCCTCTCCCTATCCAGGCTGAAGTTTCACCTAGTGCGCAGGGAGAGACCCCCACAGATGCAGCTGCCTGGAAACACCGTACCTCAAACATCAGCTGCCCAGACTGTTTGAGAGTGTCCTGGCCAGCTGCCTTTTGTCATTCACCCTGGGCTGCACTCCAGGCCCTCCCCCAGCCCCGCCCCACTCCCAGTTGATTGTATAAATCTTCTCCCTTTGCCCCCTCCGGCACAACCTGCCTCCGACACCAGCACAGCTTTCTGTCTCTGCCCACTCCTGGCAGACCCGTCAGGACCAAAGCTTGCCAGCTTGAAGCATGGGTAAGCAGGGAAGTTTCTGACCCAACACCATTCCTGCCCACCTCCTGGCCTGCCCTACAGGAAGTGACAGAAAACCTGGGGTGGGGGGAGCTGGCGAGGGGAAGGACCCCTGGACTCTGCTCCACCGTCCCCACCCTGCTGCTACCCTTGCAGTTCCCAGCTTAGCCAAAACTTCTGGCAGTGCAAAGAAAGGAAGGCAGAGGGAGGGCTGGGAAGAGTGATCCTGGGCTCCCATCCAGCTCCCCTGCTGCGGCCTGGGGCTAGGGGGCCTTTCTGCAGCTGAGATGATCAGGTGTGGCTTAGTAGGGGGAATCTCTATGTCTCTGCTGTCACTGCAGGAGACAGACCATCCTGATTTCAGCCCTGGGCCAACTTGTTACTCCAGGGAGTAGGGAACACAGGCCTTGACTGGCCAGGCTGCTCTCTAGCGAGCCCACACCAGCAGTCAGGAAGCCCCGACTCTCTCACCGGGGCCTGTTTCAGTGCTTCCCACCCTCTGCATGTCCGAAGTCCTCCTCCTCCCCCAGCTGTGAGCTCCTGGATGTCGGGAGGCAGGGTTTGTGCGGTCTGGTGGTGAATGCTGAGGTCCGTGCCCTCTTGGATCTGGCTCTTCCCTGAGCTGGCAGAATGCCCAGCAGCCAGCCGGGCATGGGGAGAACTGCATGAGCTTTCCCCGGGCTCATCTTGACCCCCAGGATGTTCAGAGATTTTGCTTGAGATGCTTGAAACAAGGGAGTGTTCCTTCGAAGGAGGGCTGGTGCTCAAGGGAGTCGGCCTGGGCGGTGTGCAGGGCCTGGCTCTGAGAGATGTTGTGGGGGACGGGGAGTGAGACGGGTGGGAAGATGATGTAGGCACGCAGCTGAATAACACTTCCTTTAAAGCTTTATTTTTATCTCAGTCACTATTTGGCTTTGCAGTTCTCGTACCTGTCTTGATGTCCTGACGTTTTGAATCCCCTTCTGCTGTGGCCAACAACCTCCTTCCCCTCCCCCTGGCCTCCTGGGCCAAGTCCTGACGCAGCATGAGTGTGTAGCAGAACAGGTCTCCTTGATTCCTTTGGTCTGGACCTCTCTCACCCTGCCCCACCTCGACCCAACCCGCTCTGGACACCAAGCGTTGCTGGGACTTGCCCCCCACCCCACCCCTTCTGGTGTAGCCCTGCCCATATTTATAAAACATGTCTCCCTATAAAACAAGAAGTACTTCTGAATACATTGTCTTATTTGACCCAGAAAAGAAGGTAGGATATTATTACCACTTTTCAGCAAATGAAGGGAAGAAGGTGGAGAACAGACATCAAAGCTGGAGCCTGAACCCAGGTGTCTGGACTGTCACACGATGCTGCTGCCTCTTAGCCTTCCGAGTCGCTTGGCTGCTGGGAGGGCGCCTGGCTCCCTGGCTGAAGGCCTGAGACAACTCTGGCTGCTCCTGGCTGCCCGCTTGCAGCCCCCAGCTACCAGGGCAGTGACCAGACTGGCCACAGGACCGAGCGGGAGGCAGAGCCCAGTCCGTCATCCCCACTCCAGGATTTCTTTTAGACTGCAGCTCCTTCTGCGCTATCCCCCTGCCTCCCTCCAGGTCAGGCCCCAGACTCTGAGTGGCTCAGCCACTGACTTTGGTCCATAGATCCACGCGGCTTCTCTTGCCAGGCTTCAGGGGGTAAGGAGGGACACTCCCGACAGCTCTGACAGGTGGGCCTCTGAGCTCTCCAGAGTCGGATCAAATACCTTACTTTACAGATAAAGGAAGTAGGGCCCACCGAGGGGTAGAAACTGGTGTTAGGACATCCCTGCTATCAGCCCTGCGGCCTGGAGCTTCAGCCTTTTATCCCTCGCCAGACCCTCAGTGATGTAACCCAGGCTTTTGCAGACTGGCGGCGAGGACCCAGAGCGGCGGAAAGCAGGAGTGTCCTGGATGCCGGTATAGCCGCTTTTCAGTGAAGGGAGCTGAACGGGCATGGCCTTCACTCTTTGCAGGCTGTCCCTCAAGGACGGCCAGGGTCACTGGCCACCTCCAGGAAAGCCCAGAGCTGCACGCCTGATGGCACCGTCTTGTTTACTTCTCATAAAAGCCCACTGGGGTAGTCTTATTGCCCTCTTTTTACAAATGGTATGGGAATTGAGGCCAGGGAGGTTGGATAATTTGCCAAGCCCCATTGGCTAGTCAGTGATCTGCTGGGATTGGGACCCAGGTCAATGTCATAAACACCACAGGGCACTGTCTCTGCCGCACTCACTCTTCTCCCGCCTTCCCCTGGGTCCTGCTGGAGTGTCTTCCACCTTCAGGTCATATCTCTGCGGTTCTTCTGCCAGACCCACACCCTCAGCAAGGCTTTGAGGGGCAGGGAGGATGGTAGGCATAAGGAGGCTGGAGATGTGACTTGGGCAATGCTTCTGCCTGGCTGGTGGTGGGGAGGGTATTACAGTGTGTGGGGAAAGAGCTTCCACCCTCCAGAGTGCGGTCCAGCCAACACGTCCCATTGTTTCCACAGCTACGAAATGTGGGAAGTGTGGACCTGGCTATGCTACCCCTCTGGAGGCCATGAAAGGTAAGTCTGAGAGCCAGCACCCCAGAAAGAAACTGCAAGACAGCACCTTCCACGGATGCCACTGCTGGTGGGGGTGGGAGACCTCAGACGCTGGCCTCCACCCTCATGCACACCCAGGGCTGCCCTGCCATTCCTCCCCACCCTGCCATCCCACTGACTGCTTTCTACCGTCCAGGCCCCAGGGAGGAAATTGTCTATGTGCCCTGTATTTACCGGAACACAGGCATTGAGGCTCCGGATTACCTGGCCACTGTGGACATTGACCCCAAGTCTCCCCAGTATTGTCAGGTGAGGTGGGGCTTGGGCATGGAGTACCCTGAGACCCCTCAGGGCTTATTTCTGACCCAGCAATGCCCTTCATGAACTCTGTCCTTCTTTGACTTCCCTGAGTATGGCTGTACCACCCGTCCACCAAACTAGGGCCCAAGGTCCGGGGGCGGTGCTGACACAGAGGCATGGCGTGAGCAAGCCCCCCACCAACCCCCCCAGGTCATCCACCGGCTGCCCATGCCCGGCCTGAAGGACGAGCTGCACCACTCGGGCTGGAACGCCTGCAGCAGCTGCTTCGGGGACAGCAGCAAGTCGCGCGACAAGCTGGTGCTGCCGGCTCTCATCTCCTCCTGCATCTATGTGGTGGACGTGGGCTCTGCGCCCCGCGCCCCAAAGCTCTACAAGGCGGGTGCTCCGCCCTGCACACGCCAGCTGCCCCGGGCAGCCTATGGGCAGCAAGTCACCCCTAGGCCAGCTGCCTCCAGTGCTGGCGCGGGCTCTGGGCTCAGCAGCAGGGAGGGGTGGACACAGAGGGGGTTACCAAGTGCTGGACGCCCACCACCCGACCCCACGGGGCAATGGCGCTGGAGGCGCAGGAGACCGCTTCTTGTTTTTGCTCCAACACAGAGGGAAGGAGCCACTTTTTCCAGCCAGTTATGAGCCCAGGGTTTCCCTTAGACAGGAACCTCCAAACCTTCCTCTCAATACTTCGTTGCGTACACTTTTCCCTCTTCCTGCCAGGCACTTGCTGCCGGCTGCTGGAGGTATAAAGTAGACTGTTGCTGGCACTGGCCCAGGCTGGGAGGAGCTTATGGCCTCTCGCGGCTGTGTCTTCAAGAGACAGACAGGTGGAAAGAAGTCAGTGCTTTCTGCCTAGAGAGTTAGCAGCGCCCTGGCTCTCCCTTGCTGCCCTGCCGCTCTCTGCCATATCCTGCAGGCAAAATCTGCCCGTGTTTTGAAGGCAAAGAGGATGGTATCAGCAAATAGAGGAGAGGGAGTGTGGGGGTAGTGAGTGGGGACTCCAGGCCGGCAGGATTCGGATGCCATCCCTTACCCTCTCCAGGTCGTGGAGGCCAAGGACATCCATACCCAGTGTGGCCTGGGCTACCTCCACACCAGCCACTGCCTAGCCAGCGGGGAGGTGATGGTCAGCACCCTGGGAGACCCTGACGGCAACGGCAAAGGTGTCTGCCAGCACTGCACATAGCAGACTGGGGGAAGTCTGGAACGACCTTCTGGGCAAGGCCAGGGCTTGCCTCTCATCCAGTATTGATTCTCATACAGTTTTTTTCTATTATTTCTATGAAAATGAACCTTGTCTGATGAATTCACTTAAACGTTATAGTCAGAAAGTCAGCTGTGGATATGAGCACAGATATGGCCTCAGAAAACACATTTAATATTAGCCTTTGCAATGTGTGAGCAAATCTCAGTCCTTGAAATCCTTAATCTTCACATTTGCTATCTCATTTATGGTATGAGCAGACACTTCTAAAACGTCTACCATGAGCTGGACAATCTATGAGATAGATGCTACTATGGACCCTGTTTTACAGATGAGGACGCTGGGTCACGGACTGGATAAGTAACTTACCCTAAATCATACAGCTAATAAGTTGTTGAGCTAGAACTCAAACCCAGCAATCTGGCTTCAGACGCTTTGTCCCAATCACTGTGCTGCTTTTCTCAGAGCCTTACCGATTTCATCAGAACCCTCCATTCAAAGGCTTGGAGTAGGGTCATTAAGGTTACTGCACTAACTTGAACTGCTTTTTCCAGGAAACAGAAGGAGCGTGACATTCTAGATTTTTTTTTAAGGGTGATAAGATACATGTTTTAATGACACCAGCATAGGCAAATCTTGTCCATCAGGTAGGAAACATGCAAGAAAGTGGTCCTGTGATAGAACAGTGGCAGGAATGGGATCTCGTCCTGTTCCAGCATACCAGACTTTCATCCCCGCCCTGTGGGAGTTACAGATGACTCAATATATAGGGCTATGGAAAGTACATGCACTGGTCATAAAGATAAAAAACTTCCTTGTAAGATGCTCTTAGCTCCTGGATGTTTTGAGTGACATTCTAGATTTAATAACACTCAGGAGTAGCTATCTAGTTGTAAGGAAGTATCACTGTCATGACATATGAAGCAAGGAGAAAACACGTTGAGTATTCATGTTGAATTACAAATAAATACAATCTGTGTACCCCCCCCCAAAAAAAATTGTAGTGAACAGAACGGAGCTTAGGCTCTGGGAGGAACCCCCACTGAGAGTGGGAGGCTGGGCAAGAGACGCACAGGGCGCTGGGTCCCAGAAGGTCTCTGGGCTCAGGGAGAGGATAATTTCCTCTGTGGTCTGGGACAGGGATGACGTTGATAGGAGGAAGGGATGCCAGAGAAAGTCCCCACCTCCTACCCCGGACCTTTTGGATACCTGACATTTAAGGAGCTGGCAAGTCCCATTATGGGGTGTGGAGTGGGGGGGCAGTGAGGGCAGGGCTGGAGCCAGGCAAAGGACTTGGAGCCTCGTGGACATGCCTGGGAGTGAGGGCTGGATTGGGGTAATGTCTCTAGGGCCTCTGCCTGACACCTTACTTCATTCCCTACTCAGGGGGCTTCGTGCTGCTGGATGGAGAGACATTTGAGGTGAAGGGCACGTGGGAACGGCCTGGGGGCTCTGCACCTATGGGCTATGACTTCTGGTACCAGCCACGACACAATGTCATGGTCAGCACCGAATGGGCGGCTCCCAATGTCTTTCAGAATGGCTTCAACCCTGCTGATGTAGAGGCTGGTGAGAATTCCTCGCATGGGCACATACACACCCCTAATTTTTGCTTGACAACCCCACTGTCCAGCTCTCTTACTTCTCTCATGTGGACCCCAGACTCGGTTGTATAGCATATGTTGAGTGCTCCGATGGGCTCAAGGGTCCTCTGATCCCTCCAACCTGTTTTTCAGTGTTCTGCCCTGGGCCATGCCTCAGCCTTTGCCCAGGCCCTCCTGCCCTGATCCTGAGCCCATCCTCCGGTCCCATCCCCACCCAGGGCTGTATGGAAGCCACTTGCATGTGTGGGACTGGCAACGCCATGAGATGGTGCAGACCGTGACGCTGCAGGATGGGCTCATCCCCCTGGAGATCCGCTTCCTGCACAGCCCGGATGCCGCCCAGGGCTTCGTAGGCTGTGCCCTCAGCTCCAACATCCAACGATTCTACAAGAATGAGGTGACGGCCCCGTGTGGCCCTGTCCTCTCAGCAGTCCTGCCAGCGCCTCTGCCCAGGCCTCGGTAGCCAAGATGCTCCCTCTCCCTAGGCCCCCTGCACTGGGCTGCACCCGCCCAGACCTCGCCAGGAACAAAAGCCAGGGCCATCTGCCCTTCCTCTCTTCTCTACTAAACTGTAACTGGCTACATTCAGTCATTAATTCAAAAATATCTGTGAGCATCTATGTTAGGCACGGTGCTAAGTGCTGGGAATACAGTGGTGAAGCAGACCTAGCCCAGCCATCAGGCACCTGCACAGGAGCCAGACCCTGGTGGCAGGAAGACCCCGTGTGTACAGTCTCCCTGCAGACAGCAGGCGCTGGGGAGACCAGGTCTGAGTCCCACCCACCACCTCTGCCAGGCTCACCTCTCCGCCTCCTAACCCCACCCTCCACCTCCCAATGCAGGGAGGTACTTGGCTGGCGGAGAAAGTGATCCAGGTGCCCCCCAAGAAAGTGAAGGGCTGGATGCTGCCAGAAATGCCAGGTGAGTGCCCAGGGAAGGGTAGGAGCCAGAGGGCTCACTTCTGGCCCGGGGAGACTGAATCTTTACGGCCTCTGAACTGCCACTGCCCAGGCCTGATCACGGACATCCTGCTGTCCCTGGATGACCGCTTCCTCTACTTCAGCAACTGGCTACACGGGGACCTGCGGCAGTATGACATCTCTGACCCACAGCGGCCCTGCCTCACGGGACAGGTGGGGCGCTAGCAGTGCAGGGACACAGGGAGGGAAGAAGTCTGAGGAGCAGGCAGAAGGAATGAAGCGGCTGGGGGATAATAAGGGAACAAAAAGGCGCTGAGGGCTGGTGCAGGCCGGCAGGGTGAGGAGCTGCAGCTCGCCCTGCAGGAGGCGAGGGAGTGGGGGGACCTGACGAGGCAAGCCACCCTTCCTGAAATGCATTCACCACCCACCATCATCTTCCTTTGTGCTCTGCCCCTCTGCACCCAGCTCTTCCTCGGGGGCAGCATTGTCAAGGGAGGCCCTGTGCAAGTGCTGGAGGACCAGGAGCTAAAATCCCAGCCAGAGCCCCTGGTGGTCAAGGTGAGATCCTTCCCCTGCCCGTGGGGTCCCTCTATCCCTCAGATCCATGCTGGAGAAGTATGGGGAGGGGGCATGCTCCGTGATCCTCTCCAGGGGCCCATGAGTCACTCTGCAATCTGACCCCTGTTTTTCCTAAGGGGAAACGGGTGGTTGGAGGCCCGCAGATGATCCAGCTTAGCCTGGATGGGAAGCGTCTCTACGTCACCACATCGCTTTACAGTGCCTGGGACAAGCAGTTTTACCCTGATCTCATCAGGTGAGAAGCAGATGGGCTCCCTTCCCCAGCCTCCTCTCCCAGAGGGCTCTGGCTTTCTGAAAACTCCCTGGGCACCCCACCTGCCCCACCCTACACACCCTGCTCCCTCCTTAAGAACCCACCCTTGTACTCACAAACTCTTGGGGAAAGGGGACAGCCACATCTGACCTCCTCTTTTTCACCAGGGAAGGCTCTGTGATGCTGCAGATCGATGTAGACACAGTAAAGGGAGGGCTGAAGTTGAACCCTAACTTCCTGGTGGACTTTGGGAAGGAGCCCCTCGGCCCAGCCCTGGCCCATGAGCTCCGATACCCTGGGGGAGACTGCACCTCCGACATCTGGCTCTGAAGCCCGCCCCTCACGGCCCCACCCCACCTTCTGAGCCCTCACTTCTGCAGGGACCTGGCTTCACTCTGCTCTCTTGGCTTCCAACTCTTGGCAACTTTGCCTTCCAAAGCCAAACTGAGGCTGTTGAAACATACTGAGTGGTGTCTCTATTTACTGACCACTGTTGCGTGTTGCTCACTGCTGTTTTTACATGAGTTCTTGGAAATTATTTCACCAAATAAACTGGTAAACTTCTTCAGATCACATTGTCTTTGGGAGCACAGAACCTATGACTCATCTTCTGCTGACCCTCTGTATCTTACAGAAGACGACTCCAGGGCACTATGGTGACTGGTTCCTACCAGTGATTACAACACAATGCTCCAAAATTTCACTCTTATGGCCAGAAAGAGTTTTGGAGGTGGTTATGATAGGGAGACCTTGGAAGAGAAAAAGTCATTTGGTGTTCCTAAACTTTTTTTTTTTTAATCCATGCTTTCTTTCAATGAACCTAAAATCTCACCCACCACCCCTAGGAGAATGAATGTGCCCCCTCACACAGACCCCTGACATACATAGTGCGATCAGTTTCCACTACTGGCAAGACCAGCTGGAGAACACACTATTGCTAGAAGTTAGGTGTGTCATCTCCTACCTGGAAGACAGCAACATGACTGGGCAGGAGGGCTAGGACATTAAGGTGAGAGAATACAACAGACTTGCTTCCTTACCTGCATGGTGTTTTAGAATCTTGCCCAATCAGACATGTCTTCTTTCTCTGCTCTAGGTCTTTAATGCTTTATAAAAGAAATGAGATGGAAGTTTCAGAAACCTAAGAGGCAGCAGCCAGGCAGTAAGTCTACTGACTCCTTTATTCTCTACCCAAGATAATACGAAGCAACATTCAGGTTTAAGCCTGCATTCCTTTCAGTCTTCCCCAAAGGTTCTTTGTTTTAAACATTGGAGCAGTCTTGGGCCCCCAAGATGACTAGGCCACCCCCAGGCTGTATCACACCTGTCCCTTTGAGGTCTTAAACATCCTCCTTGAAACACCTTCCGCAGCTTGGGTCCTAATTCTCTCCCCTTGCCTTAACCAGGTGATCATATCCTTTGCAAAGCTTCCTCCCCTGAACTCTCCAGGTCAGGGGCCTCCTGCACTTAACCTCAGCATGAAGAAATGTCACATTATATTAGAATTCCCTGCTTATTCCCACTACCTGGCTTGGAAGTGAGCACATTGTATGCTTTAATGAATAAATGAATATAAAGGAGGTGCTCACAATTACTGAGTTATAGGGAGCCTTGGAATTTACTGGGTCTTACTTGAGGTTTCTATGTTAGGTTTCTGACCAGTTCTTTTCAAAAATCAAACTTCTTCTGAAAGAGAAGGATCATATGGTTCTATATCATTTCTGTATATTTTTAAAAGCTTAAAATTCCATTCAAGAAAATGAATTTCAAACACTTTTCATACCAGAAAGCAAGGAAACTAGTGAAGACTCCAGGGGTTATAACTAAAGGACACATGCCTTATGTGATGAAAGACGTAACTAGAACGCATGAAAAACTCGCAAAACTCCAGTAAAAAAAATCAAACATTGCAATAAGGAAATAGGCAAAAGACATAAACAGATACTTCACCAAAGAGGATATACAGATGTCAAATAAGCACATGAAAAGACGGTCAACATCATTAGCCACTTTTTTTTGTCTCATTGATATACACTTACATGAACAACATTGTGGTTACTAGATTCCCCCCACTATCAAGTCCCCACCACAAGCCCCATTACAGTCACTGTCCATCAGTGTAGTAAGATGCTATAAAATCACTACTTTCTTCTCTGTGCTATGCTGCCTTCCCCGTGCCCCTCCCCTACATTATGTGTGCTAATTGTAATGCCCCTTTTTCCCCCTTATCCCTCCATTCCCACCCATCCTCCCCAGTCCCTTTCCCTTTGGTAACTGTTAGTCCATTCTTGGGTTCTGTGAGTCTGCCACTGTTTTGTTTCTTCAGTTTTTTTTAAGTTTATTTTGATATCACCAATCTACAATCAAATGAGTAATATTATGGTGATTACACTTCCCCCTTCATCAGGTCCCCCCCCACCAGCCCCATCACAGTCACTGTCCATCAGCATAGTGAGATGTTATAGAGTCACTACTTGTCTTCTCTGGGTTGTACAGCCCTCCCCATGCCCCCCAACATTACATCTGCTAATCGTAATGCCCCTTTTTCCCTCCTATCCCTCCCTTCCTGCCCATTTTCCCCAGTCCCTTTCCCTTTGGTAACTATTAGTCCGTTCTTGGGTTCTGTGAGTCTGCTGCTGCTTTGTTCCTTCAGTTTTTTTCTTTGTTCTTATACTCCACATATGAGTGAAATCATTTGATACTTGTCTTTTTCGGCTTGGCTTATTTCACTGAGCATAATACCCTCTAGCTCCATCCATGTTGTTGCAAATGGTAGGATTTGTTTTCTTCTTATGGCTGAATAATATTCCATTGTGTATATGTACCACCTCTTCTTTATCCATTCATCTACTGATGGACACTTAGGTTGCTTCCATTTCTTGGCTATTGTAAATAGTGCTGTGATTAACACAGGGGTGCATATGTCTTTTTCAAAGTGGGCTGCTGCATTCTTAGGGTAAATTCCTAGGAGTGGAATTCCTGGGTCAAATGGTATTTCTATTTTGAGTTTTTTGAGGAACCTCCATACTGCTTTCCACAATGGTTGAACTAGTTCACATTCCCACCAGCAGTGTAGGAGGGTTCCCCTTTCTCCACAACCTCGCCAACATTTGTTGTTGTTTGTCTTTTGGATGTTGGCCATCCTAACTGGTGTGAGGTGATATCTCATTGTGGTTTTAATGTGCATTTCTCTGATGATTAGCGATGTGGAGCATCTTTTCATGTGTCTGTTGGCCATCTGAATTTCTTCTTTGGAGAAGTGTCTGTTCAGATCCTCTACCCATTTTTTAATTGGGTTATTTGCTTTTTGTTTGTTGAGGTACATGAGCTCTTTGTATATTTTGGATGTTAACCCCTTATCGGATATGTCATTTATGAAAATATTCTCCCATAGTGTAGGATGCCTTTTTGTTCAACTGATGGTGTCCTTTGCTGTTCAGAAGCTTTTTAGTTTGATAAAGTCCCATGTGTTCATTTTTGCTTTTGTTTCCCTTGCCTGAGGAGATATATTCATGAAGAAGTTGCTCATGTTTATATTCAAGAGAGTTTTGCCTATATTTCCTTCTAAGAGTTTTATAGTTTCATGACTTATATTCAGGTCTTTGATCCATTTTGAGTTTATTTTTGTGTATGGAGTTAGACAGTAATCCAGTTTCATTCTCTTACATGTAGCTGTCCAGTTTTGCCAACACCAGCTGTTGAAGAGGCTGTCATTTCCCCATTGTATATCCATGGCTCCTTTATCGTATATTAATTGACCATATATGCTTGGGTTAATATCTGGACTCTCTATTCTGTTCCACAGGTCTATGGGTCTGTTCTTGTGCCAGTAGCAAATTGTCTTGATTACTGTGGCTTTGTAGTAGAGCTTGAAGTTGGGAAGGGAGATTCCCCCTCCCACACTTTATTCTTCCTTCTCAGGATTGCTTTGGCTATTCGGGGTCTTTTGTGGTTCATATGAATTTTAGAACTATTTTCTCCAGTTCATTGAAGAATGCTGTGGGTATTTTGATAGGGATTGCATTGAATCTGTAGATTGCTTTAGGCAGGATGGCCATTTTAACATTAATTCTTCCTACCCAAGAGCATGGGATGAGTTTCCAATAATTAATATCCTCTTTAATTTCTTTTAGGAGTGTCTTACAGTTTTGATGGTATAGGTCTCTCACTTCCTCAGTGAAGTTTATTCCTAGGTATTTTATTATTTTTGATGCAATTGTGAATGGAATTGTTCTCCTGATTTCTCTTTCTGCTAGTTCATCATTAGTGTATAGGAAAGCAACAGATTTCTGGGTATTAATTTTATATCCTGCAACTTTTCTGAATTCAGATATTAGTTCTAGTAATTTGTGAGTGGATTTTTAGGGTTTGATATGTACAATATCTTATCATCTGCAAACAATGATCTGGATGCCTTTTCTTTCTTTGTGTTCTGATTGCTGTGGCTAGGACCTCCAGTACTATGTTGAATAAAAGCAGGGAGAGTGGGCATCCTTGTCTTGGTCCCGGTCTTAGAGGAAAAGCTTTCAGCTTATCACTGTTAAGTATAATGTTGGCTGTGGGTTTGTCATATATGGCCTTTATTATGTTGAGGTACTTCCCCTCTATACCCATTTTGTTGAGAGATTTTATCATGAATGGATGTTGAATTTTCAGCATCTATGGAGATGATCATGTGGTTTTTGTCCTTCTTTTTGTTGATGTGGTGGATGATGTTGATGGATTTTTGAATGTTCTACCATCCTTGCATCCCTGGGATGAATCCCACTTGATCATGATGGATGATCTTTTTGATGTATTTTTGAATTCGGTTTGCTAATATTTTGTTGAGTATTTCTGCATCTATGTTCATCACGGATATTGGTCTGTAATTTTCTTTTTTTGTTGTGTCTTTGCCTGGTTTTGGTATTAGACTGATGTTGGCCTCGTAGAATGAGTTTGGAAGTATTCCCTCTTCTTGTACTTTTTGGAAAACTTTGATGAGGATGGGTATTAGGTCTTCACTAAATGTTAGATAAAATTCAACAGTGAAACCATCTGGTACAGAAGTTTTGTTCTTAGGTAGTTTTTTGATTATTAATTCAATTTCGTTGCTGGTAATTGGTCTATTCAGATTTTCTGTTTCTTTCTGGGTCAGTCTTGGAAGGTTGTATTTTTCTAGAAAGTTGTCCATTTCCTCTAGGTTATCCAGTTTGTTACCATATAATTTTTCATAGTATTCTCTCATAATTCTTTGTATTTTTGTGGTGTCCATAGTGATTTTTTCTTTCTCATTTCTGATTCTGTTTATGTGTACAGACTCTCTTTTTTTCTTTATAAGTCTGGATAGGGGTTTATCTATTTTGTTTATTTTCTCAAAGAACCAGCTCCTGCTTTCATTGATTCTTTCTATTGTTTTATTCTTCTAAATTTTATTTATTTCTGTTTTAATCTTTATTATGTCCCTCCTTCTACTGACTTTGGGCCTCATTTGTTCTTCCTTTTCTAGCTTCATGAATTGTTTGTTTAGACTGTTCATTTGGGATTGTTCTTTTTTCCTGAGGTAGGGCTGTATTGCAATATATTTCCCTCTTAGCATGGCCTTTGCTGCATCCCACAGATTTTGTGGTGTTGAATTATTGTTGTCATTTGTCTCCATATATTGCTTGATCTCTGTTTTTATTTGGTCATTGATCCATTGATTATTTAGGAGCATGTTATTAAGCTTCCATGTGTTTGTGGACTTTTTCGTTTTCTTTGTGCAATTTATTTCTAGTTTCGTACCTTTGTGATCCGAGAAGCTGGTTGGTAAAATTTCAATCTTTTTGAATTTACTGAGGTTCTTTTTGTGGCCTAATTAATTCTTGAAAATGTTCCATGTGCACTTGAGAAGAATGTGTATCCTGTTGCTTTTGGATGGAGTATTCTGTAGATGTCCATTAGGTCCATCTATTCTAATATGTTGTTTAGTGCCTCTGTCTCTTTACTAATTTTCTGTCTGGTTGATCTGTCCTTTGGAGTGAGTGGTGTGTTGAAGTCTTCTAAAATGAATGCATTGCATTCTATTTCCCCCTTTAATTCTGTTAGTATTTGTTTCACATATGTAGGTGATCCTGTGTTCGGTGCATAGATAATTTATAATAGTTATATTGTCTTGTTGGACTAACCCTTTTATCATTATGTAATGTCCTTTTTTGTCTCTTGTGACTTTCTTTGTTTTGAAGTCTATTTAGTCTGATACAAGTACTGCAACTCCTGCTTTTTTCTGCCTATTAGTTGCATGAAATATCTTTTTCAAACCCTTCACTTTCAGTCTTTGTATGTCTTTGGGTTTGAAGTGAGTCTCTTATAGGCAGCATATACATGGGTCTTTTTTTTTATCCATTCAGTAACTCTATGTCTTTTGATTGGTGCATTCAGACCATTTACATTTAGGGTGATTATTGATAGGTACGTACTTATTGCCATTGCAGGCTTTAGATTCGTGGTTACCAAAGGTTCAAGGGCAATTCCCTTACTATCTAACAGTCTAATTTAACTCACTTCCTATGCTATTACAAACACAACCTAAACGTTCTTTTTTTTTTCCTCCTTTTTCTTCCTCCTCCATTCTTTGTATGCTCTGAATCATATTCTGTACTCTTTGTCTTCCCTTGGGTGACATCTTTTTAGCCTTAGGAATACTTCCATCCATAGGAGTCCCTCCAAAATGCACTGTAGAGGTGGTTTGTGGGAGGTAAATTCTCTCAGCTCTTGCTTATCTGTACATTGTTTAATCCCTCCTTCAAATTAAATGATACTCTTGCCGGATAGAGTATTCTTGGTTGAAGGCCCTTCTGCTTCATTGCGTTAAATATATCATGACACTCCCTTCTGGCCTGTAAGGTTTCTGTTGAGAAGTCTGATGATAGCCTGATGGGTTTTCCTTTGTATGTGATGTTTTTTCTCTCTCTAGTTGCTTTTAAAAGTCTGTCTTTATCCTTGATCTTGGCCATTTTAATTATTATATATCTTGATGTTGTCTTCCTTGGTTCCCTTGTGTTGGGAGACCTGTGCACCTCCATGGCTTGAAAGACTATCTCCTTCCCCAGATTGGATAGTTTTCAGCAATTACCTCCTCAATGACACTTTCTATCCCTTTTTCTCTCTCTTCTTCTTCTGGTACCCCTATAATGCGAATATTGTTGCGTTTGGATTGGTCACACAGTTCTCTCAACATTCCTTCATTCTTAGAGATCCTTTTTTCTTTCTGTGCCTCAGCTTCTTTGTATTCCTCTTCTCTAATTTCTATTCCATTTACTCTCTCTTCTACTACATGTAATCTGCTTTTAAATCCCTCCATTGTATGTTGCATTTCAGATATGGAATTTCTTAATGATTGAATCTCCAACTTAAATTCGTTCCTGAGTTCTTGAATATTTTTCTGTACCTCCATAAGCATGTTTCTAATTTTTATTTTTATTGATGAGTTTGGTTTCATTTGAGCCTCTTTCTGGGGTTTGTGAGATTTTGGTCTGAATCATGTTCTTTTGTCATTTCGTATTTCTGTGTGGTGCCCACTAGTGCACTGAAACTCCAGTCTGTGGAGCTGCTCAGCTCCTAGAGTGAGGTTGGGGGTCATAGGGGAGCTAAGCTGGTGCCTGGGGGGAGGAAAGATCTGTTTCCTGATTCCTGTCTGCAGTGCCTGTCTCCAGTGTCAGAGCCAGTGGGCCAAGCACACACATGTAAACCTCTGTGCTTTGTGTCTCTAGCTGTTGTAGGCGGTGCCTCCCTCTTGCTGGCCTGATGCCGGCGCAGTGACTGCCGACTTGTGAGCAGGTGCCAGCAAACCAGCAGGAAGATTTGGCAGGCTGCGTGTCACAGTGGGGAGCCTTGGAGCTGAGAAGGCAGCCAGGGGGGGTGGAGCACCTGAAGCTCCTCAAAGTTCCCTACCAGCTGGGCAGAGCGCACCCAGGCAACCTTGTCCAGTTCTCCCTTCTCCCGCACAGCAAGCTCTGTGCAAACCCTGCCCCTTCAGCAGCCCTCTTGCTGCTAGGAAGCCTCTCAGACTGCCTGCCTTTGCTCTGACACAGAGCGGCCGAGTGTGGATCCCATCCTCCACAAATGGCTGGAATGTCAATTTCTCAAGCACTTCGCCTGTACGAGCTCTCCAGTGTCCACAGCACCACACACTATAGGATTCTGTTCACAAAGCAGATCTCCAGGGCTAGGTGTTCAGCAGTCCCAGGTTTCCACCCCCTCCCCTGCTCCGTTTCTGTCCCTCCCACAAGCGAGCTGGGGTTGGGAAAGGGCTTGAGTCCCGCCAGATTAAGCCTTTCCTATGTTACCCTGTTTTGTGAGTTCTGCCCTGTTGGTGAGGTCTGTTTGCAGTCTGGTTCAGCCTTCTTTCTTGTTGCTGTTTTAAGTTTAGTTGTATTAATTAACTATATTTTTGTACTGTTGGTGGTTTTGGGAGGAGCTCTCCATCTCTCCTCTCATGCCGCCATCTTGCAAGTCCATTTCTGATTCTGTTTATGTGTGTAGATTCTCTTTTATTCTTAGTAAGTCTGGCTAAGGGGTTATCTATTTTGATTACTTTCTCAAAGAACCAGCTCTTGGTTTCATTGATTTTTTCTATTGTTTTATTCCTCTCAGTTTTATTTATTTCTTCATTATGTCCCTCCATCTGCTTACTTTGGGCTTCATTTGTTCTTCTTTTTCCAGTTTCAATAATTGTGAATTTTGACTATTCATTTGGGATTGTTCTTCCTTCTTTAAATAGGCCTGGATTGCTATATACTTCCCTCTTAGAACTGCCTTTGCTGTATCCCACAGAAGTTGGGGTGTTGTGCTCTTGTTTTCATTTGTCTCTGTATATTGTTTGATCTCTGTTTTAATTTGTTCATTGATCCATTGATTATTTAGGAGCATGTTGTTAAGCCTCCATGTGTTTGTGAGCCTTTTTGTTTTCTTTGTACAATTTATTTCTAGTTTTATACCTTTGTGATCTGAGAAGTTGCTTGGTACAATTTCAATCTTTTTGAACTTACTGAGGCTCTTTTTGTGGCCTTGTATGTGGTCTATTATGGAAAATGTTCCATGTGCACTTGAAAAGAATGTGTATCCTGCTGCTTTTGGGTGGAGAGTTCTGTAGATGTCTGTTAGGTCCATCTGTTCTAATGTGTTGTTCAGTGCCTCTGTGTCCTTACTTATTTTCTGTTTGGTTGGTCTGTCCTTTGGAGTTAGTGGAGTGTTGAAGTCTCCTAGAATGAATGCATTGCATTCTATTTCCCCTTTTAATTCTGTTAGTATTTGTTTCACATATGTCGGTGCTCCTGTGTTGGATGCATAGATATTTATAATGGTTATATCCTCTTGTTGGACTGACCCCTTTATCATTACGTAATGTCCTTTGCATCTTATGACTTTGTTTTGAAGTGTATTTTCTCTGATACAAGTACTGCAACACCTGCTTTATTCTACCTATTAGTTGTATAAAGTATCTTTTTCCATCCCTTTACTTTTAGTCTGTGTTGCCTTTGGTTTGAAGTGAGTGTGTTGTAGGCAGCATATAGATGGGTCTTGTTCTTTTATCCATTCAGTGACTCTATGCCTTTTTATTGGTGCATTCAGACCATTTACATTTAGGGTGATTATCAGTAGGTATGTACTTATTGCTACTGCAGCCTTTAGATTTGTGGTTACCAAAGGTTCAAGGGTAACTTCCGTACTATCTAAGAGTCTAACTTAACTCAGTATGCTATTACAAACACAATCGAAAGGTTCTTTTTTCCCCCCACTCCTTTTCTTCCTTCTCCATTCTTTATCATATTCTGTATTCTTTGTCCCTTTTTATTTCCTCTGGTGACAGCTATTTCACCTTAGGAACACTTTCACCTACAGCAGTCCCCCCAAAATACACTGTAGAGATGGTTTGTGAGAGGTAAATTCTCTCAGTTTTAGCTTATCTGGAAATTGTTTAATCCCTCCTTCAAATTTAAATGATAATCTTTCTGGATAAAGTATTCTTGGTTCAAGGTCATTCTGCTTCATTGCATTAAACATATCATGCCACTCCCTTCTGGCCTGTAAGGTTTCTGCTGAAAAGTCTGATGATAGCCTGATGGGTTTTCCTTTGCATGTGATCTTATTTCTCTCTCGAGCTGTTTTTAATAGTCTGTCCTTATCCTTGATCTTTGCCATTTTAATTATTATATTTCTTGGTGGTGTCTTCCTTGGGTCCTTTGTGTTGGGAGATACGTGCACCTCCATGGCCTGAGAGACTATCTCCTTCCCCAGACTGAGGAAGTTTTCAGCAATTATTTCCTCAAAGACACTTTCTATCTTTTTTTATCTCTCTATTTCTTCTGGTAACCCTATAATACCAATTTTGTTCCGTTTGGATTGGTCACAGTTCTCTCAGTATTCTTTCATTCTTAGAGATCTTTTTTTCTCTCTGTGCCTCAGCTTCTTTGTATTCCTCTTCTCTAATTTCTATGTCATTTATCGTCTTCTCCACCATATCTAATCTGCTTTCAATACCCTCCATTGTGTTCTTCAATGATTGGATCTCCAACCAAAATTCTTTCCTGAGTTCTTGCATACTTTTCTGTACCTCTCTGAGGATGTTAATGATTCTTTTTATTTTGGTATTATTAATCTACAATTACATGAGCAACATTATGTTTACTAGACTGCTCCCATCAAGTCCCCACCATATACCCCATTACAGTCTCTGTCCATCAGGATAGTAAGATGCTGTACAATCACTGCTTATCTTCTCTGTCTTGTACAGCCCTCCACATGGCCCACCCCCCACGTTATGACTGCTAATTGTAATGCCCCTTTTTTTCCACTTATTTATCCCTTTCCACCCATCCTCCCCAGTCCCTTTCCCTTTGGTAACTGTTAGTCCATTCTTAGTTCTGTGAGTCTGCTGCTGTTTTGTTCCTTCAGTTTTTTTCTTTGTTCTTATACTCCACAGATGAGTGAAATCATTTGAAACTTGTCTTTTTCTGCCTGGCTTATTTCACTGAGCATAATACCCTCTAGCTCCATCCATGTTGTTGCAAATGGTAGGATTTGTTTTCTTCTTATGGCTGAATAATATTCCATTGTGTATACGTACCACATCTTCTTTATCCATTCATCTACTGATGGACACTTAGGTTGCTTCCATTTCTTGGCTATTGTAAATAGTGCTGAGATAAACATAGGGTGCATCTGTCTTTTTCAAAGTGGGCTGCTGCATTCTTAGGGTAAATTCCTAGGAGTGAAATTCCTGGGTCAAATGGTATTTCTATTTTGAGTTTTTTGAGGAACCTCCATACTGCTTTCCACAATGGTTGAACTAGTTTACATTCCCACCAGCAGTATAGGAGGGTTCCCCTTTCTCCACGTCCCACCAGCATTTGCTGTTGTTTGTCTTTTGGATGTTGGCCATCCTTACTGGTGTAAGGTGATATCTCATTGTAGTTTTAATTTGCATTTTTCTGATGATTAGCAATGTGGAGCATCTTTTCATGTGCCTGTTGGCCATCTGAATTTCATCTTTGGAGAAGTGTCTGTTCAGAACCTCTGCCCATTTTTTAATTGGGTTATTTGCTTTTTGTTTGTTGAGGTACATGAGCTCTTTCTACATTTTGGATGTCAACCCTTTATCGGACATGTCATTTATGAATATATTCTCCCATACTGTAGGATGCCTTTTATTTCTATTGATGGTGTCCTTTGCTGTACAGAACCTTTTCAGCTTGATATAGTCCCACTTGTTCATTTTTGCTTTTGTTTCACTTGCCTGGGGAGATATGTTCATGAAGAAGTTGCTCATGTTTATGTCCAAGAGATTTTTGCCTATGTTTTTTTCTAAGAGTGTTATGGTTTGATGACTTACATTCAGGTCTTTGATCCATTTTGAGTTTACATCTGTGTATGGGGTTAGACAATCATGCAGTTTCATTTTCTTACATGTAGCTGTCCAGTTTTGCCAACACCAGCTGTTGAAGAGGCTGTCATTTCCCCATTGTATATCCATGGCTCCTTTATCCTATATTAATTGACCATATATGTTTGGGTTAATATTTGGACTTTCTATTCTGTTCCACAGGTCTGTGGGTCTGTTCTTGTGTCAGTACCAAATTGTCTTGATTACTGTGGCTTTGTAGTAGAGCTTGAAGTTAGGAGGCAAGATCCCCCATCCTTTATTCTTTCTTCTCAGGATTGCTTTGGCTGTTCGGGGTCTTTTGTGGTTCCATGAATTTTAGAACTATTTGTTCCAGTTCGTTGAAGAATGCTGTCGGTATTTTGATAGGGATTGCATTGAATAATTATTCCTAGCAAGAGCATAGCATGAGTTTCCGTTTACTAGTGTTCTCTTTAATTTCTCTTAAGAGTGTCTTGTAGTTTTCAGGGTATAAGTGTTTCACTTCCTTGGGGAGGTTTATTTCTAGGTATTTTTTTCTATTTCATGCAATTGTGAATGGAATTGTTTTCCTGATTTCTCTTTCTGCTAGTTCATCATTAATGTATAGGAAAGCAACAGATTTCTGTGTATTAATTTTGTATCCTGCAACTTTGCTGAATTCAGATATTAGTTCTAGCAGTTTTGTAGTGGATTCTTTAGGTATTTTAATGTACTATATTATGTCATCTGCAAGTAGTGACAGTTTGACTTCTTCCTTACCAATCTGTATGCCTCTTATTTTTTTGTTTTGTCTGATTGCCATGGCTAGGACCTCCAGTACTATGTTGAATAAAAGTGGGGAGAGTGGGCATCCCTGTCTTGTTCCCGATCTTAGGTGAAAATCTTTCAGCTTCTCACTGTTTATGATGTTGGTTGTGGGTTTGTCATAAATGGCCTTTATTATGTTGAGGTACTTGCCCTCCCTACCCATTTTGCTGAGAGTTTTTATCAGGAATGGATGTTGAATTTGTCAAATGCATTTTCAGCATCTATGGAGATGATCATGTGGTTTTTGTCCTTCTTTTGTTGATGTGGTGGATGATGTTGATGGATTTTCGAATATTGTACCATCCTTGCATCCAAGATGAATCCCACTTGATCATGGTGTATGATCCTCTTGATGTATGTTTTAATTTGGTTTGCTAATATTTTGTTGAGTATTTTTGCATCTATGTTCATCAGGGATATTGGTCTGTTATTTTCCTTTTTTGTGGTGTCTTTGCCTGGTTTTGGTATTAGAGTGATGCTGGCTACATAGAATGAGTTTGGAAGTATTCCCTCCGTTTCTATTTTTTGGAAAACTTTAAGGAGAATGGGTATTATGTCTTCTCTATATGTTGGATAAAAACTCCGCAGTGAATTCATCTGGCCCAAGGTTTTTGTTCTTGGGTAGTTTTTTGATTACTGATTCAATTTCATTGCTAGTAATTGGTCTGTTTAGATTTTCTGTTTCTTCCTAGGTCAGTCTTGGAAGGTTGTATTTTTCTAGGAAGTTGTCCATTTCTTCTAGGTTTTCCAGCTTGTAAGCATATAGATTTTCATACTATTCTCAAATAATTCTTTGTATTTCTGTGGGGTCCATCGTGATTTTTCATTTCTCATTTCTGATTCTGTTTATGTGTGTAGATTTTCTTTTTCTCTTGATAAGTCTGGCTAGGTGTTTATCCATTTTGTTTATTTTCTCAAAGAACCAGCTCTTGGTTTCATTGATCTTTCTGTTGTTTTAGTCTACTCAATTTTATTTATGTCTTCTCTGACCTTTATTATGTCCCTCCTTCTGCTGACTTTGGGCCTCATTTGTTCTTCTTTTTCCAATTTCAATAATTGTGACCTTAGACTATTCATTTGGGATTGTTCTTCCTTCTTTAAGTAGGCCTGGATTGCTATATACTTTCCTCTTAGAACTGCCTTTGCTGTGTCCCACGGAAGTTGGGGCTTTGTGCTGTTGTTGTCGTTTGTCCCCATATATTGCTTGATCTCTGTTTTAATTTGGTCATTGATCCATTGTTTAGGAGCATGTTGTTAAGCCTCCATGTGTTTGTGAGCCTTTTTGTTTTCTTTGTACAATTTATTTCTAGTTTTATACCTTTGTGATCTGAAAAGTTGGTTGGTAGAATTTCAATCTGTTTTAGTTTACTGAGGCTCTTTTTGTGGCCTAGTATGTGGTCTATTCTGGGAAATGTTCCACATGCACTTGAGAAGAATGTGTATCCTGCTGCTTTTGGGTGTAGTGTTCTGTAGATGTCTGTTAGGTCCATCTGTTCTAGTGTGTTGTTCAGTGCGTCTGTGTCCTTACTTATTTTCTGTCTGGTTGATCTGTCCTTTGGAGTGAGTGGGGTGTTGACATCTCCTAGAATGAATGCATTGCATTCTATTTCCTCCTTTAATTCTGTTAGTCTTTGTTTCACATATGTCAGCGCTCCTGTGTTGAATGCATAGATATTTATAATGGTTATATCTTCTTGTTGGACTGACCCCTTTATCATTATTTAATGTCCTTCTTTATCTCTTGCTACTTTCTTTGTTTTGAAGTCTATTTTGTCTGATACAAGCACTGCAACACCTGCTTTTTTCTCCCTGTTGTTTGCATGAAATATCTTTTTCCGTCCCTTCATTTTTAGTCTATGTATGTCTTTGCGTTTGAAGTGAGTCTCTTGTAGGCAGCATATAGATGGTTCTTGCTTTTTTATCCATTCTGTTACTATGTGTCTTTTGATTGGTGCATTCAGTCCATTTACATTTAGGGTGATTATTGAAAGATATGTATCGAAAGATACTTACTGCCATTGCAGGCTTTGGATTCATGGTTACCAAAGGTTCAGGGGTAACTTCTTTACTATCTAACCATCTAACTTAACTCCCTTATTAAGCTATTAGAAACACAGTCTGATGATGTTTTATTTCTCTCCCTTCTTATTCTTCCTCCTCCGTTCTTTATATGTTAGGTGTTTTATTCTGTACTCTTCTGTGTTTCTTTTGACTGCTTTTGTGGATAGGTGATTTTACTTTTTGCCTTTAGTTAGTATTTGGTTGGTCTGCTTTCTTTGCTGTGATTTTATTTTCTCTGGTGACATCTATTTAGCCTTAGGAGTTCTTCCATCGAGAGCAGTCCCTTTAAATATCCTGTAGAGGTCGTTTGTGGGAGGTAAATTCCTTCTACTTTTGCTTGTCTAGAAATTGTTTAATCCCTCCTTCAAATTTAAATGATAATCATGCTGGATACAGTATTCTTGCTTCAAGGCCCTTCTGTTTCATTGCATTAAATATATCATGCCATTCTCTTCTGGCCTGTAAGGTTTCTGTTGAGAAGTCTGATGATAGCCTGATGGGCTTTCCTTTGTAGGTGATCTTTATTCTCTCTTTAGCTGCCTTTTATACTCTGTCCTTGTCTTTGATCTTTGCCATTTTAATTATTATATGTCTTGGTGTTGTCTTCCTTGAGTCCCTTGTGTTGGGAGACTATGGGCTTCCATGATCTGAGAGACTATTTCCTTCCCCAGCCTGGGGATGTTTTTCTCAATTATTTCTTCAAAGACATTTTCTATCCCTTTCTCTCTCTTCTTCTTCTTCTGGTACCCCTAAAATGCGAATATTGTTCTGTTTGGATTGGTCACACAGTTCTCTGAATATTCTTTCATTCCTAGAGATCCTTTTATCTCTCTCTGCCTCAGCTTCTCTGTATTCCTGTTCTCTGATTTCTATTCCATTAACAGTCTCTTGCACCTCATCCAGTCTGCTCTTAAGACTTTCTGTCGATTGTTTCATTTCTGTTATCTCCTTCCGGACTTCATCCCTTAGCTCTTGCATATTTGTCTGCAGGTCCATCAGCATGGTTATGACTTATATTTTGAATTCTTTTTCAGGATGATTGGTTATATCTATCCCACCAGGCCCTCTCTCTGAGGTTGTCTGAGTGATTTTTGACTGGACCAGGTTCTTCTGCCTTTTCGTGGTGATAGATGTGGCCACAGGCAGGTGGCACGTGTGTCAGCTGGGAGAACAATGTCCCTTCCTGCTTGTTGTTCTCCTTGCCCTTCTCTTCAGCCTGTTCTGGTTACCCACACACTGGGAGGCAGTCTCTGGAATAATCCCCTGAGCTGCCATGTGCAGGGCCACCCTCAGGCTAGCCTAGAACACTGCGGGGGTTTGCTGCCATGCCGGGTGTGTTCTGTGCCCCTTGGTGCCTTCTGTACCTTGCTCTGGCTTCTGCGGTCCTTCCTGGTTAGCTGCGTGCCCGCCGGGAGGAGATTCTGTGTGGCTGCTGTGGGCGGGGCCACTCTCTTGCCGTTTGGCAGCTGTGGCGGATCCGCCGGACAGTTTTCTGCGCCTGCCGGGGGGAAGAAATGGCAGACTATTTAGCGCCGTGAAGGGCTTTGGCGGGCCTGTTTTACCCAGCAGCCGATTAGGGGGCCTCAAATTCCTCAAGATTCCCAGCCTGCTGGGCTGAGTGCGCTGGGACGATTTTGTTCCGCTGTTGATGCCTTGTCTCCTTAAGACTTTTAAAAAAGCGCCTGCTTTTCCTTTGTCCCAGGGGAGCTGGCTGTGGGGACTCACTCGCAGTCTCCATCTCGGATCCTGCCCTTCCGTTTCTCTAATCTCCAGTACACCATGTGATGTGTGTCCTGCTCCCGGTGCAGATCACCAGGGCCAGTTATTTAGCAGTCCTGTGCTTCCACTCCCTCCCCACTCTGATTCTTTTCCTCCCTCTGGTGAGCTGGGTGGGGGAGTGCTCGGGTACCCCCAGGTCGCGGCTTTGTATCTTACCTGCTTTGTGAGGCGCTGAGTTCTCCAAGATGTAGCTGTAGCCTGGCTGTTGTACTGTATCTTCTGGTCTCTCTTTTAGGAATAGTTGTATTTGTTGTATTTTCACAAATATATATGGTTTTGGGAGGAGATTTCCGCTGCCCTGCTCACACCGCCATCTTCAACCCCCTCCTAGTTCCCATTTTTAAGAAGAAATTCAACAAAAACCTCTACTTAGGTAGACTTATGTTTGTAAGAATGTGGAAATGGGGGTGGGAGGATACTTACCAGAACATGTTACCTCAGAGGGGTGAGGGTTTTCTATGAAATTTGCCAATCTGTTTCTAAAACTAATCTGGAAATGTAAATGCATATTGTTTCAGTTATCTATTGCTGTATAACAAAGCACCCCAACACTTAGTGGCTTAAAGGAATGGCAACATTATTTTGCTCACAGATCTGTGATTTGGACAGGGCTTTATGGGATCAACTTATTCTGTTCCACTTGGCATCAGAAGAAGTTGTGTAAAGGGTAGGTGGTAGAATCATCTGATGGCTCACTCACTCACATGTCTAATGATTGATGTTGGCTGTCACCTGGGACCTCAGCTGGGCCTGTGGCCTGCACATGGCCTTTCATGTGGTTGGTTGGCCTCTTCACAATATGGTCTCTGGGTTCCAAGGATAAGTATCCCAGGAAAACAAAAGGAAACTGTATCAATTATTCTAATCTAGATTGGAAGTCATACAATATCACTTCCATAGAATTCCATGCATTGAGACAGTTACAAAGGCCTTCCCAGGTTCAAAGGGAGAGGAAATAGATTCCACCTCTTGATGGGCAAGTAGAAAGGTTCTAGAATTTGTGTGGAACCAGAAATGCTGTTATCGTCATATTTGGAAAATACAATCTTCCATGTGTTGAAAAAATTTTTTTCTACTTAGCAAAACTAATAATGGAAAACATTCAGCATTAGATATCAAAAAGTTTATGATTCATTAATTAAAAATGTGTTATGCATTGAGGAATAGACAAATTAAGGCAACAGAAGAGAATGAAGTCTAGAAACAGACCCAACTATTAAAGAGAAATAAGTATATGATAAAACTATAATAGGAAACAGCTATAATAAGAAGGAAATGATAAAGGTTTTGAAATGACTGGCCATAGATTTGGGAAACAAATTAACTTAGATCCTACGGAAGACACTATTGACTGACTGCTGAACGACCATTCCCAGCCCTCTTTTCTGTTGCCCACCAGAAGTAACTTATATCCTTGATTTTATGGTAGTAATTATATTACCTTTCATTTATTTTTTACAACATATCTCTCCATAAACAATATATTGGTCAGTTTTGCCTGCCATGAAATATTGATAAATTGTATTGCACTCTATGTTTTCTTCTGTGTTGTAATTCTTTCACTATAAAGTTCCTCTATTTGGATGCGGGTGGCTATGGCTCATTCATGTCCATTGCTGTCTGACATTCCCTCATTTTAATATACTACAACGTATTATCCCAAAATGGTTATGCCAGATTACATTTCTACCAGCAGTGGATGGAAGTCCCTGTTAATCCACACCATGTCAACCCTCAATATTGCCAGACTTTTTAGTTTTAGCCAATTTAGTGGGTATGAAATAGCATCTTATTGTGGTTTAAATTTGTATTTTCTTGATTACTATAAAGAGTGAACAACTTTTCATATGTATAAGCAATTTCTCTTATTTTATGACATTCCTGTTCATTTTCTCTGTCTATTTTTCTATTTGGTTGTTTATTCTTTTATTTGCAGGAGGTCTTTATAAATTCCAGATAATGATCTTTTGTCAGTTATATGTCTTGAAAATATCTTCCCTGATTTTGTAGTTTGATTTTGTATTCTTTTCAAAGTGGTTTTTTAAAATTAAGTTTTAAACATTAATGTTTTTAAATGTATTAATATTTTCTTTTATGGTTTGCATTCACATGTTTGTTTAAGAGATTGACTCCCAATACTGGAGCATTGTGTAATACACAATTGTAAGCACTGTATAAAGAGCAAATTCTGAATCCAGACAGCCAAGGTTCAGATCGTGGCTCCATCACTTACTGTGTAACACTGGTCAAATTTTAACCTGTCAGTACCTTAGTCTCCTCATCTGTAAAATGGAGATAATCATAGTGTTTGATAGAGTTGCTACAATGTAAAGCAGTAACATCTGTGAGGCCTTTAGAAAAACCCTCAGCACATATTAAGTTCTTTATAAATACTTGCCATTAAGATGATGATGCTTATTAGACAATTGTTTTTGTTATATGCAGGCCAAGGACCATCACACCTTATTCAGTTTTGTATCCCAGCTCTTAGCACAGTGCCTGGCATAAATGAATAGTTACCTGTTTTTCCATGCCCAGCCTTTCCCCCACTCAACCTCACCTTCTACAGTGCTGTCAAAATAATCTCTTTTACACAGCGATACTTTTTCTCCCTTTACAAAGTTTCCTGTTTTTCCCTGCCACCTGCAAGTTCCTGAGCCAGCAGAGCTTACCCCAAACTCTTTTCCAGTCAAGGTGCTCTATATTTCCCTACCAAACCGTGGCATCCGAGGTACCTTTCAAGCCCTCTATACCCATATTTCTTTCTAGCCCTCTACACCCTCTATCAGTATCTACAAACGTGTATATGCTGTCTAGGCTGTGTTCAAGAGAACGGACTCTGAAGACAGCCCACTTGGCTGCCTCTGGATACTGATTCCAGCACTTCTACATATGTAGCCTCTCCAAATCTCAGTTTCTTTGTCTGTAAAATGGAGACAATAAGAGTACCTACTTCAAAGAGCTGCCTTGAACATAAAATAAGGTGTCAAGATTTTGGTATGGTGTCTGCACACACTAAACACCAGATATATTTTCGCTGTTATTAGAAAATTTTCTTGCCAGTATATCCTTATTCCCTCAATTCTGTAATTACCTGGGCTCTCCCAGTACCCATAGAAGCTACTAGCAGGGAAATGGGAGGCTTTAAAGGGCAAAGGTGATGAGATGAGGTAGCGCTGCTGTCCTCTTTACAAAAGTACATTGATGAGGAGCCTGGAGAACATATTAGAAGTCAGAACTGCAGATAGGGTTTTGAGGTAACATATCTGATGAGCAAAACAAAATACACCACTCAAAAGTTGTTAACCTGCCTCCTTACCTCTGAGATTAGATACAAAATTTGGTCTGTCTGTATGTGCATTTTTCATGGTGGGGGATCACTGATTTCATTTGATTCAGGCCCCAAAAAAGAGCTTTAACTAAAAAGGTTAAGAACCCGTGATTTATTAAGTATAATGTTCTCTAAGAGTAAAAAGTTCCCCCTCCCTGTTCCCGCTCTCCATCCCCACTCCCTTCTCCACCTCACACCCTCTGGGGCAGAGCCCTCCCTGCCAATCCCCCGCCCCTGCTGGCTAGAATCCCCAGAATCGCCACCCCCCTCCACCGTCCTTCCCTTACTAGTAGTAGCTGGGGCTGCAGGTATTGTCCGCATCCATGTCCCTTTCTCCCTTGTTGATTTTTCCCAAATTGAAAAACATCTAGGCTCCTTTTCAGCAGACGCGACCACCTTCCAAAAAGAATTCACCTACATTTATAACCCAGTCCTATGACCTCATCTGGCATGACATTTATGTCACCCTTGCCTCTCTTCAGAGGATAAGAAGTGTATCTGGACAGCCACTGAAGCCCACGGAGATCTTCTGCATACACAAGACCCAATTAAAGGTCCCCCTGCCCCCACCCTGTGGGACGAGCAGCCATTCCCAGTCAAGACCGGGAGTGGGGTTACCAAGCTGCCTCCTGCGACAGAGAACGGAGAGGCCGCATGATTACCTACCTAGTGGCAGGAATGGAGAAAGCCCCCCTTAAACTGTAAATTATGAAAAACTTAAAGAAATCACCCAAGGACCAGATGAAAACCCAGCCCTCTTTCTCTCCCACCTGTCCAAGGCAGTAACCAAACACACCACTCTCAATCCCAAATCAGATGAAGGCAAAATCTATCTTCACCTCCATTTTATCTCCAGTCAGGCCCCAACATCAGAAAAAAAGCTACAGAGGCTAGAAGAGGGCCCCTAAATGCCTCAAAGAGAATTAGTAAAAGCCACCTTTAAGATCTTTAACAATAGTGAGGATGAACAAAAACCTATGAATTATAAAGAGATCAGGCTGGATACCAGATGCTGGCAGGGACTATCCCCAAACACAGGGACCTAAAAAACCCCTATACAGACCCTCAGGCCAGCAGTCCACTAAGAGTGCGGGCTTTAAATGGGGCCAGCGTGGCCACTGGGCGAGTGCCTGCCCTAATCCCAAACTGCCCTCACTGAGGTGATGCCCCATCTGAGGTCTTAAATGTCACTGGATGTCAATGTGTGCCCAACGAGATCGTCCTTCTCACTCGGTTGCTTCCAACCCAAACAGGACCTCAGACCCAAATCCGGAACTGGCAGACCTACTTGGCCTGGCCACAGAAGACTGAAGGGGCCCGGGGCTTGCCGCCCACACCACCGTCATGTCTGCTGACCCTGGGGTGATGCTGTCTCAGAAAGCCAATCTCCTTTTTGCTAGACAGGGCTATGTACACAGTCTGCCTATCTTCTCCTGACCTCTTCTTAATTCCTCTCTCTCTGTTGTTGGCGTTCATGGAACTCCCTCTACCCCAAAACAAACAGGTCCACTGTTCTGAAGTCTGACACAACTTTTACACACTCCTTTCTAATCATTCCCCGGTGCCCCACTCCAATTTTAGGAAGACACATCCTAACCAAATTTAATTCCTCCATTCAACTCCCTCCCCCGCCCCATTCTCATTCTCCATTTATACTCCTGTGCCATCCAGACACAACTCCCTTGCCCTCTAGCTCTCTTCCTCTAACTACCCTCCTGCTCCACATAAACCCTGCTGTGTGGGACACCTCACGACCCCTTATAGCTTCCCATCACACCCCAATTGTCGTTCACCTCCGAGACCCAACCTCCTTCATTACACAGTCACAGTTCCCACTAAACCCCTCAAAGGGCTAAAGGGACTCAAACCTGTCATCTCTCAACTCCTCCAAGCCAATATTCTCAAGCCCACCCACTCCCCTCACAACACCACCATCTTAGCTTTAAAAAAACCTAATGTCTATTTCTGCCCAGTTCAAGATCTGCACCTCTTCAATCAAGCTGTTATCGCCATCCATCCAATAGTCCCCAACCCTTACACCCTTTTATCCCATATTCCCCCAACCATCAGGCATTTTTCTGTCCTTGACCTCAAAGACGCCTTTTTCACCATTCCTCTCAAAACCTCTTGCCAGAACCTGTATGCATTTACCTGAACCAATCCTGACACAAATACGTCCTCCCAAATTACAGGGACAGTCCTACCTCAAGGGTTTAGAGATAGCCCCCGCCTTTTTTGAACAGCGCTGTCACAGGATCTTTCCTCCCAGCACTCTCCTGCAATACGCAGATGATCTGCAGTCCCTCCTATCACGTATCTGTCTCCATACCACTCAGCTCCTGAATTTTCTCCATGACTGAGGATACCAAGTCTCCCCTGATAAATCCCAAGTAGCCCAACCCAAAGTCACTTATTTAGGACCAACCCTAACACCCCCAGCTCCAAGCTACCCCACTGCCCAGAAAAAGCTAATACAAGAATTCCCCATCCCACAAAACCAAAGAGATCTCCTTTCCTTTCTCAGGTTAGCCAGCTATTTCTGCCTCTGGGTCCCCAACTTCAGCTTTCCAGCCAAACCCCTATATGAAGCTGCTAAAGGAAACCCTGTGGGACCCCCAGACCCAATTCTCCCCATCACTTCCCATTTAACAAAAATAAAGGAGGACCTCTTCCAAGCCCGGCCCTAGGACCCCCAATCCCACCAGACCCTTTCTCCTTTTTCCCACGGCCACACAAGACCTAGCCTTAGGATGCCTCTGCCAAACCTATGGCAACAGCCCCCAAGCAATAGCATCTCTCTCTAAACAACTAGACACAGCAGAACAAGGATCACTCATGCCTGAAGTTACTGGGAGCCGCCGCCCTTCTAGCCCCCGAAGCTCACAAACTCACACTTTATCGACACTCACCATCCTATCTTCACACAGCCTCCAAGAGCTCACCAGCCACTGGTCTCTCTTACCTTTCTCTCTCTCCCACCTGCAACAGATTCAAGTCCTCTGTGTAGCAAACCCTCTCATCTCCTTCCAACACTGTAAAGCCCTCAATCCAGCCACGCTCTTGCCCCCTCTGGGTGACCCCTCAGCTGATAATCCCCATTCTTGCCTTGACCTCTGAGATTCCCTCCTATCACCTTTTTCCCAAATTTCCCAAACCCCAATACCCACAGCCCCTTCCCTGGTTTATTGACAGCAGTTTCTTTAATAAGACCCTTATCCTAGAGCAGGATATGCCACAGTCACTCTAAACTGAATTACTGAATCAGGCTCCCTAGCCCCCCACACCACATCTCAACAAGCTGAATTAGTAACCTTAATTGAGCACTGACCCTACCCCAAAACAAGCAGTTGAACATATACACTGACTCCAAACCTGCAGTCCATACCCTCCATTCCCATGCCCTAATATGGCAAGAACAAGGATTCCTCACCACTCAAGGATCCCCCATCACTAATGGAAAACTGATCCATAAACTGCTCAAAGCCGCACAGCTACCCCTAAAGTCAGCTGTCATCCACTGCAAAGGACACCAAGGATCTGCAGACCCATCTCAACTGGTAATGCCCTTGCTGAATCAACAGCAAAAAGAGCTGCAAATATAATCTCTAACCATCCCATCAACACCACCACCCATCAAGATGTCCAAGTGCAATCCCTTCTCCCCATCTTCCTCTCCTTTTCCCCCTTATACTCTGACAAAGAAATACAACAGTTTACCCAGACAAATACCCCCAGGAGAAACGGATGGTTCCTCCATGATGACAAGCTCATCCTCTCCCAAGAGCAAAAAAAAGTATCCTCTCCACTGTTCATGGCCACTTCCATACAGGGCATCTCCCACTTCTCCATCTCCTTAAGCCTTACTTGCATTTGCCCACCCTAGCAGACAGACACCCGCAAACAAATAACCCAAGTCCTCCATCTCTGTGCCAAGACCTCCCCTCAAGGGGCATTCTGACACACATCAAGCCAGAGGTCATCTGCCAGGACAAGACTGGCAGATTGATTGACTTGACCCATATGCCTCCTGTCAGGAAAATCTGCTATCTCCTCCCCTAGCTGACATTACAGGATGGAAAGAAGCTTTCCCTTCCACTTCCGAAGAGGCCCAAACTATAGCCACAGTCCTCTTAGAATACATCATCCCCAGGTTTGGATTACCCTTTTCTCTGCAATCTGATAATGGCCCAGCCTTCACATCAAAGATCTTAGACATACTCTCAGAATCTCTCAGCATCACCTGGAGACTTCACATACCCTACCACCCACAGTCCTCTGGAAAAGTAGAACGAGCCAGTGCTCTCATTAAACAGCACCTCACTAAACTGACCCTTGAAACCAAGCTAGACTGCACAAAGCTTCTCCCCATTGCTCTTCTTCGCTTCTGCGCCCTCCCCAGCAAACCCTCAAGCCTTAGTCCCTTCGAACTCCTGTATAGTCCTTCACGGACTGCACACCATCCTCTCCCTGCTCCCAATCTACTGCCAGCATTCCACCTGACCAGAGACACCCTCTGCAAATACACTGAATCAGCCATCCTCAAACCCATCCCAACTCAAGACTCCCCACTCCTCCAACCCAGGGATTGGGTATGGATTACTAATTCGCCTTCCCCTTTAAAACCCAGTGGAAAGATCCATATCAAGTCATCCTTACCACCCCTACTGCAGCCAAACTTAAATCCTTCCCCCACTGGATACATAATAGCCCCCTTCCTAATTGGCCTTCCACCTGAGGAACAGAGAAACCAAACTATGACAGTCCTTCCTCCTTTTCCTGGCTAGCCTCACTAAAATTTGAATTCTGTCTCAGCACCCAGGAGCTTCTCTTTCTTTGCTGCTCCTCCTCCTATTGCTGCCTCCCAGGCAATGTGACTGGAATCTGTACCTTAATATAGCAAATCCCCCAGACATCATGCCCAGTAACCACACAATCACCATTCCACTCCTTCAGTCCAGCTCCTCATCAGCTGTTTGGTCCAAACGAGCCATTCATCTCATCCCACTTCTCACAGGTCTAAGCATCTCTGCAGCCGTAGGCACCAGAGTCGCAGGAGTAACCACATCAGCTTTATATTTTCAGAAATTCTCCCAAGAACACACAAAAGCCCTAGACCAAATGGCACACACTATCTCAGCCCTCCAAACCCAGCTTGACTCCCTAGCTGTAGTCGTCCTTCAGAACAGATGGGGCTAGACCTCCTTACTGCTGAAAAAGGAGGCCTTTGCCTCTTTCTCCAAGAAGAATGCTGTTTCTACTTCAATCAGTCAGCACTGCACAGGGCACTGTACAGAAACTCAGATGAAGCGATCAGACGACACAGGTGATAGCAAAAGCTCTTGGGAGCCCTGGTCTGATCTCATGAAACAGGTCCCATGGGTTGTACCCATGATAATAATTACCTCCTCATAACCTTTGGCCCCTGTATCCTAAATCTATTAACAAAATTTTTGTCCCAGTGCCTAGATGCATTCATCCAGACAACCACACAAAAGCACGTCGCCAGCATCCTGCTGCTCCAACACCACTGACACCAGCTCAACACCTTACTTGACCCTTGCGACCCAGACTGCATCCCCACACAGCAGGAACCAGCCAGATCTCTACGCCCCTCCTCCCTTCTTTAAGACCATGACAAAATGGTAGGAATGTTAGCATGAGATTCCCCATCTTAACACTGTCTCCATTTTTGTGAAGGTGGAAAACTCCTGCTTTAGCTCAAGCCATGAGAATGTCCTGCTCGGCCCCTATCCACCTGACTTCAAAAGTCACCTCCCTAGCAAACCCTAGCAGCAATTACCAACCCAGCTGCAAAAGTTACTTCCCTAGCAACAGTAACAGCAAAATTTCCTGCCTCCCAAAATACGTCCTCCCTCTGTCCTGTATCTACCGCAGCCTGTAAGCGAACGGGGGCTTCGGCCCTTTGCTGGAGACACCCTCTGCATGTTTATCTCCGGTGTTGTCGAGCCTGCCTCCTGTATTTTCTTTCCTAATCTAAAACATTAACTAAGGAGGTAACTTTTGAAGCCGGTTTCATAGCTGTTGCTAGGGGTTGCTATGGAGGTAACTTTTGAAGTTGGGTTGATAGGGGCCAAGTCGGATAGTCTCCTGGCTTGAGCTCAGGCGGAAAATTTCCGTTCTTCACAAAATGGAGATGGTGTTAAGATGGCGGATCTCATGCTAACACTACTCATCATTTTTTAGTTATTTATCATCCATTGAATCTTTTCCTCCATTAGCTCTGACGACCGATGGCAAACCTGAAACACGTAAGCAGAGGGCAAAATTTGAAAAGAAAGCTCCAAAGGGAGCCCGGCGCCGGATCTTTTGTCCTGCGGTCCCTTTAAGAGAAGAACCTCTTGGGACCGGCCGTCCCAACGCACCCTAGTTTCAACCGAAACCTAAAGCCGGACTTCCCCTCTTGACTCGATTAAGACCAATTTTGGATTTTCCCTCCCCTACTGACCAATCAGATCTTGTTACCAGGCAGACTTTAGCTGCCGCCGGTGGGTGCCCGGCGCCTTCTGCCTCCGTGGCAGCAACGACCAATGATAAAGCAGGCCGTCCGAGTATCTAGGCAGATCGGGGCTGTCCCAGCCACTCAGAAAAAAGAAAATAAAGCAACGCACTAGACTTCTGGGCCCGACCGTAGGGCTGGGCTGGAGTGAAGGTGCTACGCGGTAGTTTCTCTTTCTCCCGTACCTTTATTGTTACTTGTGTTGGAAGGCGACTGTTTAAAGGTAGGGAGGGGACACTGTGAGCTGGGAGGAGAGCAGAAAAAGATTTGGCCTTATTTTCAACAGCTTCTTCACCCATGTGCACGTGCCCGAATCAGGGACCCCGTTCCTCCAACCGGTTTTTTTACACCCAGCCCAAGAGTTCCGTTGCCCTGGACCCCCTACTCTGCAGCAACCAGGGATTGAATCGCGGAGGAAGGAAGGGAGGCGGGGGCGCACGTGAGGCTGGGATGTTGAGGGAGATGACGTAGGGGCCGGCGACGAGGGTAGGGGAGCAGCGGGGGGAGCCGTGGCCGGGTTAACTAGTGAGAAATTGGGCCCAGCTTTCTCCAAGCCTGGAAGGGCAGAATGTGTTCGTATCCTTTCTGACTTCCCAGGCAAATTCAGTGGTGAGGAGTATATCAGAGAATTAGAAAACTGTTTTGTGGTGGTTATCGTTTTCTCAGGGGAAGAGGGCAGTATGGGGTCAGAGGCAGAAATGCAAATTTATTTCTAACGTGGATTCCCCGTCGCCCTATCTCTTCCTTTACAGTTTTCCACATTTAGGAGACTGCAGAAAAGTGGGGCAGATAGAATGGAGATGGCAAAAATCTCTTTGGGTATATATGGGCCTGGAGAAGAAATGGGATAATTTCTAGTTTTTGGAGAAGGCAAGTGGTGAGAAAAAAGGCCACTAGGGAAATTCAGAGGCTTTCTTTCCGTTTCTCTGTCTTTCTGGGTAGAGAGATGAGCGCTCTGGGTCCTCCCGAGGAAGGGAAGTTAAGTCTCCGTGTCCTGTCTCCTGTCAGCTCTAACCCTCATGCCACGATGGCAGAAGATGAACCTGACTCCAAGGGCCCCAAGACTTGGGGGAGGGCCCCCTCAGGCAGTGCTGAGGCGGGGGAACCTACCACCCTCCTGCAGAGGCTCCGAGGTACCATTTCGTAAGTACTCACCATCACCTCTAAATATTGTTCGACCTGGGTAGAGATCCTTGTAGCATTTCACTTCCTCTGTGGAGGAGCCGCTGCTGCTCCCTGTGCAAGTGCATCTGACCAGGGGGAGACTCTTCATCATGGTGGCAGTTGTGAACATGTGATAGGCATTTCAGCCCTCTTCTCCCTAGCAATCAGACACAGGGATGGGGGAAAATCTGGTGTATGACCTCCAGCTTTCTCCTCTTGTCCACAGCAAGGCCGTGCAGAACAAAGTAGAGGGAATCCTGGTAAGTGTTTTGGGGAAGAGGGCCATTGAGAGATGGAATTGGTAGGGGATGAGGATGGTGAGGATATGGGTACATGAAAGGCCTACGGGGAAGAGGCAGTGTTGTCTACCCTGTCAGAAGATAATTGGCTTTGCAATTCGCTACCAGTTTTACCTTGAGCATCTCATTTCATCTCTGTGACCTCCTGTGTAGCCCAGTAGAAATAAAACCAGAGCCGATCCCCTCAGATCCCCTGCCACTGTGGTCCGTAAGGGCTCCTCAGACACAGTGAGCACCCAACCTCAAATCATTTCAAGGTCCTTTTTCAGTCTCTGACAGTTGCTAAGTCAGCTAGACTTTTCTGTAAGGATCAGAGGGCCCTGCCTTAGGTTCTTCTTGGCGTTATTATTTCTCCCGCCTCTGTTCCTCCCTACTTCAGCAAGATGTGCAGAAATTCTCAGACAACGACAAGCTGTATCTCTACCTTCAGCTACCCTCAGGGCCCAGTACTGGAGATAAAAGGTAGGTTTGGTGCTAGAGTTTTCGGTGTCAGAGATTTTTACTCCTAAAAAATGGCTCACTGGGAAGGGGCATGTGAATATAATTGCTCATAACAACTGTCTCTGATCAAGAAGAAAAGTCCTTGTTCTGTCATGTTTTATCAGGGAATGGAGGAGCCTGGTGATTTGGTCCAGCAATACTGAAGTGGTAGGCTGGATAGAACCAGGACAACTATTAGGATCTTAGTAATGCTTGTCTTTTTTACCTCTCTTACAGCTCAGAGCCAAGTACACTCAGCAATGAGGAGTACATGTATGCCTATAGGTGGATCCGCAACCACCTAGAAGAGCATACTGATACCTGTCTGCCAAAGCAAAGCGTTTATGATGCCTATCGGTGGGTGGATGGGGTGGGGTGGAGGGACAGTAGGCACAGGACTGCCCCTTCACCCCTGGAGAGCTCCCTGCCTTGAATGAGCCTGCCTTTTTAAAGGGTTTCCCAAGCTTGATCCCCAGGGGCCTCTGAACTCACCAATGACCTCCTCCTCTGAGTATCTCCCAACTCTGCCCCCCACCCACTCAGGAAGTACTGTGAGAGCCTCGCCTGTTGCCGCCCACTTAGCACAGCCAACTTTGGCAAGATCATCAGAGAAATCTTCCCTGACATCAAAGCCCGACGGCTGGGTGGCCGGGGCCAGTCCAAGTATCCTTGAATGGAGAGGTTGGGGCTGGATGACCTGGGGAGGAAAACTTAGGATGTGGAGAGCCAGGGTTGGAAACAGCCTAAACTTCCCGAGGGCCTTGGAGACCCCCACGTTGGCTGCTCTTTAACTTGAATCAGATATTGCTACAGTGGCATACGAAGGAAGACCTTGGTATCTATGCCACCCTTGCCTGGACCTGACCTAAAGGGCTCTGAGAGTGTAAGTAACAAACAGCCCTCTAGTTGCACTCTTCTCTCCAAGGGAGAAGGCAGAGGTCTTTGGGATGTTTTGAGGGCTAACACAGCCTACACCATTCTGCACATAGCTCCTAACTATATAGCATATGCCCTTGTACCTACCCTACAACTGAGGCAGAGGATGAAGACATTACTGGCTCTCTAGGGTGATAGAGGCTACTCCCATCCAAGTCTGGGCTTACCATGGTCAATATTGGTGTCCAAGAGGGGCCAAGGAGCCTGTAGTTTGGAATGTGATTAGACATGTCCTTCCCCACTGCAGCCAGAAATGGGGCCAGAAGTTACCCCAGCCCCTCGGGATGAACTGGTCGAGGCAGCCTGTGCCCTGACCTGTGACTGGGCAGAACGAATCCTGAAACGATCCTTCAGTTCCATCGTTGAGGTCGCCCGCTTCCTGCTACAGCAGCATCTCATCTCTGCCCGGTCTGCACACGCCCATGTGCTCAAGGCCATGGGGCTTGCTGGTGGGTGGACCTTGTCTCATGTCCTGAGAAGTCCTCAGCCACTTTCAACATCAAAAGCCCTCCTATATACTAGGATAAACACCTTGGATTTGCCTTCCATTCCTAGAGAGACCCTTCTAGGACATGCCTTAGACCATCTTCTTTCCCCTGCTTCTACCAGTCAGTCAGAATTGTGTCACTCCATTCTGTCTCTTCACCCAGCCTTATTACCTTTTCTGGCACCTCTGCAGAGGAAGATGAACATGCCCCTCAAGAACGGTCATCTAAATCCGTTCTTGGAGTAGAGAACCTAGAGGGTGGAGCCCATAAGAAACCAGAGAGACCAGCCCAGGTAAGGAAGTTGATGCCCCCAACTTTGCAGTCCTGGGCTGAGTTTAGTATGCCCTTCCCCTGGTGGGTCCTATACTTGTTCACCTCCTGTACCTATGTTTCCTCCAATGTCCAGTCTTCCAATGTACTGTATTCCTCTCTTTACTTTTTAGCCTTCTAAGGAGCTGGAACCCCGGGCTGGACCTGGCCCCACAGCACGTGGAGACCGGAAGAAGAGTGTAGTGGAGAGCCTGGCCCCAGCAGCTAATAACCCGCAAGTGAATGCCCTAGTGGCCCGGCTGCCTCTGCTCCTCCCCCGGGCCCCTCGCTCACTTATTCCACCAATCCGAGTGTCTCCGCCCATCCTGGCCCCCAAGCTTTCTTCAGGTGCTCTGAAAGTGGCTACGCTGCCTCTGCCCAGTGGGGCAGGGGGGCCCCAGGCAGCTGTGCCCATCATTAACATGATCTTACCAACTGTTCCTGCTTTGCCTGGGCCTGGGCAAGCTGCACCTGGGGGGCTCAGTCAGCCTTGGGGCACAGAGAACAGGGAAGTAGGCACAGGTCGGGACCTGGGACCCTATGACAAAGGTGTCAAGAGGACAGCCGAAGTTCCTGTGAGAGAGGCCACTGGGCAGGACCCACCAGCCAAAGCAGCAAAGCAGCATATAGAGGACACCAGAAGTGATGCCAAAAGGAAACGGGGACGCCCTCGGAAAAAATTGGGTGGAAGTAGGGAGAGGAATTCTACCCCTGACAGGTCAGCAGCTGCCACGGACTCTGCCCAGTCCTCAAGGTCACCACGGGAGACATGGGCCTCTGGAGGGGAAAGCAACTCAACTGGAGGGCCAGAGAGGCCAGAGGCAGTGGGAGAGGCCGAGAAGCGTATGGTACTTGCCCCAGGTCAGGAAGTTGGTGCTGTTGCCAGGGGAGGGAGGGGCCCCAGTTCCCGGCATGCCAAAGAAGCAGAAGGTAAAATTGCTCTTGCCACCCCAAAAGTGAGCGTCATCAAGGGCAGCAGAAGCCAGAAGGAGGCTCTTCCTTTGGTAAAGGGAGAGGTAGACACTACAGCACACGGTAATAAAAACTCAAAGGGGCATGTGCTTCAAAATTCCTTATCCCATGAGGGTAAAGACCCCAAAGCAACACCCCCGTGATAGGTTTGTGGAGAAGAGTGTTTAATCCATGTGTGAACTCCACCTGTCTGCCTTGTAGAGGCCCTTCTCTGCACTTGCTTCTCATCTGGCTCTTTCCTAAGAGAATTCATTCTCTTCTATGTGGTTATCTAAGGCACCCTGTCTTACACACTGCCTGGTTCCTGCCTCTGACCTTTCCAGCTCGATACTCTTGGCTTTAGAGTCACTAAAAAATCTGTAGTGGCTGCCTTACCTGACTCCCTGTGCTGTCCTGTGGGAAGGTAGAGATGGAGTAAGGATGATGAATGTAAAAGTTAGGTATTTTTCGGCCTTAAATCATAGAAACTGTAACTCAAACTGGCTTAAAATAAAGATTTATTGGCTCATGTAACCAGGAAGCCCAGAGGTAGCGCTGGCACCAGGTAAAGCTGAAGTGGCTCAGCGTGTTTCTAAATACCTGGTTGATCCTCCTCTGCCCCCCAGCTGCTCTGCCTTCTCTAAGGTCATCCGAAGCCTGGGTTGCCTTGTGGCTGTTAGCACTCCTGGGTGTTTACATGCTTCCTCGTTTATGCCCAACCATAAAGAGAGGGCATCTTTGTGCCAGGAACCCTAGCAAAAGCCCTAAGATTAACTCTGAGGCCAGCGTGGGTCACACACTCACCCCTCACTAATCACTGTGGCCAGGAGAATGGTGTATTGCTCGTTTGCTTATTCTACATGATGGACCGCACCTTTGGGGAAAAGGGTGGGATGAGCCTCCTTGGCCACATAGCTGACCCCTCGTCACTGGTACAAAGTACATTTGGTTTTAGCTTGCTAGGTTAAAATGAATTTTACCTGCTTCCTTTTTCCCTCATAGGCTTGTGTTTTCCTTACTGCAGCTATAACCGCGTTCCTCTTGTTCCAGTCCCATAAGGAATGAGAGGGAAGTCATTCTCCTTGAGGGACTAAATCTTTACTTTCATCTATGTGACAATCCCTTTTTTTTTTCACCTACATCTCAGAGATGGTTTCTTTTTCCTGTTTCCCAATTTTAGCTTTCTCCTCATTCCTGCTTTGCTATCCCCAACCCGACTGTCATTTTCACCAAGTAAAGTGAAAGATTTACTTCCTAGTCATTTTGTTAAATTCAATCTGATTCCAGCAGGTGTCAGTCTCTTGTCGTACATGTGTCAGGACTTAGCCAGGATTATGGAGTTCAGGATAGGCGTGTGGAGGGAGGCAGCCCTGCATATCAGGGAGCGCCAGCAGAAAGGGAATCCAGACCCTCCAGGTGTATCCTTGGGAGAAGTGGTAAAACAACCAGTATTTATTGAGGATCCACTTGTCTTCTGCATAGGGTAGAAACCATGGTTCTTCCCAAGAAATACAGATTTTCTTCCAGGGAGACCATTTCATTTGTTTCCACCACAGCAAAATTTTTTAAGTGATATTGTGTAATATTTGGTATCTATAAGGAATATATTTAACATGAATAAATTATGAAGGATACTAATTAAATAAGAACCTATGACCCATCACCTCACACATTAAAACATTAGAAAAACCATTGAATGTCTTGTGTTCCTCTGTCCTATCCCCTAGAGGTAACCACTGTTCTTAATTCTATGTTTATATATATATCCTTAAAAGATGTTCAGTTTTGCTGTTTAGCTTTAAAAAAATTTTATGCTGTAATAGTCTCCCAGTTTTTTTCACTTAACATTATCTCAAAGATTCATCCATGTTGTAGAGAGCTATGATTCTTCATTTTCATGTGTATAATATTCCACTAATTGCATAAACCACAGGTTACTTAATCATTCACCTATTAACAGACATTTGATTAGTCCTAATTTTTTGCTATTGCACAGTGCTTCTGTGAACATTCTTATACATGTTAGTGTCTTTGTTTTTAGTAAGATTTCTAAAAAGGCTTCTAGGATGGGTCTTTTGGTCTGTACATCTTAAGTTGGGGACCGTTGCCTCTTGTTCTGTGAAAGAGTTTACATCATATTGAAATGAACTGTCCCTTGAAAGTCTGGTAAAACCTGTTAGGCCATCTGAGCCTGGTGTTTCTTTGTGAGAAATATTTTAACCATTGATTGAGTTTCTTTAATTATAGGCTATTTGGGCTATTCTTCTTGAGTCAATTTAGGTAAAGTGTTTTCCTAGAATTTTGTGCATTTCATTTTGTTCTTTAAGAAATGAAATGTCTTTTATTTCCTTCTTTTGCCTCTCCCTGCTGGTAGTCATGTGTTTTCATTTCTATTGTTTGTTTGTGCCTTCTTTTTACCCTTGGTCAATTGCACGAGGAACGTGTCATTTTACATGTCTACCTTCAGCTACTACACTAGGCTTTGTTGATCTCCCTTATGTAATTTTTTCCCATTTCATTAATTATGAATTTTAAATACAGTAGTTCCTTTCTTCTGCTTTCTTTAGATTTACAGTTAACCCCTGAACAATGTGGGGGTTAAGGGTGCTGACCCCAGCACAGCTGAAAATCTGTGTATAACTTTTGACTCCCCAAACTTAACTACCAGTAGCCTACTATTAGCCTGAAGTCTTACCGATAACATAAACAGATAAGTAACACATATTTTGTACATTATATGTACTATATGTTGTACAACAAAGTAAGCTAGAGAAAATAATTGTCACAAATTTCCACATTTTTCAATGTATTTATTAAAATATTCCATGCATTAAGTGGACCTGCATAGTTCAAATCTGTTGGATAAGGGCCAACTATAATTTCATGTTCTTGTATAACATCTGAATTTCAACACCTATTAATTTTCAAGCTTTTTTCTATTGTTAAGTTTTCAAGGACTTACTTTTCTATATTCCCCAGGTTTTTCTGTTATAAATATTTTAATTATTTAATTCTAAGGATATTTAAATTACCTTTGTGACTTTTAAAATTTATAAATTATGTTTTTCCAAATGTCTGGTTTTTTAAAAATTTCTCTTTGATAATTCATTTTCAGCTTAATCATTTGTGCTCAGAGATGTAGTCTTTGTGATACCAAGTCTTTAAAATTGGTTGGGATTGTTATTGTATATTCTGTAACCTTGGATGTCTTAATCTGTTTTGTTGTTTTTGGTGAATCTTGCCCATGGTAATTTGTTTCCTTGTATATTGTGTATTTTGGAGATTTCAGCTCATATTTTGTTAAAACTTAATCTGTGGGAATCCAGAGGGTCTAAGTTGGAGGTAATTTCCTCCAGAGAAGATTGCATTTGCTTCTACCAGGAGCAGTGCTCGTGACCTGTGTTAGCCCCTTTAAGAGTCCCAGTGTAATTCACGAGTCCCAAGTTTTCTTCCCTTCCTTGGCTAGACCCAAGGTTTATCCTCTGTTCAGAATACTGATACTGGCATTTGTCCACAGGGCAAAACTGGTTTTCTACTGCATGTTCTTCATCCTTCATAGAGGTTTCAGCTTAATGTTATCTTTTCTTCCTTTAGTGAGTTCTCTTACTTTCTAATTAGCCCAGCAATCTGCTAAACATTGTTTGCTGATTTACCCAAGATCTAGTTGTATTGTAATGGGAGAATCCTTGTGTTACCATGCTGCCAGAATTAGGAATCCATTACTGTAGTTTTGATATTTTCCTTCTTGTTTTTTAAGTGGTAGGCACTTGTTAGAAGCTATTTGACTTAGGATCTGTCTTCAAGTCAGTAATGATCACAGCACAGCATGAGTTAATGTTTGCAGTAAACAGAGCTATGGGAGCCCAGAGGAACAGAGTTATGTCAGACAGAGATCTGGAATGACTTCCCAGTAAAGAGGAGTTAGGAGTTAGTTGGACATGTCTAACTCATAAGCAAGGACAGAGTAAGATGTATGGTAAAAAGAACTAAATCATGATACTGATTCTATTGCACAAGAGCTGTAAATTCAGAGACCACTTTGGGCTGAGTAATTTGGTACGGCTACATGGAAACGGTAGGCTTGAATTTAAGTCTTTAGGTAAGTAGAGTTTAGATAGGTGAAAAAGAGGAAGGTATTCCAGGAAAATCAGGGGGTTAGGGATATGGGATGTGAATAAAGGCATGGAGTACAACCCAGCAAAGAAACCTGTCAAGCAAAAGGGATATATATGAACAATAATAAGAAATAAACCAGAAGAACACACAACTATTATGGTTACCTACCGATTGAATAAATGAAAGGTATGAAGTTTGCATGAGAGGACAAAGGAACTGAAGTCAAAAGGAACCATCTGTTATTATCCATGTGGGAGGAGATGAGGGACTGGACCTGTCGCTGCTGAGAGAGGCGACAGGTACATGGAAAAATACACCACTGGTGATGGAACAGATAGAAGCTTCAAAGGAAATACTGTTCTCATCATGATTGGGATTGGCGAGGTATCCATTCACTCTGGGAGCTCAGACCCCGGGATGATTTTTGAGATTTACATGATTATGGGGCTTTTAAGTAGCCTATTTTTAAAACTAACATAAAACAAGTTAATTCTTCTGTAGTTCAAGCAGTCTTCAGTTTACTAGATGAAGGGCCAAACTAAAATTTGGGGGACGCCCACTGCTTGCTCTCTTACCATTCCTTATTCTCTCCTAAAAACTCTATTCCCCACTCCCATTTCCCCCATAGTGTCATCTTTTTTCATTTTAGCCCTATCTTAAAAATAATTTATAATGTACTAAAATTTGAGATAATCTTTCGCTATTTAACCAAGACAAACTACATGTCTAGTCTATGGCCTCAAATAAATGAACTTATTTTTATGGACAAGAATCAGCTTTCTTTAGAAATCAAAGCAGATGACACACTCACATACTAACCATGGGAATTCCTTCATTATGTATTTGTCTTAAGTGTTTGTCACATGGGTGGTTCCTCAGCAGACCTACTCCTTTGCCTAGATCATCCTTCTGGCTCCATCCTATGAGAAAAAGTTAAAACAACATATACGTAATGCAGTATTTCTTAAGAGTCCATGAGGAGGCATTTGTTTACTGGGAAGAGCATGAACTCAGGTCACATATTAGCTTTACTAATTTCCATATACCAGAACATTTATTTGATTTTTTTCAAACTGTAAATTGCAACCCATTAGTGGATTGTGAAACTGATTTAGCAGGATACAGCTTTTAATAAAAGTGAAACAAAATATCCCTGTGCATTACACATAGTAAGGGGTAAGTACCATTTTATGAAACATTTCAGTGAAGACATGTCTGTGTTCTTCAGGTAGTCATGACATAAAATGTATTTCTTATTGTGGGTTGAAGTAAAACAATTTTGAAAAACAATGACAACCATTCTAAAGCTCAGTTTCCATAAAATGGGATAAAAATCTCTTCACAGGGTTGTAATGAGGAATAAATGAGGTAATGTTTATATTCATGCACAGTAGGGGCTCAAGCACTAACTGCTAGCCTTTCTGTGGAAGAAAGCCCATAACATCTATGGTTTGGGGGGGGGAAAATCACTTTGTAACTTCTTTAACCACAGGAGTGTTTCCTATATAACCGGAGTTGTATTATGACCTGGGTCCACTAGTTTTACCAACTGTTGATGAGTAAGCCAATTTCTTTCCCTACTTTTAGGAAATTAAATATGATAAATAAATGACATTAACTGACCCCGTTGGTACTTTCCCGTTTTCCCCATTCCTCAAGGTGCCACACGCATGCATACATTCCCACCAAAGCAAGAGGCTTCACATGCACACAGGATAGTATGGATTCCCACTGGGTCACATGTCATCCATGTGCAACCATGTGTACCTGCAGCAGCTTCCTGGGACTTAAGATACAGGTATTTTTCTATCAAAAGAGAATTTTAGAAAAATAGGTTCAGTGTGGTGAAGAATTTTAAAGACTATTATAAATGTTATACTTCCAAATTTAATATAGTAAAAATAGTTTTAAAATTTGACAAGGAGACTGAAAAGTAAATAAGGGGGAAGAAAATTTAGTCAAAATATTTTAAATATTTTTATTAATTTACTTATAAAAACTAACTCTATTTTCCCAAAAAACAAAATCAGTGAGACGATGGTATTTTACATTTTTGGAAGACTCTTTAATGCCTGACTTGATTCTCATATCTGCTTCTGCATTCAGTCTGTTCAACATATATATATCAACAAATATAATTCCCCCTGCCCACCCATCATAGAAACTAAGGATACAGCTAGAATACAAAGATAAATCCTTTAAAAACAACACGGAAGTCAGAAAGACAAAGTCATAAACATGGGAAGAAATTTACACATGAGCTCTTAAAACTATAAACAGAAAACTTGAAACAAACTCTACTTAATACTGGGGTGTGTGTGTATGTGTGTAGGACAGGGTCTCATTTGGTTAATAAAGCACTTATAACTGCCTATAGCTATAATAAGTTCCTAAAGTTGGAACGAGATAGTAACTACACTTACTGGGGTGAGCTTTTTATACCATAGATAACTGTCAAATCACTGTTATATGCTTGAAGCCAATATAATATTGTGTATCAACTATACTTCAATAAGAAAAGGAGAAGAAGGTTTGAACAGAAATATTCCTGAAATCTTTTGTCATTGGAAAATATACTTCCTACTATAAAAAGTAAGGCTGTCACATCTCTTTTTACAATGTTTCAAAAAGACAGACTTCTGGCCCTTTGGAACCCTTCCCCTGGAAGGGATGGACGTGTGACATTTTAACTTAAGGCTAAAGCAAGGTCATCACCTCTTGATACTTGCCTGACCGCTGACTGGGAGCTAAACCAAGAGCTGTGGGGCCTGACAGGTGGACTGGTGATTCCCCACTCCACACCAGTGTTGACAAATTTAAACTATCTTTGGCACTCTCAGCCTCTTTCTCTGCTCATGTTTCATTACTGTACTCCTGTTTTAAACTAGCTTATTGGCTTGCCCTCTCCTCGTGATTTAAGCAAATTACCATTTCCATTCTTCAACATACAATTTTTTTTACCCTTTAGAATGTTCTCTCTTTTTTGCTTTGCTGGATCATAAGCAATATCTCTTCTAAGACCTGGCTCACAATATTCTGAGAAGACTTCCATTCATTCATTCGCCATATACTGAGTGGCTGGGCCTTTCACATTAACTGGCCATACTCCTCTATGTTCCTTCCGCAATCCAGGTACCCCATTTGCTCTACTTTTGTACATATTTCATGTTTTACATAGGTATTTTCAAGCTATTGCTTTATTCTGCCTCCCATTTCAACACTGAAGCAGTGACCCTCTTTTCTTTCATCATCTAACCTGTATTACTGTCCCAATAATAGTAATAGGCTACTATAGTAGTAATCTGTACTCTCTTAATTCTCATAGAATTTTGCAAAGTGTTAATATTCCTGGATCAACTCTGCAGACATAGAAACTGACGTCAAAGAGGTCAAATAAGTCTTCCCAAGGAAGGATGGCACCCAAGATCTGGCCTCAATGTAGAAAGGGCTTATTGACGGTTGGGACAGAGGTTCTGAGGGAGAAGGATCCCAATCAATAATGCTGACAAATACACAAACCAATACTTTTTGGTGTTGTGGTCCAGCTGCAGGGCATGTTTTTGTTTACTTTTATATGGTTTTGTTTCGTTTGGAAGGAGAGGTTATACCCTCCAAGCCTTTATCATTTCACTCACCTCTCTCAACCTGGCCCTGTCCAGCCCCTTCCTGGAGGATCGACGTCTGGAGGCTGGAGAACAAAGGCTGTCCAGGCAGCTGATGACCTCGGAGGCAGAACCGCAGCCTCTAGCCGCTCCGCTAACCGCGACAGATTGACGCGGCTGGACCGCGCCATTCCCGAAGCGAGAAGGGGCGCCTTGGCATAGTCCTTTAAGATGAATAGGAAAACGATAGTGACGGTGACTATCTTCTCCGCCCGCCCTATTTTTCTCCTCTCCCCGCCGCGCCGCAGCGTCTATTCCACGGCCGGATTTACTAAGGGAGTTGTGTGGAATAGGGGAGAGGGAAAAGCCACTAATTGCAATTACGGTAACTCTGTCGCTAACCCAAACGGACTCATTTACATATAATTTGCATATCACGTACCTATCGAAGTAAAGGGAATCCACGCCCCCCTGCCTGCCTGCTGCTCACTAGGCCCGGAGCCCTGGCCCGTATCCAGCAAATTTTACTTGCCTTTCTGTTCCTTAGCGGACTCTCTGAGCCTCTGAAGATTGGCCCCTCCTCCCACCCGTAGGCCCCTCCTTCCGTGCTCTCCTGCCCCCGCAGTTTCTAAATATCTCCTCCCCGCCTCCTCTCATTTTTAAACAGGCATGTTCCAGACAGCTCAGCCGACTCCTTAGATTACTGTGGGATCGGTAGGGTCCTGAGCGTCGGAAAAGCCGGAAGACATATCCCAAGAAGGGCTTGGACTCAAGAATAGAGCCTGGCTGGGGATTTTTTTTTCTTTTTCTTTTGGTCGTGGCTGTGTAGAGGAAGAGGATTGGGCAGCCGAGGCAAACTTGAGGCAGCGCGAAGGCCCCCTCAGGCGGCGCCGAGGGCAGCACCTTCGCCGGGGCCTGGTGCCTCCGCCGCGGCCGCTGTCAGGGAAGCGCAGGCGGCCAATGGATTTAGGGTGCAGCCGCTGCTGCTGAGGCGGCGGTGTCGGTAGCCCCACCCCGACCGCCCGCACCCCCTCCGTGGGGGCCCCCCGAGGTAAGCGACTCCTACGCCGTGAGGTTCCCAAGCCCTGTGTATGTGGGGGCGTCCTCCCACCCTGTCCCGCACAGCCTCGCCCCACCTCCACAGCTGGTTTCCACTACAAAACTGCCCTCCCGGTGGCAGCTGCACCACGGGTGCCTTCGCCCTTTCCTCTCGAGCCTGGGGTCCTCCTGTGTGTTTTGGCCTCCTCTAATGTGGCTCCTCCCTCTGCCCGGGGGACTCCCCCCTCCCTCCCTCTTATCCCTGTCGCCTACGTCCCGAATTATTGTCTAAGTCTTGAACCTTTCCACGTAAGGACGCCTTTTATAATGCCCAGTCTAGCCTGTCCTTCCTCGTCGTCTGTATTCCTGTCCCAGACCTTTCCCATGGGCTCCGTCCTTATGCCTTTTCCTGTCTTGCCCCTTTCCTCTGTTGTCTCTGTGCTGCGTTCCCATTTCCCTGAGCGTGGCCCTTTTTTCCTCAGATGTTGATTCCATTATCTCACCGCCACCCACCCATTCCTGGCTTCCAAGAATTGGCTATTTCCCTCTCCTTAAGGAATCATCATTCCCCAAGTATCATTTGCACTTTAATCCTTATCCTTCTTCACTGGAGTCCCTTATGATCCCTGTAACTTCTCTTTAGCTTCCCTTCCCTCCCCCAACCTCTAGAGGTTTGTTTCTATAGAAAAGATGACAGTGCCTCTCCCTCTTCAGGATTTCCAACTTTGACGCCTACTCCCTCAAGTTTCAACGATTTTGCTGATCCTTGTGATACTTGGTTCTGTTTTCCCTGTGGTCTTTTTATGTGTTCTCTGTCACACTCCATCTCTACACGCCACTATTGGCTGATCAGCTAAACTAAGAAGAGTGTTGGGAGGAGGGGGAGCCTCAGGTTTTTCTGGACAGAAGGGTGTTTCTGAAAGATGGGGCCACTTTTGAAGAAATCCCTATCAGATCACACTTTGTTCATCAGCCACTAGCGGGGATGAATAGGCCCTGCATGGAAACTGAAAGCGGTTGTGAGAAATTTTGTTTCAGATTATTTAATTTTAGGCTTGTCTTAAAGAATAGTGTTTTCCACCCCTCTCCAGATATAAGCGAAGTCAGTTTACTGTTTCCTAGAACAGTTTTGGTTGATTCCATAATAGCTTAGGCCTGGGGTGGTGGTGGAGAGTTAACTGGGAAAAGGAAAGAGCTTCTACATTCAGAATCATGACTTCTGGGTTCAGCCTGTAACTTCCTCACTTGACCTCTAGGGTGACCTTTTGGGAAAATGGCCCACTCTATAAGCATTAATGTAGTAATAGGCTAATAGCAGGATGTGGGTTGAGGGTGGGGGGAATTAAACTTGGTTAACTTGTTTACAAAACATTCTGGGTTCCTCAGACAAAAGTATTTTTTAATAGTGATTTTGTTGTCCTGAGCATTTTCCTTTATCTTGGTCTCTGCTGGGTCTTTCTAGTCTACAACCATGGGAGTAAGTCAGTTTGAAAGACAAGCTCCAGACATGTTTCTTTGCCTTGCTTTTTTCCCCACTGCATTAAGTTCCTGACCACCTGTGCTGTTCCTCTTGTACTTGATCCCTAACTCCCAGATTCTGTAGGTGGAAAATTTGTTTGTGGGAAAAGCCCTTTGAGGAAGCTGGCTGGAAAAGAGAACTTGGACTTGGGAAACTAGTTGCCGTCTCGTACGCCATGTCTTTCTTTTAGCCCATGTTAATGAAGAGTGCTTGTGAAGTTTCATTCATCTTCCGACTCTAGGCCTGTTCGAAAGTAATCATGCAATCTTTTCCCACTTCTCCCTTGTCTCCTTCCTTGTTTGCTAGCCAAAGTGCAATCTCCTCATAATCCCCGTTTTTAGGAGCAGCTTCACTCCTAGGAAGCAAACCTAAAGAGAAATCCTTTCTCCTAGTTTCTCTGCTTTCTTCTCAGCTGGGTCCACACTACATAAGAACATGTTTGCTGAACACCATCCAAAGCAGCAAATTGAGATCCTTTGATTTGGGAAGAAGTTTGGGAGGAACCTTTCAGTAATTGGCGTGTGGCGAGCGGGCCCAGTCTAAGTGCGTTTGGGGCTTGCAGCAGGGAGAAATAATAGTTCAGGGAGAGGTGAGCAAACAGGTTGCTTTCTCTGCCATCTCCGTTTCACCAGGGGCTCCCAGAGCTGGCTTGGGCTGTCTGGCTGGAATCTGCTTATACCAGCCCCATGGGTTTGCCCAGAGAGTTCTCAGCCTGATTCAATATTGACTTAACTACCCTGAGACCACTGTCCTCCCTACCCTTTCTCTAGTAGCTTGAGAATGCCCTCTCCCCTGATGCTCCCCCATCCCCTGCCCCAGTTTTGGGTAAGTATTTATCTGGTTCCTGCTAGGCCTTGAACCTGCTTGACTGCTCAGCCCTGAGGTTCTTCTAGAAGGAAAAAGTAGTTCTCAATCTCCACTTTAACCACTGAGTTAGATCTTAAGACATGAGGAAGAACTTCTCAACAGAACAGGCAGCCTGTCATGATGGGGAGTCTCTTGAAAAGCAACGTCTATTTTTTAAAATTATTATTAGAGTCATATGTGTACTTGGTAACAAATCCAGTGGTACTTAAGGATTTATGATGAAAATCAAGTCCCTTTCTATTCATCCTTACTCTTAACTCCTTCAGAGTTTGCCTCTTAATTACCTCAGTGTTTATTTCTGAAGGTTATTATTTCACAATAGCTTTAGATAAAATTCTTGTGCCTCTATTTATTGACTTACTGTTACAAAAAAGGATTTAGCTTTAGAAGATTTACACCTCTTGTTTATATCATTTTTATTTCCACTGGAAGCCTGTGGAACTTTAAATAACATATTTGAACCTCCCTTTCTTTTTCATTAACTTTTAAACAGTCTCTCTTAACTATCCACCATGTAGAATAAAGATACACTATCCTTTTTTTCAACTTCACATGATCCATCTCAAAGGGATCTTTTAAAAGGAGGAAGAAAATTGAGCTCCCCTGTCTGCTTGGAGGCACTAAATCAGTTATCCGTTAAAGGCCATTCATTCTACAGAAATACAGGAACATATAAAAACATGAGAGTCAGTCTGAACTAATCCTTATTTATCTAGCCCATGGCAAAGGATTCAGAGAAGGGAATGGTGATTAACTGGTCAAGGGGATTGATAAGTGGCTCTTTGCCATCTCGTTCTAGCAGAGGCTAATCCAGTAAGTCCTTTAGTGAAGGCCAGTGAAGGATTGTTTGCTTAGAATCTTCGAAGGTGATAAGTGGGAAGCCAGGTTAAGTGATAACATCCCTTCCCCCCAACGTCTTCTTGCAGACATTTATTAAGCGCTCAGTGACACAGAACACATATGTGTATACCCTCTCTGTCCTCTACAGCTACTGCTCTGCTCTACCCTGCCCTGAACAACCCCCTGGTGCTCAGAGGAGAATTCTCTGCATTGCCCAGACATAAGCTGTGGAGCCCAATTGGCAGCACTCCCCCATGCCCACTCTCCCTTCCTGAAAGCCAGCTGCTAGGCTGGAGCAGAAAGGCCTCTGGTTCCCTTCCAGCCTAAGTGAAAGTCCAGTTTAGGCTCCAGTGTGAAATGTGGAGCTTCAGTTATCTGAAGGTCCTTGAGGGCCAGAGGAGTCATTTGATACTAAAAGTTTGGCTTGTCTTTCACTTCTCTTGTTCTCTGACTTAAAACAGGAAGAGTGATGAATATAGGACCTGCTCCTTCCTTTTCTCTTTTACTCTCTAGTCCTTTCACTTTATTAGAATGGTTTACTTATCAAAGTAATATTTTCTTTGCATCTGAAAATTAATTGACGTTGAGGAACATGTCTGGATTTAGGTTTTAGAGAATCCCATTTCTATTTCTTGTCTAAATTGCCAAGACAACCTAAATTCCTTTCAACACCTCCTTCCCCCCATGGCTTGCTTCAGCTGTAGGCAGTCCCAGAGACTCAGAGAGGTCAAGGGAGGCCCAGCGCTAGTTTGGTAGTTCCTAGTGGCAGAGCTGCCTATATAAGAGAGGAGTCTGGTTTCCCTGCACCGCTTGACAATGTTTTATTTCTAGGGAGTAAAGGCTGCCAAATGGGGACTCCGTTCAGTGGGTAAGCCCCCTGAATACTCACTGTGGAATTCCTAGCTGTGCCCTGGGATATAAGAAATAATAGTATCCTTACCTCGCTTCCTGGTGCCAGTCATAATCCCAGTTGTGATCAATTGAGGCTGGCACCTGCATTTCCTAGTGAGATCTGAGATGCTGTATGTGGGGGAATGTCCGAACTCCATTTCCCTTGGAAGTTTTGAATGGTGGATTTTTAGGAGCTTTTAGTGACTTGGAAATCTCTGGAAAAGAGGGAAAGGAACGATGTGCCAAGCATAGAGACATTGAGGAAAACAAATAAGTTGGTTTTATAAAACAGTTGAGGCTGTCATGTGAATTTTTAAGCAGACCTAAAAAATAGTGGTCTCAGCTAAATTAGAATGACACTGTGGTGCAGAGTGCCCTACCAAGGTGTGTCAGAGAATGATTAAAACTTTCTTTTTATTATTCCTGCGCAACCCATAGTTGCAAGTAGAGACAGACACACACATGCAGCTATGCTAGTGATACTGCCCAGGGCCCCGCCTAAATTCGGGAGAGAGCACAGTAAAAGAGTTCCCACCTTTTTACTGATACTAAGTTCAAGCTGCATCAGTGAAATTAAATTCAGGGATGAACTTCTTGCTTGACAGAGTTGGGAGAAAGATAAACTGAAGTAGCCTTTTTTGGTGATCTCTGAGAACAGAAGAGTTCCCATCTGTCTTCCTGCAAGGCTTTAGTTTTGACTGCTGAGAGGCAGGGAACTAGACTACGTAATATTGAGCAGATCAAAGTTACCTTGACTCTTAACATTTTAGAGGTGCAAGAAGAGGCACTGGAAACAGGTGGTGGTGGGAAACAGAGCTTCCCAGAGTGACTAGAGAATCTGTATCTCGAGCCTCTTCCACCTCCCCAAAAGTATAGTTTTCCTAGTGTCAAAGGTGATACCATTAATAGTTTGAAATTACCTGCATTCCAGCTCTACAATAGACTCTGCTCTTGCCTACACTCTTGAGTGTCTTTGACTCACTCTGCGATTTTATAAAGAGGCCTCTGAGCCCGTTGCTGACAACGGCCAGGCGCTGGAGCTGGGTTGATCTGACATTAACAGTGTGCTCCCGCCAGTCCTTGCTTTGAAATTTCTTCCGTTGATCTGGATTTGGAGAGGCTCTGAAGAATCATTCTAGGAGGGCAGTGGCTTTTGTCAGCAGTGTTCCATCACTGAATTTCCTTTCAAGAGTCCCTCCAGAGAGGGCTTCTTGGCAATGTGATCCCTGTCCTCCCTGTTCTTTGGACATTCTAGACCCATGAGTCATGGCTTGATTTCTTTTTGCCTTCTCACAGCCACTCCAGCTCTTGGAGTGTGTGTATGATGATGGGAAAAGTAGTGTTGGGCTAGGAGAGGGCTCTGTCACACAATGAGTGTAACTGTGATTCACTTACCTTATAAACAGTATATGTGTGTGCACACACACTTATATACAGTTTGCTAACCTTTTTTTAGGTGATTGAGATTCAGCTAGCCTTATTGAGTACTACTGTGTGCCAGGATTGTTCTGGGTGCTTGTACATACATGAAGTTACTTATTCCACTCAGCAACAATGAGAAGTAGATATGTTTTTCCCATTTTGCAGTTGAAGAAAATTGAACTCAGAAGATATGTGGTTTGCGTAAGTTTACACATCTCATAATGGCAGAGCCAGGATTTTTAACCCCAGCCTATTAGACTCCAAATTCAGGAGTCTTTTCCACTTCCATACCTCAGCTACCACAGCCCTGGAGGAAGAAGGAATGATGTCATGAAGTCAGACAAGCAAAGTGTCGTACTTCAGCAGGGTTTATGATGGTTGTTTTAGAGCTATTTTCTTCTAAGTGAAGACTGGATGTTATTTGCTGGCCCTTATTCCTTGGGAACTTTGAGACTAAAAGGGAAGGTAAGAAAATATCTGTAACTAGAAAAATACATCAAGGTTTTAGTACTAAATAAAGTTGAGATGCTTAGGACTTGTGTATAGAGTATTACATGTGTAAGGAAATACAGTTTAAAGAGGAAAAGGAAAACGTTATTGGCAAACATTTAAAGGTAGACATGGGAAGAGCATGAAAACAAAAGCATTTGAAGAGTTAGGGACAAGGGAATAAGGCCAGAGCTGCTTCCCAGTCTACCTGAAAAAGTTGTATACCTATATAAACATAACACAAAGAAAGCAACATTTTGCAAATACAACTGAGGAACAGGCTAAGCTGAGTAACCAGGGCAGAAGGAATGAAGAGTAATGTAGTGATCAGAAGTGGAGGTAGTCAGGGAAAGCTTCCTAGGAGGAGATGACTTTTCATATGATTTCGAAGAAGTCCAGGAAGACAGTAAGGGAGGAGGTCCCTGGGAAGGTTTTGTGGTGAAGGGAAGACCTGAGAATGGCGCTGCTAACCAGTGTTTATATGTCTCCCTTTCTGTTCTTTCTCCCTCCTTCCTCTTGTTGCTTGAAAGCTCCAAGTGTGGCTGTGGCCATGGGAGACATGGTAGTGGAGCCTGCCCTCCTGAAGCCAACTTCTGAGCCCACTCCTAGCCCACCAGGGAATAATGGGGGCTCCTTGCTAAGTGTCATCACGGAGGGGGTCGGGGAACTCTCAGTGATTGACCCCGAGGTAGCCCAGAAGGCCTGCCAGGAGGTATTGGAGAAAGTCAAGCTTTTGCATGGAGGTGTGGCCATCTCTAGCAGAGGCACCCCCCTGGAGTTGGTCAATGGGGATGGTCTGGACAGTGAGATCCGTTGCCTGGATGATCCTCCTGCCCAGATAAGGGAGGAGGAAGATGAAATGGGAGCCACTGTGGCCTCGGGCACAGCCCGGGGAGCAAGGCGGCGGCAGAATAACTCAGCCAAACAGTCGTGGCTGCTGAGGCTATTTGAGTCCAAACTCTTCGACATCTCCATGGCCATCTCGTACCTGTACAACTCCAAGGAGCCTGGAGTGCAAGCCTACATTGGCAACCGGCTATTCTGCTTTCGCAATGAGGATGTGGACTTCTATCTGCCTCAGTTGCTTAACATGTACATTCACATGGATGAGGATGTGGGTGATGCCATCAAGCCCTACATAGTCCACCGTTGCCGCCAGAGCATTAACTTTTCCCTCCAGTGTGCCCTGTTGCTCGGAGCCTACTCTTCAGACATGCACATTTCCACTCAACGACACTCCCGTGGGACCAAGCTGCGGAAGCTGATCCTCTCAGATGAGCTGAAGCCAGCTCACCGAAAGAGGGAGCTGCCGTCCTTGAGCCCAGCCCCTGACACAGGGCTGTCTCCCTCTAAAAGGACTCACCAGCGCTCTAAGTCAGATGCCACCGCCAGCATAAGTCTCAGCAGCAACCTGAAACGAACAGCCAGCAATCCTAAAGTGGAGAATGAGGATGAGGTAAAATTCCTGGGAGGGACAAAGGGGCAAGGGGGCATGGAGACAGGATATCTGACATACTCTGTCCTTTTCTCTCCTCCCCTCTGTTTTCATTTCACTGATAAAAACATGGAATGTCAGAATGGAACAAGTCCTGAGTAATGTATTCCGACGGCCTCATTTTCTAAAGGAAGAACCCAAAGAGATGAAGGGACTTGCTTCAGGTCATGTAGCCAATACAGTAGCTAGGCCGGTACTCCTGACTCATGGCAAAGACCCTCTCCGCCTTGGCCTGAGACAAGGGGTATCTGCCAGAACCTCAAAGCAGCAGCCTTTGAAAAGGAGAAGGGTGAATGTGTGTGTGAATGTGTGTGTGCTGGGAGAGGGGGATGTTAAATAGCTTCATTCAGCCTCGTTCTCCTGGCCGCTCCTCATGGTCCCTCTCCTTTACTCCCTGAAGTCCCATCTGCAGAATGTTCTGCCCACCTGCCTTTCCTTGGGGAAGGGGATGTCTTGTTGGGCTCTTTCCCATATTACTTGGGAGAAGCACAAAGGAAAGAAGGAAGCAATTTCAGTTCAGAGTAAATCTTGAGCATACCCAGTGTCTAGTCAAGGACCTGAAGGCTAGAAAGAAGGGAAAACTACAATAGCATTTGGAGGTGTCCAATTCAGTATGCAGAGCATGGAGGGGATCAGTAAGTTACACCCACCGTCCATGCCACATCTGGACAGATAGCAGGGGAAGTTACCCAGTGAACAACCAAAGGTCAGTGAGTGGCCGGCTGTCCTGGCCAGATAGTGGTGCCCCAGTCCCACCTCTCTCACCACCAGCCCAGCTCCTTCTGGCTACCAGCCCAGCCTGGGAAAGGAGGGAGAAAAGAACAAGGAATTTGCACTTGTTGGAAAATGCATGTAGCTGTGGTGCTGGCATCTGCCTCTGCAGGGCACATAAGCCACCCACGTTTTTTATACAATGAGATTTTCTTTCAACAAGAGGGAGGTCAGGGTGACCAGAGAAGGGAAAAGTCAGGAGGGAGGGAGACTACAGAGCCTGCTCTCTCTGGAGGTTCAGTATTTTATCATGATAATTTAATAATAGTGAAGCTGAAAGAACTAACAATTATTGAGCATTTGCTATGCACCAAGCATCATGTCAAGTATTTCACATTTAATCTTCACAACAACCCTGAGGTACAGGTATGATTTTGCCATTGAGGAAACACGCTTAGAGAGGTTAGATGAGTTACCCGAGGTCTCCAAGCTGGTAAATGTCAGATCAGCCCTCAGATCATAGCTGGTGCTCCAAATCATTCAGCTGAGCTGTCTTGGTTATTTCTCAGCATCTACTTTCCCAAGTCCTCAGCTGTCAGAGTCCATCTGTGGAAGAATGGCCTTGGTCTTAGCCATCTAGGTCTGCACATCTGTGTACAGGCAGAGCCCAGCTGTTCTCAGAGCCAGAATGAGCCGTTTTTGTTTCTGGTCCAGCTTAGCAGCCAAGGGCCATTGAAGGGAGGTCGTCGCAGAGCAAGAAGAATCATCCAAATCTGGTGAGACCGAGGTCACGGAGGCTTTGGGAGTTCCTTCTCTCGGGGTCAAGCCTGTGGTGTCATGTGCATGAGCAGCTGGGAGTGAATCGCTTGGTGCCTGTTATCAGGCTTGGCTTTTCTCTGTATGCATTTTGTAGTCTTCATCTTGGCACCAGAAGAGATGAGGCCTCAGGAGTTTTCTTGCTCTGTGCTGGTCCTTGGTCCCTCTTCCTTACATCTAATCCCTGCCCAGGAAGGGTTATGGGGTGCGGGCATTTCTGTGAGTACCTAAATCCTCTAGGGTGGCTTCTCTAGCTGCCATTCTTCCCAACCTGGGTCCTTTACCTTGAGTCACTGGATTCAAGAAAGGAAGGAGATACCATGTCCCCGGGCACTCCTAGGTTGTCTGATGCTGGCAGAGTTAAGACATGGTGAATGTGCTGCGCCTCAGGAGATGTGAGAACAAGAGTGAGAAAGAATAAATACGAATTCACTAGGAGGCCAGGCATCGGAGTTTTCAGCACAGAGGTCGCTCCAAACCCCTTTGGCATTTTGAGGATACATTTCTTAAAGCTTTTGTCCCCCAAATACCAAGGGAATCATTTTTCCCTCTTTTGCTCCCCCTCCTCCCCTGTCATGCAGCACTCATTCACTCAACAAATAGTCACTGCACTTACACAGTGTGCAAAGCCCTGTGTTAGGAGCAGTGGAGAGGATGGAGGGTGAAATGCTGTTCTTCCCTCCAAGAACTTAAAAGGTGATATGGAGACCCCATTTTCTGGGAAACTATTTAGTCTGTGACTCTTGAAACTTGACTGAATTTATTAGTTCCAACAGTTTTTGGTGGTGTTTGTGTCTCTCTTTTCCTGCATATGACAAGAAAAGCTTCCCACTTCTAAAACAAAGCCCATTATTATCTAAGGTCTGAGCAGAGACTTTCTAGGTGGGACCTGACACACTGCTCCCCATCTCTTTCTTTCCCTGTAAGTTTTGAGTTTAATCCTCCAGTCCTACCACCAGTTGAGAAACTTTGCAGGGTGAAGTGAGGCCTCAGAGAAGAGGCTCAAAGGCTGCTTGTACAGGCCTGTGTCCACCTGGGTCTCCCTGCAGAGTTCTCTGCCCAGCTCTCACAGAAGGTTCTATTTTCTTTTAATGAGGCATCTTTTATACTCTCCCTTACAATCAAAGGGCTCTAGCACTGATTTCTCCCATCTCCCACCATTTCCACCCCCAAAGCCCACCCCTTCAAAGCAACTTTTATCAGCCTGGTTAAGGAATTCTGCTCACGTAGTTCTCCTTCCCATTTGTAATCAAATGGTAAATACTTTGGCATAGGTTGGGGGCACAGAGACCAACGAGTGATTTAGGTACCACCCACAGAATGACACTTGGAGTAAATCAGCTTTGTCTTCTCAGAACTGCAGCCTTTGTACAGAGAAATCTGTGGCATGTTACACTAGAAGCCCCAGTGAGCCTTCCACCCTGATAGGGTGTGATGTCAGCCTCTTGGCCTCAACTTTTCCCCTTGGAGCTGAGTCAGTGTGAGTGACTCAAGCCTACAGGGAGGAGAGACGAGCAGGCCATAGTGTGCCTTCCCTTCCCCCAAGACTGTTCATGAGGCAGACAGGACCTGTCTGTGGGAGAATCAGCTGGAGCATTGCTCCTGGAGCCAATATCCTGCCTGCTGTTCCTTCCCCAACCAGCTCATGTGTGGGCCTTGAACTACTAGGTCATAATGGACACTGGCATCCTCCCTGCTTCAGTGTCCCTCCCATTTCTACCAAGTGCAGAGGAGCCTTGAGATAGTGTTTGGCTTGGCTTCCTCAAAGCATCCCTCTCCCCAGATTCTTCAGGGAAGGACCTGAGTGTAAGACCTCCAGCTAGAATAGAACTTACACCATGACACTGAATTAAGTAGATACTTGACATGCTGATTGCTGTGTATAAGAGCAGTGACTACTGCTCTTCTGCCCTGGATGCTCCCAGGACTTTGTCTCTTAAGTCCAGGCCCCTCCCCTCCCAGAGGTTTGTACACACTAGTGCCCCTTCTGCTGCAGAGCTGCTGAGGGAGAGTGTGACCACCAGAGCTTTCCCCTGTTCTGCTCACAGACACCAGGGAACACAGGAGTGGGGTGAGGTTTAGATAAATCCCGTGGGCTGGGACTAGGACAGCTGCTACTCAACGACTCAGCTTTCTCAGATGGATTCAGCTAGGACCTAACTCCCTTATGTCAAAAAATTGTAATTTATTGGGTGTCATGTGAAATAGTCTGAAAGCAAGCCCACAGAGGTTTGGTAGATAGAAGAGTTATTCATCCTTTACTCCCAGCAGCGCCTAGCACAGAGGTCTGATGCTTGTGGGTCTGTGGGGCCCCTTGTCATATGATAGAAGGCCGGGATTAGGCTTCCCAGGGTGATAACTGAGGCTGAATAGAGTGGAGATGCACCTGGCACGGCATACAAAGTTTAGCTCTTCTGCTTCCTGACATTTCCAAGAAGATGGAGGGATGTGAGGCTTCCCGTATGGGGCCATGCAACTTGTTGAATTCAGTTTTTCTGTGGGGCTCTCCACAGAGAAGGGTTTGGTTGATAGCATGTGGGTGGGTAAAGAGAAAGCAGGGATGCTGGACAGTACAGAGCTACCTCCCTCAGGGACCCAGCCAGTGTTTTGTCCAAAAGACAGACTTGGTGAAATCAAGAGGAGAAGAGAAGAAACTGAAAAGCAGAGGCCTCTCTCTCCTCCAGCGTTCTGACCTCAAGGTCTGGGAGAGCCTTCGAGCACCTCCCAAAGTGTCAAGAATCTGGAAAGTGGCTTTTCTGGATTGACTTTCTTTCATTAAAGCAGAAAGATAGAGCTACGCAAGAGAAGCAGTTATGATCCAAGTTGGAGCTAAATTCTTTGCCTTTGTCTCTCTCCCCTCCATCCCTGCCCCTCCTTCTCCCCTTGCCCTCTGGCCCTTTCCCAGGAGCTCTCCTCCAGCACCGAGAGTATTGATAATTCATTCAGTTCCGTAAGTGGGGCCAGGCTGGGACTGGGTGGCAGGCTCCCCCCATGGCCGCATTTCCTCTCCGTCCCCAGGCCAAGGCTGGAGTTAAATGGTGCCTTTTCTTCCTGGGAAATCAGTCCCTGGCTCCCAGACCTGGAGGAGTGCCCTGCCCTTTGTTGCCAGTGCCCTGAGCCCAGGCAGAGTGGAGTTCAGTTGGCCCTTCTGGAGACAGCTGGGATGCCCTGAGACCCTCCTCCAGTTGCTCGGTCTCTAGAGCAAACAGCTGGGAGAGAGGTGGAATTTATTCCTGGATTGGAGCCAAGAACTGCTTGGCAGAAACCCCCAGGATCCTGTTTCTCCCACCCAGAACCCTTTCCCCGTGGCTTCTGCCATCAGACCATCAAATATTTATTCACTGTCTTCTAAAAGCTAGGCCCTGTGCTGGGGCTGACTCCAAAAGCAAACAGGATTTGGCCAAAGGAAAGTTAACCTGCCCACAGCTGGTTTTCTTTTTTTCTTCAACCATATTTCTTCCAGGTCTGAGTTCTTCCCTTTCCCAGCTCACTGCCCAGAATGTTCCTTAATCCTCACTTTCCTTTCTTGTTCCCTCTGAACTAACCCCTGACCCTCTGGTCCCATAGGGTCTCGGACCTTGTTGCTGGGCAGAGACGTGAGAGGAAATGCTGGACCCTCTGGGAGTTTGGATGATTTTTCTACGTTTTATTTTTGATTTGTCTACCCAATCAGCTCTCTCTTTTCTTTCCTGTGCTGGCCCCCTTTCAGTCATGACCCCTATCTCCTCCCACGTGGCGGAGCCTTTCTCTCAAGGCTTGGGGTCACATTTCCACCATGCTCCCATACCTTAAGGGTGCCCAACCCAAATGCTGATTTGAGGATGGGAAGGCATTCTGCCTTTTCTGATCTGAGATGACTGAGTTGGTTGGGGTGGAGGGTCCTTGGGGCAGTGAACATTTGTCATCTGAGTGGATGTACTTAGGAGATCAGGGCAAACGAAGGACTGAATCTCCAAATTTCTTCTTCCTTTCTTTCTCTATTAGGCCCGTGGGACATCTCCAGGGATCACAGAACCCTCGTACTATTGTCTTCCTATTTCTGTCTTTTTTCAACCTTGCCTTCCAAAAGCATTCCTGACTGATTCAGACCCCCTGTATTATTTTTGTGTGAGGCCCTGAGCCAGCCCCCTGTGGGAGAGAGGCTGAGAGATGAGCTATGCCTTTGAGCACTCTGTGCACATGCAGAGGTGGGCTGGTACTGCCTAGCTTTCAAAAGAAGCTCTTTTTTGCAGTGTGAGGGAGTGAGGGTAGAAATTCTCAATTCTCAGGAAATTGCGTGAGACACACACAGAGAAAAGCCTGGTGAGTGAAATACTATTTCTAGAAGAGGAGAAGATACTGATCTTCTCTACCTGAGGGGAGATGGGATGGGGAGTTGGCTGGCTATCTTCATGAAATGCCCCTTTTGGTACAAGGACTTTGGGAAAAAAAAGCCCTTCTTCATGTCTAGCTCAGTCCATCTCTTCCCCCACCCCTGCCTTACTCTTGAGACTGACGTTGCCCTTTCTGAGAATGACTGAGGAGCCCAGCCTGAGGGGCCAAGCTCACAGCAGGCAGCAATGTGGGAGCTTAGTCCCTGAGAGGTAGAGGAACAGGACCCAAGGAGGAATCACTGAAAGAGACAGGCCTTCAAGGGCGTCGTCATGCGCTGAAAGGAGTTGCTTTCTCGACCTGCCTACCCACATCTAGCTCCCCTCCACCTGCTTTTTCTCTCCCTGTTGATCGTTCCTCCATTAATGCAAAGTCTGCTCATCTTCTCATCCCCTGCATGTGCACTGACCCCTTGTAAGAGATCATAGGGTGGACAGGGGGATGCCAGCAAAAACCATTTGAATGGAATGAGTCCTTACTGTTTGAAAGGGAAAATACTGACTCCAAGCTCCCCTCCCTGGCCTTGTAGGCCCTGATAGAGCCCCTCAGCAGAGCGTCGGCCCAAGGATCCAGGTGGGGAGAGGGACAACCCTGTTGATGAGATGGGCGAAACACCTCAGGTGTAAGCAGCTCTTCTCTCTGGGGCCCTGGCTAGCCGCTTTGGATGTTGTCCCTGGCCCATCGTGAAGCCTCGGGAAAGTTCCTGAGAAACTCAAGTCAAATTAAGAAAGGTGCTTCCCAATGACCTGGAGTCACGTTCCCCTTACCTTCAAGAAGCAGCCTGTAGAAAAGGAATGTGCTGTTTCCAATTCAAGCTGATGGGAATTGGGGGGTGGGGGTATCTCCTGCTAAGGCTGAAAGGTAGCTCCTTCCCTGGTATTCTCCAGACACTGGATCTCTGGCCTGCATGGCCTGGAGTGACTGAGTGGGTGGGCCACCTTTTTCTATGGTTTCTTCACTGTCTTTGCTTTACCCCTACCCCAACCCCTTGTAGCCTGTCAGACTGGCTCCTGAGCGAGAATTCATCAAGTCCCTGATGGCAATTGGCAAGCGGCTAGCCACACTCCCCACGAAGGAGCAGAAAACACAGCGGCTGATCTCAGAGCTCTCCCTGCTCAACCATAAGCTCCCTGCCCGAGTCTGGCTGCCCACTGCTGGCTTTGAGCACCATGTGGTCCGTGTGCCCCACACCCAGGCCGTTGTCCTCAACTCCAAGGACAAGGTAGGTGGGCTGTGGCCCAAACCCTACCACTCAGCTGACTCTACCCCACGGTTGTCCGGGGCTCATGTATATGCCCTGGATGCCCCACCAGAATCCCAGGCTCCTTCACAGTCCATGTGCACCTCTCAGCTTTGATCTGCTTTGGTTCTGTTGTGATTCTGAAGGCCCTCTTGTGCCCGTCTCAGGCCTGTCTTTCTGGACCAAAGAGGCCTGATCGCAGCTTGCCTCTTGCCCTGTCTCAGGGGGGAGTCACTCTCCCTGCCCCTCACAGATTTTGGTAGCTCTTCCTCAGCCCTTCTGTAACTCTTAGGCTTTCCAGGGACAGCAACAGTGACAATAGAGAAATAATTTGTTTCTAAGACCTTTTTTGATCAGAGAGGGCGGGAGAAGGAGCCCCGTTCGCACTGAAGAGAATCAGCTGAATGGATCTGCTCGTTGTAATGAGTACTGATGGATCAGACTCTTCTTCCAGAGAAAGTACGATGATTGGAAGCCTGCTTGGAACAGTGCCCAGCTTTTTCCCTGTCTTTCTGTCTGTCTTTAGGACAAGCCTCCAGAAGCTAACAGGCCTCCCTGATTAGTGTTGATTGATAGTTTGGAATGGTTTTGCCCTGGGGCATCCATCCCTGAGGCTCAGCTGAGACATTTTGAAGACTTAGGTACTCTCTCACCCAAATTCTCCATGTAGGTGTAAGGACAAGTTCCTGCCCTGAATGTGGTGTTCGTAGTGTCTAGGGACTGATGGATGAGGTTGGAGCTAGGACTGGGCAGCAGGAAAAGGTGTGTGCATGGAGCTGAGATTGTGGGGGCAGCGGTGGAGGTAAGCTGCCAATACTCTCCTCCCCTCAACCCAGGCTCCCTACCTGATCTATGTGGAAGTCCTTGAATGTGAGAACTTCGACACCGCCAGTGTCCCTGCCCGGATCCCCGAGAACCGCATTCGAAGCACACGGTCCGTGGAGAACCTGCCTGAGTGTGGCGTTAGCCATGAGCAGCGGGCAGGCAGCTTCAGCACGGTGCCCAACTGCGACAACGACGATGAGGCCTGGTCGGTGGATGACATAGGCGAGCTGCAGGTGGAGGTGAGGGGCTCCGGAGAGGCAGCTCTGGGCCAGCCCTCTTCCCCAGGAGCTTCCGGTATACCGGAGACAAGACCTCATGCTGAGGAGGGCTTAGGCGGGGCCCAGGTGACCAGGGCAGGCAGGAACGGGTATGAGAGGGAAAAGCTCTGACCAGCTCTCGGGTGGAATAGATTCGAGTAGAGTTCATTTTACTGCAGGAATTTAGGTTGAACTCCCGATAAGTCACAGTTTCATGAATATTCCAAGAAGCCCTGATGGAGGGTCTCTGTGGCAGCAGTGAGCGCTGTGACCCTGGCCCTGCCCACAAGGAGCTTATGGCCTAACAGGAGAGCACAAGACCAGTCAGCAGGCAGTTGTATGGCAGGACCCAAGTTGTGCTGGAGAGGATGGGGCATTATGGGAGCACCTGTGCATGGGGATAGCACTTATTCCAGACTTGGGGGTTGACACACTCCAAACGGTTTCCTGGAGGAAGTAAAAACCCAGCTGGGCCTAAAGATTGGGTAGGAATTAGCTGGACAGAGTATTCTAGTTCAAGGGAATAACATGTGCAAAGACTGGAAGATGAGAGACCTTGGCCTGGTTTTGGAGCTGAAAGAAATTTGAATGGCTGTAATGTGTGAGTATGGGTGAGAAATGGTGAAGAATTAGGCTGGAAATGTCATATGTCAGATTTGTTGGAAGGACCCCATATGTGGTAGAAAGAAACTTAGACTTTATTCTGAGGTTGTAAGGAGCCAGAGCAGGATTACATGTAGGGCTGAGACACAATCAGATTTCACTTTGTGAAGACAGACTCTCTGTCCTTGAACTTAGAGTCAGATTAGGGAGATTGGGCACAAACATTTATGAAAAAAATCTATAAGATGTACAAGGCAGTATGCAATATATGACGAGTGGAGTTTAGGAGAAATGATCTGGTACAAGGGAAAGGACTTGATATATGGGCCTTGGGGTCTGGTAGAGTATTTTATAGTTTGAGAGAGATGGGGAGATAAAATTGAATACCTTAGGCTGAGACATGGTCAGAGGAGCCTGGTTTTGGAGAGGCTCTGCTCTGTACTCTGCGGGAGAAGGCATCCCTCCCCTTGGGGAGCTTGCAGTGTAAGGCTGAAAGTCCAGCTTGCTGTGATGGTCGTGCAGTGGTTTATGAACTTCAGCGTGTTGAGAGTCTTCTGGAAAACCTGTTAACAATTCAGACTTCCAGATCCCATTCCCAGTGATTCTAATCCAGATCAATGGTGGGGTACGGGAATCTCCATTTTAGCAGCATTCCAGGCAGTTCTGATGCAGGTAGTTCATACTTTGGGAAACACTGCTGCATGACCTCTGTAAGCGCCAAGGCAATTTGAGGAGGTCCACGAGCAGGGACAGCCTTTGGGAGCAGTTTGAAAGTGGGGAATGACTGACATGGAGACAGCAAGCCCACAGGGCAGTGCGAGGAGGGAGTGAGAGAAGCAAGGCCTGTGCTGGTCACGTCCAACCTGCTCTCCCCACTCTCCCCAGCTTCCCGAGGTGCACACCAACAGCTGTGACAACATCTCCCAGTTCTCCGTGGACAGTATCACCAGCCAAGAGAGCAAAGAGCCTGTGTTCATCGCAGCCGGGGACATCCGGTATGGCCAGCCCACGTGGCCCCTCATTTTGCACCCCTCTTTCAGTCCCTGCCTGTCGCTGTGTCCCCTTCTTCTCTGTCAGCTGGTGTCCTTGTCCTTGTCTTGAGGCCCCCAAACTTGAAGCAGTGAAAGTGCAGGTTGAAGTACTGGACTACTACACATGATAATTAAATTTGAAAAGGATTTCAAAGGGATGAAAGCACCAGAGGAAAGACTTAGAGCAGCGTTTCTCAGAGTAGGCCTGAGAACTACATGTATCAGAATCAAAGGAGAGGGAGGAAATATTGTTGGAAATGCAGATGGTGGAACCACACCTGTTCTGAATCAGAATCTTCATACAAGAATGGTGAGGGCCTGGTAATCTGTATTTTAATGTGATTCCAAGCCACCCGGTTAGCAGGAAGATACCAGTGGTGTGTTTCCTTCCACGAGTCCCTCTCAGCTGAGGTTTCTATTTCTGTGTGCCCAGAATCAAGGAAACAGTGCAGGAAATGCCAGCATAGACAGGGACATGAGGCCCTAGGGTAAGTCCTCCAAGCAAGTGATAATAGTTTCTTCCTGCTAGACGGCGCCTTTCGGAGCAGCTGGCTCACACCCCCACAGCCTTTAAACGAGACCCAGAAGACCCTTCTGCAGTTGCTCTCAAAGAGCCCTGGCAGGAAAAAGTGCGGTGAGTCGGGTCACAGGGTGGTCTCTACTCCTCTCAAAGCCTGGCAGTGACTGCAGGTACTCACTGCACCCCCGGGGGCCCGTCAGGCTCCCAGGTGGTCTGAGGCTTTGCCCTGCGGGGAGTTTGATCTGGAGTTTTGGTGGAAGCTCTGTCTCTGTCCTCACACTGGCATCACCCTTTGACACCTCTTGCTTATCTCTTCACAGGCGGATCAGAGAGGGCTCCCCTTATGGCCATCTCCCCAACTGGCGGCTCCTCTCAGTCATTGTCAAGTGTGGGGATGACCTTCGGCAGGAGCTGCTAGCCTTCCAGGTGTTGAAGCAACTGCAGGTAAGAGAAGAGACGACCACACACGTCATTCTGCCAGGAGCTGCGCTGGGGACCAGCTTCCTGCCCAGGTTTAAATTAGATGCAGTTTGCACTAAAGCTGGTGCTCCTTCCCCAGTGTACTTCCCCAGGAGCAGGCCCAGGAACAGCCCCACAGCGACCTCTTGTGGCCCTTTGTGACCTGCACTTGCTCTGAAAACTGAACTTCGGGGTGCTGGGTTTGTCCTTTGGTTGAAACTCCCCTGGTCTGCGGCAGGTGGGCTGTGGTGCGCTGAGATGTTGATCTCCTGGGCCTCTGGGTTGGTTGCTTCACCTGCTTGACCCAGTTTGTTCATATTTTCATTTTTTAGAGAAGGCTTTGCTGATCTAAATCCTTTTCTGACTTTACCCCTTTTCTCCGAACTTGGATTAATAGCTCCTACTCTCCCTGCTTGTGAGGTGACAGTGTAGTTTCCTATTCTTCCTGCTTTTGGGGGGCTTTCTACCTAGAAGGTGCCTTTTCCCACATACCTCCCTGTGTCTTGGCAGACCCTGGACTCCCTGTCAAAAGTCCTTAGCCCTCAGTGGAATCAGCAGGTTCTACTGACTTTTTGGCCTAGAAACCAGGATTGGCAACAGGTGTATTTTAACCTCTTCCCCTAGTTTGGACAAAGATGATAGTCCCAATACCTCTGTCTCCTCACAGTCCATTTGGGAACAGGAACGAGTACCCCTGTGGATCAAGCCGTATAAGATTCTTGTGATTTCGGCTGACAGTGGCATGATTGAACCAGTGGTCAATGCTGTGTCCATCCACCAGGTGAAGAAACAGTCCCAGCTCTCCTTGCTTGATTACTTCCTGCAGGAGCATGGCAGTCACACCACCGAGGCATTCCTCAGTGCCCAGCGCAATTTTGTACAAAGTTGCGCTGGTTACTGCTTGGTCTGCTACCTGTTGCAAGTGAAGGACAGGTAGGTAAATTCCTGCCCCTCATCCTAACCTTTTCTCCAGGGTTCCCTCCATCCCTTCATGTGCAGTTTTCATTCGTTCATCACCACTTTCCTTGGCCAAGATGGAAAGGTGAGACGACATATCTTAAGCAGAGGAAGATGTGTTGATGTGCCATTAAGCCAAGGAGGCATACTGACAAGTGTTAGGGTAAAGGGACAAAGAAGTGAAGGATTTAAGCAAGGGTTTGAGTGAGCAGGTCTTGGAGGATGAAGGAAATGAGGACAGAGAATGCTGTGGGGAAGGATGCTCCAGGCAGAGGAACAACTCAATGTAATTAAAGTTTGGGCTACACCACATGGCAAATAGTAGGTGCTGACATCAGACATTAGATTTAGGACAGATTCGAAGGGCCTTCCTGATGAGGCTGAGGAGTTGTATTTCACAGGTGGACGAATGACACGTCCAGTCTGTGATGAATGAATGCACTCCATGGTGCCAAAGGTGATGGTGGGTATAGCTGGGCCATTTTTGGGTGTAGCAACAAAGCCGGAGATCATGAGGCCTGGCTGAGGGCAGGGGTGGTGACTGAGAGCAGAAAGGACAAGGGGGGTATGAGAGACACGCTGGAGATCAAGTTGGAACTCCCAGCTAAATTCTCCTTCTTGTTACAACATATGACTTCAAAACTTTTTTAAGTATCTGTTTTGCCCAGAGCTGTCATTCTTCCAAAATCCTATGACCTTTATGAGGCCTAAGTTCACATATAGGCAAACTACATATCGTACAAAGATAATTACACCACCAAGGCCCTGCTTTCTAAGACTATCTGCAGACAGTGACTAGGGGTCAGTATACCCCGAATGCTCCTGTGAGTTGTGCCTCTCACTGGACACAGAGGGCAGCCATCCTGGGAATGCAGAAATGGAAATGCAGTGGCCTTTGTTTCCAGGGCTCCCAATAACATGATGGCACATTAAGATTTAGCTAACAAGGCAGCTTATCAGAAATCTAGCATCTATTAAATGCCTGCCATGGCCTGACATTCTTATATTGAAATCAAATGAAAGCCCTGTCAGACGGGTGTTTCCTCATGAGGGAAATAGGTTCAGGGAGCTTTCAGAACCTGTGCTCATTCCACCCTGCTAGCCTTACAAATGCATCCTGCAGAGGGTCTGCATGTGAGGGCTGAAGGGAAATCTGGTGATTTATCAGGAGTTTGGTTGCAAGCTTTTTCCTGTCCCTGAAGAGTTAGGATTTTGAACCCAAGGCCCAGAGATCCTAGAGCTGAGCCCTGCGCTGAGTAAATGGGTGGCACGGAGGCAGTCCAGCTTCTAGGCTTTCCTTTAGGAAACCAGTACATTCGGAGGATTAGAGTCCATCCTGTAAAAGGGGGGGAGGGGTCAGGCAGCTGATAAATCTTTCATAGTAACTCAAAAAAGTATCAATAGATGTAGTCAAGCCATGAATGGAATCCGCTACTGGAAAGAAATACCAACAGTAAGCAGACCCCAAACCAGAAGCAGGTTTAAGGTCTCTTTAACTGCACCCAAATGAGTCCAGAACGGCCTTGCAGCTGAGGGCAGCTCCCACAGTTAAAAAAAAGAAATTTCCCTTCCCTAGCTTTGGCACCTTGGACACAGAAGTCACTTCTCCTCTCAGAGCCTCTGTTTCCTCACCTTTAAAATGAGAGGTTGCACTAGGATATCAACTAGAAACTTTCTGGCTCTCAAAATTGTGCCTGCGTTGCTAAATTGGTAACGCTTTGCAGAGGGGAAAGGACTCAGGTGGATCTTGGTTTTCCCTATGGTCCCTCACTTTTGGCCAGTCAGACGACATCTGGAGAAGGTGGCCCCCAGCCTGTGAGCTCTTAGCTTCACAAAGCTTCTGTTGACACTGAGGTCAGTTGCCCTGCAGGGGCCAGGCCTTACATTACTTAGCATGTTAATTGTTACTCCTCCCACTGGCCATTCATGTGGGAATCACGAAGACCTTGGATTTACTTCCCTTTAACTCTTCTTCCTGCAGCTAGCCTGTAGTAAATACTTCCTGAGCTTTTTTTGTTTACATAAGTGATTTTATCAGATAGTTAAACCTTACCCACAGAAGCCCTATTTCACATTACATTATTTTACATTTAAACACTCAGCATGCATGCTTCAAATTGCTGCTCCCATCTGGTGGGGTTCTGATCTGCAGTGGGCTGGTAGGAATTGCACATGAAACACAGGTAAATAGGTTCAGATTGGAGGCCTCTCACAGAGCCAGGGGTTTGGCCTTTGTGACAGAAGAAAAAAAAAAAGGATGTCTTTTCTTGCTTTTGAGTTCTCTGCTAGATTGGGATCAGTTTAGATGCAAAAAGTATGAATGATTTTTGGAAAATGGGGATGACCTTAAACTATTTTATTTAGTTGTTAATAATGGCAATTTTTCAGACCCCAGAGCATTTGGTAGCAGTTTACTTTTCAAATTTCCCTTCTTTCCACTACTAGCTTAAGGTCTTAGGAGGTTAGACCGAGAGTTCTTGGCAGCAGGAAACATGGCGAGTCCCCTGCCTGGTATCACGTGGCCAGTGCATTGCAGCTTGAGGCTCCCGCCTCAGTCAGACTGAACTACTGCCTCTTCCTCTCCTCTAACCACTCCTCAGACACAATGGGAACATCCTTTTGGACGCGGAAGGCCACATCATCCACATCGACTTTGGTTTCATCCTGTCCAGCTCACCCCGAAACCTGGGATTTGAGACATCAGCCTTTAAGCTGACCACAGAGTTTGTGGATGTGAGTCAGGAGGGAGAGGTGCCTCCCTGGGTTCTTCCTCTGTCTTGGGAGGGAGAGCTAATGGGCTCCCCCTGCAATAAGGATGAACAGAATAGAATTGGCAGTAAGTATGAGGCTGGGTGTCCTGGGGGGCTTCCTGCCTGATAAGAGAGTAGGGAAGTAATAGTTTGGTGTGTTTGCCCCAGTGGAGGAAGGAGTTCTGGCTGGCTTGTAGGCTGTTAAACCCCCTTGCATACACACTCTGCTCCCTTCCCAGGTGATGGGCGGCCTGGACAGGGACATGTTCAACTACTATAAGATGCTGATGCTGCAGGGGCTGATTGCTGCTCGGAAGCACATGGATAAGGTGGTGCAGATCGTGGAGATCATGCAGCAAGGTGGGCTGGGGGGAGGCCGGGTGTTTGTGGGCAGGGCACTGCCCATCGTGCTGCAGGATTCCTACTTCTGTTGCGTCCCTGGAGCATGTAACTCCCAGAATGTTGATAGCACCTCAAGTCTAGGGAGGTGGGAGTTCCCCAAGAGTTTTTAGCTCCGATTTAGTACCGTTTCTCCTTGGAGACACTCTTCCTGACTCCTGGCAGAGTTGGGTCCTGGGGGGTTGGGGGTGGGGCAGCAGAAAGTACCTCGTAGGCACACTCAGGACATCATGGTCTTATCTCCAGCCTCCTGGTCCCTTCCCATCTCCCCATCCCTTGTCCAGCTCTTGAGTTTCTGTCTCTTCCTTCCATCACTCAGCTTTTTACCAACTCAGGTGCTTCCAGTCACCACCCTCCTACCCATTGGCCTTTGACCTCTGACTGCCCTGTCCTTAGGTCCCTTCCCTAGCCCAAAACTCACTCCTGCTGAGAGCTCTTTCCTCCATCTCTCACCTTCATGTACTCTGTGCTGTTGCTCACCGCCTTGCCACCTACTGTCTTTTGTCCAGCATCCCTCGTCTCCTGGCTCCTCGGGGCCCTTGTCCCTGTCCCCCTCCCCTCCTCGAGGCTAAGTACACCCCCAGTCCGAGCTGCCAGTCTCCTCCTCCCCATCCCCGCCCCCACCCCACAGGTTGTCGCAGTCGCTCCGGAGCATCCCTGTCTGGCCCCATGTGACAGTGGCCCGGGTCATCTGTGAGTGTCAGACGTAGCATAGACAGAGGCCTACAACCAGATAAGTGACCAGCCTAGGGCCCGCTCCCGAGAGCCTCTCCCCAGCCTTCCCCCTGGGTCCCTGAGACTCTGTTCCCGCAGCCACTATGAGGGAGATGGGGTGTCGGCCCTCTTCCCTCCTCTGCCCTCGCCCAGAGGGGCTTAGGAGTGTGGGGTGAAGATGGGCCCAGTACAGGGCCCCCTGCCAATTTTCCCTTCTCTGGCCAAGCAGAACTGCACCCATACTGTGAGGGGCCTCTCTGAGGGGGAGGGAAGGGGCGCTTCAGACACCCTGGCTCTGTGTTTGCTGTGGCTATTACCACTGCCGCTCCCTCTTCCCATCCATGACTCGCCGCCCTCATTGCTTGCCCCAGGTTCTCAGCTCCCTTGTTTCCATGGCTCCAGCACCATCCGCAACCTCAAAGAGAGGTTCCACATGAGCATGACCGAGGAGCAGCTCCAGCTGCTGGTGGAACAGATGGTAGATGGCAGCATGCGCTCTATCACCACCAAACTCTATGACGGCTTCCAGTACCTCACCAACGGCATCATGTGACCCCCTCCTCAGGCCCCGCGGTGGGGGGGATCAGGGGACCCTTCCTGGGAGGGCCCTGTTCGAGAAGCCCCAAAGCAGGAAACCCCACACACCCAACCATCCACCCAAGGGAAATGGAAGGCAAGAGATACAAAGGATCACGTAACCATAGAGTTTGCCAGGGGTGGGAGAGCCAGCTGTGGAGTCTGGATTGCTGGGGCTTCCTTGCCACCTACCCATCCTTGGCTGTGTCAGTATTACCACTTGACAGACGCCAGGACTCACAGCCCTCCAGAGAAGTGATAAATGTGAGGGACATTGGGGCCTTTCTTCTCCTCACGTGGGTCCAAGAGGTTCTTTCCACTGGCCATCCTCTCAATCTGTTCTAGGTCCCAGAAAGGGAGGGAGAATAGGTTCTTGGTACTTAAGACTTGATCCTGTGGTCGGCCTGTGGCCATGCTGCTGCCCGACTGTCCCCTCCCAGGGGCCGACCCTTAGGCCAGGGTCCCTTTGGTAGGCAGGCTCTGGCAGAGTCCTGTGCTCGCTGAGGTCCGCAGGGGCAAGGAGGGGAATCATCACCCCTCCAGTACATGAGGGATCGGCCTGGCCATGGGGACGTCTCTGCCCTGATCCCTTCCCCACATCTAGGAAACAGCTCTCAAGTTTTTAATTTTTATCTGAAATAAAGTCCTTAGCCATGTGTGTCATTTCTGAGTTGTATTTTTGGGGGTAGGTGATGAGTGAGCAGCTGCCTCAGCATCTAGGACCCAAGATGCACCACAGAATGAGGTGGAGGACGACCGCTTTGTCCTGCCCATGTCAGTCGATAAACTGCCTGAGAGCCTCCCCACTTCTGACTCTCACCCCCTACTTGGCAAGTCCACATTGTCGAGTCACATAAGAAGCCTGGATGGGATTAAACTGCAAGCAGTTTTAATGATTTTTTTCCCTCCCGTTTCCCCCACTGTTAGTATTACTACTACAAGAATAAAGGATTCCTGAGACCCTGTCCCCTCCTCTCCCTGGGCCCCCTTGACAGGACTCATCCCCACCCTGATTTCTGGGGGAAAAAAAGAAAGGCACTGTGGGGGGCGGTGCGCAGAGTGCCAGGGAGCCCGAGGGGTGGTGCTGGGGCAGGGCCAGGCCCACAGGGGTTGAGGGGCGTGTCCTGCCTGCCCCAGCAGTGGTCCTTCCTTGGGCCTGTCAGGCAGGCCTAGGAAAGTGCCCCCTCACGTCCCCAGTCGCACACAGGGCTCTGTAGCAGGAGAATTAGTGTTGGGCTTAGAAAGAAGAATGGAGGGCCCCCTCTACTAGGACCAAGGACCAAACCCAAAGTGGGGACTGCAAATAACTATAATCCTCAAAAGCTTGTTATCTTTGGGGGTGGGGGGAGGACTGAACAAAACATGAATTATGACAACACCCCTCAAGCCAGAGGCCAGGCAAGCAGCAGTAGCCCAGGCTCCTGGGGAAGGGAGGGGACCACGAGTCCAGGCCTGGGGCCTAGTTGTCCCCACTACCCCCTTGCCTAGCCCTAATGAACGCCATGCCATGTGTGCGGAAATGGGTCTTGAGGTTGAGGGGGCTGTCGCAGCTCTTGCCACAGACCTTACAGGTCAGCGGGCCTCCAGCAGCAGGCAGGGGTGAGTCTCCACCCTCTGGATCAGACCTTGATGGAGGTGGGGCCTCCTCTTCCCCATCCCCCAGGCCCAGGGCACTGGCACTACCCACACCCCGTTTCTTCTTGTGGCTGATGAAACGGTGCCGACCCAGGGAGCCGGGAGAGGCAAAGCACAAGCCACAGTCGAGGCACTGCTGGGCACCACCATCCACCCTCAGCCCCACCAGGAGGCTCTGCTCCACTGAGCCGCTGCTCCGGTGATGCATGGGGCCATGGCCTCCAAAGCCAGGTCCACCCCTGGGGGACTTGGCTGGAGGTGTGGTGCTGTCAGGCTCCTCGCTGCAAGAATCAGAGGACTGGCGGCATTTCCGTCCTGGCCCCTGGAAAAGAGTGAAGAAACTGGGTCCCCACATCACCCCCCACTGTCCCTGGCACCCCACCTGGCTTCCTAAGGCCAGGGTCAGTAACCCTGCATTTTCCCATTCCCATGGCCCAAACAGCAGGACAGCAGGTTGGACCTCTGCCTACCTGGGCTCTGGCACCAGGGCACCGAACCAGGGCACTCCCTCGGCTAGGGGACTGGGTCCCGAGTGGCAAGCCATGCCGGACCTGAACGTGTTTCTCCAGGATCAGGCGGCTGCTGAAGGTGCGTTTTCCTTCTGTGCAATACCTAGAGGAGAAGAGGGGGCAGGGCTGGGGCCAGAGGCGCAGCCCAAGACCAAGGCCCATGACTTGAGAGGAGGGGGGCTATTGGAGTGGAGGGAGGCCTCAGCCTAAGCCCACTCCGACAAGAGGCAGGTGGACAGGCGCTTCAGAAGACAAGGGGTCACAGGGGCGAGGGCCACCTGCTGGGCAGAAAGAGGAAGGGGGCAAGGGGCAAGGGTTACCTGCATGGATAAACCCGCTTGATGCCCTCATGATTGACCCTGACGTGGCGTCTCAGGCTGGGGGCAGAGCAGAAGGAGCGCTCACACAGGCGACAGGGAAACTTTTTCACTGCCTGGGAGAGCAAGGAGTGGGGAAGCTAGAAGCCAGGCCCCACGAGGACCCCATCCCCACTTCCACCCAAGTCGACCCGATGCTGCCCCCCCAGCCCGCCTTGCCCCGAGGGAGCCCCACTCACCTTGCCGTGCTCCTTCTTCATGTGAGCCACGTACTCATCGCGCTCAGGGAACCAGGAGTGACAAAGGCCACAGGTCCAGCCTCCAGGGCCCCCACCCCCGCCCTTGATGCCTTTGCTCCCTAATTCCCGCCGGGGCCGTTTGGTTGGTCGAGGGGGGTCTGGGGAGCTGGGGAGCTCGTCCTCTTCTGAGGACGAAGATGATTCCTCAGTAGGGGGAGCCACTCCTTCCCGAGACACAGCCAGCTCCTCGGGCTCAGTCTTGGGGGTCAGAAGGGCACCCCCGGCCCCTTTCCCAGCAGTCTCCTCCCCCAGGAGCCCGGACTGGTGGGTGTTCTGTAAGAAGACAAGGCAGGCGGCAGTTGTGGGGTTGCGCTGGAGTCCTTGTTTCTCCCCTCCCCCTCTTCCTGAGGGTTATGTGACCCCAGCCTCAGGTCCACAGAGCTGAGCAGCCTGCCTATGTCCCTTGACTCTTGTACCTTGAGATGTTCCAGCATGGTCCTTTTTTGAGCAAAAAGCAGAGGACAGGATGGACACTTAAAAACACTGACGCGCTGGGGCAGCAAGTGCTGGTCGAAGTGTGAGGAGAGGAGGGGTTTGTGGGTGAAGACTGTGTCACACATGGCGCACTTGTAGATCATCCTGTGTGGGCAGAGAGGACAGTGTAGACCCCCAACCCCAGCAAGGCCCAAGCCCCCCTCCAGCTCGTCCCTCCTCATGCGCCCTCCCCAGGTCTCACTTGGCCTGCTGCGTGTGGAAGCTAGGATGCTGGGTGTAGAGGTGGGCGTGAGCGCTGGGTGCAGACTTGAAGGCCATGGGGCAGATGGGGCACTTGTGGAAAACCTCGCAGTGTGATGTCTGGATGTGGGACTTGATGGAGTTCACACCCCCAAACACCACTGCACAGCTGGGGCACCTGGGGGAGAAAGTGGGAGGTGCTGTGGTGAGGCGGGGGCAGCGCCATGCCCATTCGCCCACCGCACACTCTCTCTCAGGGACTGGGTGGACGCTGAGAAGTTCATCAGCAGTGAAACACAAGCAAGGTGGAGAAAGGAGGGAGCTTCAGGGCCTGGATTCCCTGAGGGAGGCCTGCTGAAGCAGAGCTGGAGCTCCAGAGGTGGCCCTGCTCTCCCCCGCCTCCAAGGGAGAGTGGGAAGGCAGACAGACCCCCGGCTACGTGTGCCTGCATGAACCCGGAGGGGTTCAGCTGCAAGAGCGGGGGCTCTCCTGGAGAGGCCATCTAAAAGGCTGGTGCTGGGCAACGTGAGACCACAAAGTGCATGGGGGAAAGGGCCGACACGCTGGGGGGAGGAGAGGGGTGAGGCACCTGTATCCTACACGACGTGAGAAATGCAGACAGGCCTCCCGGAGATGGGTCTGAAAATTGGCTTGTAGGAAGTTGCCCCCACATTCGGGGCAGACGTGGGGAGGTCGGTTCTTATGCATGCGCTGGTGGGCACTGAAGCTGCAGCGATTCGGGAGCATCATGGGGCAGGTTGAGCACACCTGTCAAGGGGGAGTGAGAAAAGGCGAGTCGGTGAGGAGAGGCCTGCACCCCTTACTACTCCTAGCCAAGCCCTCAATACCCTCCTAGATCCCATCCCCATGGCAACTGGCTATCCCCTTCCCAGGGAAAGGCTGCGAAAGGCGACTCACATTGCTGGTGGCCCCCGGAGCAGGAGGCCCAAGCTGCTGGAAGTGGGCCGCCATGCCAGCCTTGTCCCGGCACTGGTCCTTGCACTCCAGGCAGCGAAAGCACATGTAAGCAGAGGTCACAGGGGGAGCAGGCGGCTCAGTTGAGAGTGGCAGTACAGGGGCCTCAGCAGCAACTGTTGTAATGGTGGAGGTGATGGCTGTGTCACCCTTGCCCAAGGAAGGCAAGGCTGGAGGTCCAAGGGCAGGTGGGACAGCCAGCAGGGGTGTGATGTCCGGCTGCCCCACCATCTGGTCAAGGGCAACAGGCCTCATGACCAGGTGCGAACACTGCATGACGAGCCCTTTGTCCTTGTGCTCGCGGGCATGTAGCAGCAGGCTGCACTTATTGAAGAAGACCAGGCGGCGGGCGCAGTGGTTGCAGGTGACCTCAATGCGCATGCTCCGGCGGTCATAGTGTCGCGCCAGGCTCTTCTCTAAGGAGAAGGCATCCCCACACTCAAGGCAGCGGTAGCCCGCTGGAGGCAGGGCAAGTCCAGCCTCAGCTGGTGGACTCAGGTTTGGCCGGTAGGCAGGCAGCAGGTTCTTGCTGTTCAGGATCTTGTTGAAGGCTTCCACCAGGCTGGACTGGGTCCGGGAGATGACCGTGCCGCCCCCTGCACCAGGCCCGGCGGCTGGCTTGGAAGGCTGCGCCATCACCACTGAGGCGCCGTTCACCTTCTGCCCCCCCGTTCCCAGCCCTGCTCGCCCCTCGGCCTTGGGCAGGGCTTGGGGTACCAGACCGAGCACACTCTTAGCCATTGTCTTAGCGTTAGTGGCAGTGCCCCCAGGCAGAACCACAGCTTTGCGGGCCACACTAGCGGCCATCAGCATGGCAGTACTTGCGTTCTGGATGGTGGCCACCGGCAGCACAGTGCCCTTCAGCCTTGTGCCATCACCCAGTTGGACACTCACCACCTTTGGACCCTCAGGGGTCGGGGTTGCGGGGGACAGCTTCAGGACGCTAGCCTCAGCCAGGAAGGACCCCTCAACCATGGGGGCAGGGGTATCGGGGTCTGAAGGGACCCGGGTCACAGTCCTTGTGATACCCCCACAGGACGTTTTAATTGTCTTGATGCGCACCTTGAGGGGCCTAGAGGAGCCGGAGGAGGCAGGGGAGTCATTGCTGTCCTCATCTGCAGCCTCAGCTCCACTAGAGTGACTCCGGGGGCTTCCCAGGGGAGACTTGTCCACCAGCCCCTCATCCTCTTCTTTTACTGGCTGACAGCTGGGCACTTTAGCGGAGGTAACAGGGCTCTGGTGCCCTGGAGACTGCTTGAAGAAAGGCCCCCCAGCAACTCGGGGAAGCAAGGTGCTGGCAGGGATGCCTGAGGCCTCAGGGCTAGAGCCTGAGCCTAGCTGGGCCAGGCTCTGGGGATGAAGGGGGCTGCAGCTGCCCTGCTTCGAGGCCTCCAACTGGGGTGAAGAACCAGGTGGCAGTAGGGCTGGGCCATTCTCCCGGGCCAGCTCAAAGGGAGAGGAAAAAGGAGGTGGGGTCACAGCCCCTTCCCGAGGTGGGGAGGGAACAGAGGGAAGCAGGGGATCAGGATGCACCCCTGGCTTAGGCCCAAAATTAGCAAAGAGGTCCAAGGGAGTTTTGCCTTCCATGGCCTTTTCTTTCCAGGATCCCCCACTGGGAGAAGCTGGAGACTGGGGTGTTCCTGGGAGAGGGGGGTCAGGGCCCCCAAAACCATTTTGCATCAGACGAGGTCCCCTAGGCCCTTCCTTAGTCACCCCTTCAGCCAGGGGCCCTTCCCTTCCTGAACTCCCAGGTGGGGACTCAGACTGCTCAGGGCACACAGTGTTCTTGACAATGACGCTGACCGCTGAGATATCTGATGGTGGCGAGCTATGGTCACAGGCCTGGGTTAGAGCCCCAGGGTCATCACCAGTAGCTGCTGCTGTTTCTCCAGATTCACCTCTTATACTAGGTTCTGGCTTCCCTGAGCCTCCTGACCCCTCATTTTCTTCTGGCCCAGCGTGAATGGCTTCATTTGCATCAATGTCAGGAATGTCAAAGGCAGCAAGGAGGTCATCAAAATCAGGGGTCTTCATGTCCCCCATGGCAGCAGGTTCCAGACCTGATGAAAACAAGAAAAGAAGAGAAGCTGACACCTCTGGAAGCAGGAACTCTGGACCTCCTCCCTCAGGATCTTCTTTATCCTGTGTCAGAACTACGTGCACTCAACTTGGGCGCACCTCTACCTGGGCCCTTTAGAGCTGGTGCAGGCATCTGGTCTGCCAGACCCTAACACTGAAAGGGAAGTAATATGCCCATTCCAAGAAGACACCAAGATCCAGAGAAAGCGAAGGGAAAGAGACTGCTCAGAAATACAGGTAAGACAAAACGGTAATAGAGGCGGAGGGTGTTCAGTGAGGATCTTGGTTGAAACCACCTCAGTCCCTACTGTGCCTAGCACAGAATCAATCAGTCAATCAGTACTACTATTAGGGAGAAGGATGTACAGGATGCTGTGGGTCAAAGGGCTCATTCATGGCAGCATGGGACCCATTCATAATGCTTCATGGATCTTCTGGAGGTTCGCAGAGATCTGAAAGGCCATGTGTACAAAGGGGCAGTGACTTAAACCAAGACATAAGATATTATTCTAGTTCCAGCCTTATCAATGGCCTTCTGGATAAACCTGTTATTCCACTACCTTACATTTTGCAAGGGGGGGGCAAGTAATCCATGTATCAGGGTTATTCTGAGTATGATAATGTCAACATGAGAGTCAGAATCTAGAACCTATTCCTGCTAGGACAAACAAGGACATCTCAGGTCAAGGAAGAGCTGGGAAGGAGTAAGCACTGTAAATCTGTGGTGGGGTCAGGGACAAGAGTCAGGGGCCATGCAAGGCCATCTGGGGCATGTGGGGTCATCCCCAACACCTGGAAATCTAGCTTGGTTAACAGGGAGTAGTGGACTCAGGGAAATCACCCAAAAGGCCAAGATGGAAAGAATAAAACACAGGAACAGAAAGAGACAAAGAGACTAGACGGAGGGGAAAACCGTGACAGCAGCCTGGTCACAAGGGCCCTAGCCTAGGCCTCTCCTGTCACAAACACCTGCTGCTTGCTCACCTACCTTCCCCAGAGTGCCTCAGCCCGCCCCCGGCCCTCCCCTAACCGGCCCCTCCTCCTCCCTCTAGTGCTCTCTCAGGGCTAAAACTCCAGGGCACCGGCTTCACGAGCACTGCTGCCACCATGGGGGAAAGCTGGGCCCGATCCCCCCCGTCATTTCTGCTCTGAGCTCCTAACTCACACTCCTCACCCTTTTCATCTTCCCTTGGCAACAGTAGCTCAAGAAGTCTCACCCAACCCCAACATGGCCCATCACACACACACACACACACACACACACAAAAAGTCCTACAAGACTTATGCGACTTAAGCAAGAAAGCCAGCCCAGAGCTTGTAGGCACCCAAGTCTGTCTTTTACCAGTTTCTTCCCACAAGTGTTTCTATATCTAGGAAGAAGCAACTGATGTAGTCTCTGTCCTCATACGTTGCCTGCCCAGGATGCAAGTCATTTTTCAGGGCCAATTCTCTCTCCTCTTGCCAGCCTTTAGACTGTAACTGGAGATACTACAACAAGCGGCCAGTGGCACTGCTGGGACCAAGGTGTGGGTGGGGGAGAAGATAGCAACCAGAGGAAGAAAGACAGTGCTCCCCCCATCAACCCCACTTGATTCCGCAGGTTTGGGATTTCAACAAAGCCCTTCAACCCCCTGCGGCTGCCCTGACGGATCGCTAGGGCCCTCCTCTGCATGGCGCTCTCCGAAAAGCACTCAGAAAAGTGGGCTGATGGAGCACAGAGCTGTGGGGACGATAAGAAAACATCTGCCAACTCGTCTTCCCCAAGCAACTCCCCCTTTGGCGTCCAAGTGACTTAGAGGTCATCCGATAGCCAGCAGAACGGTCCACCAAGCAGCAAAGCTCCAGGAGGAAGAGACTTCCCCCACCCGACCCAGGCCAGGCCTTTTCGAGGCTACTGCGCCCTGTCTCTCGGGCTCTGCCCCCACCCCTCTTTCCCTCTGTTCTTCCCCAAAAGCTAAAGGAAGGGGTCTGAACAGGAAGAGGGAGAACTGGCCTGGATCGGGTGGGGGTCCACTGCCCTTTCCCTGGCCTGGAGCCTGCAGTGCAGAGGACAGCGAGGGGCCAGCAGCCGGAGACGATTAGGCTGCCGCCAAGCTGGGCAGCGGGCGGTAATAAGTCCCTGCCATCTGCCGAGGGCCAGCGCGGGGAGCATGTCCGCGGTTGAGGCGAGGGGGAGGTGTGCATACAGGAAAAGCCAGAGGGGAAACTGAGACGGGCAGCGCTTCTCTCGCTCCCACCGGCATGAGAAGGGCGGCTGGGCCTCGGCCAGGGCCTTGGGGTACTGCCGTGCAGCCCCTCCCAGCCCAGAACTACACGGGAGTAGGGAGGCGCGCGGAAAGAGGAGTGCAGAGGGGACCGTCTTGCGTTACTCGCAGTTCTCCAGCTGGGGGTCGTCCCGACTCCGACCTCCTCCCCTCCCTGCACAGCGCAGCACACCGCCCCTCCCGCAGACTCCCAAGGTTCTCTTGAGATTGGGAAGTGAGGGGGCGCGGCAGCCTGGAGCGCCTGAGTCCTGTCCGGGCCCGGACGCTGAGGCCCCGCTCCGGCCGGGCCCGGTTCCCCCGCCCCCATCCCCGGACACAGACACCATTTTAGGTCGCGACATCCCGCAGCCTCCAGTCAGCCCGCCGCGCTCCAGACGCCTCTGGGGCTGGAGTCGCTAGGGCTTGGAGACCCCGACCCTCCCACGTTTACCCTGCTAGGGGCTGTGCTTTCAACAGGCTGGGAGTTTCGTCCATCCGCCCCAACCGACTAATGGTGCGTCCGGGCCTTCCTAGAAGCCGCCCCAGGGGGGCGGCGCGGAGATGGGGGTAGTTGACCAAGTGGGGGAGGGGCGGGGTATTTACCCGCCCCCCGGGGGCGGGGCCAAGGGCGCGTGTTTACTCCATGCACGCTTACTCGTTCCGCTCCTACTGCAGGCCGAAACTCGGCCGTCTCTCCCCTGCTACAGCCGCTGCTGCCGCCGCCGCCGCCGCCGCCGCC
>JAVSCE010018242.1:0-121728 GCA_032199065.1 Smutsia gigantea | reverse complement strand
CATTTACATTCAGGGTGATTATTGATAGGTATGTACTTATTGCCATTGCTGGCTTTAGATTCGTGGTTACCAAGGGTTCAAGGGTTGCTTCTTTACTATCCAACAATCTAACTTAACTTTCTTGTTAAGTTATTGTAAACACAGTCTGATGTTTCTTTCTTTCTCTCCCTTCTTATTCCTCCTCCTCCATTCTTTCTATAATAGGTGTTTTATTCTTTGCCTTTAGTTAGTATTTGGGTGGTCTGCTTTCTTTGCTATGATTTTTTCTCTGGTGACATCTTTTTAGCCTTAGGTGTGCTTCCATCTAGAGCAGTCCATTTAAGATATCCTGTAGTGGTGGTTTATGAGAGGCAAATTCTCTCAACTTTCGTTTATCTGAAAATTGTTTAATCCCTCCATCATATTTAAATGATAATCGTGCTGGATACAATATTCTTGGTTCGAGGCCCTTCTGTTTCATAACGTTAAATATATCATGCCATTCTCTTCTGGCCTATAAGGTTTCTGTTGAGAAGTCTGATGATAGTCTGATGGGTTTTCCTTTGTAGGTGATCTTTTTCTCTCTCTAGCTGCCTTTAATACCCTGTCTTTATCTTTGATCTTTGCCATCTTAATTATTATGTGTCTTGGTGTTGTCTTCCTTGGGTCCCTTGTGTTGGGAGATCTATGAGCTTCGGTGGACTGCGAGACTACTTCCTTCCCCAGCGAGGGAAAGTTTTCAGCAATTATTTCTTCAAAGACACTTTCTATCCCTTTTTCTCTCTCTTCTTCTTCTGGTAATCCTATAATGCGAATATTGTTCCGTTTGGATTGGTCACACAGTTCTCTTAATATTCTTTCATTCCTAGAAATCCTTTTATCTCTCTCTGCCTCAGCTGCTCTGTACTCCTGTTCTCTGTTTTCTATTCCATTAACAGTCTCTTGCATCTCATCCATTCTGCTGTTAAGCCCGTCGATCGCTTGTCTGATTTCTGTATTGTCTTTCCTCAGTTCCCTCACTTCCTCCCTCAGCTCTTGCACATTTCTCTGTAGGTCCATCAGCATGGTTATGACTTTTATTCTGAATTCTTTTTCAAGGAGGCTGTGCATTTCCATCCCTTCAGACTCCCTCTCTGGGGTTGTCTGGTTGATTTTGGTCTGAACCATATTCCTCTGTCTTTTCATGGCTGTATAATTGGTCACTGATAGTTGCCACGTATGTCAGCTGGGCTCTTTAAGACTTTAAAAAGAGAAGAAAAAAAAAGAGAGAAAAAAAAAAGATAAAAAAAGAAAGAAAAGAAAAAACAAAAACAAAACAAAAAACAAAACAAAACAAAAAAAACAAAAAAAAATGCCCACCGGATGTAGATTCTGTGGGAATGCTCTAGGTGGCGCTATTGCCCCACTATTCCACAGCTGTGACTGTGCCGCTCCGCAGGGCCCTTTATCGCTCTGGCAGGGGTGGGAACGAATAGGAGGCTGTTGATCTCAGTGAGAAGTGTTAAGCATGGCTACGCTTCCTCAGTCGCCAGCTAAGGCGTCTGAAACTCCCCAGGACTCCCAGCCTGCTGGGCTGAGTGTGCTGGGGCGATCCGGCTCCTCCGCTGGGCTCCTGTCTCTTTAAGACCGCTGAGGAAAGCGCGTGCTTTTTTTTTTCCTTCCCGGGAGCCGGCTGCAAGCACCCTGGCACGTTCCCCGCTCAGATCCTGCCCCTCTGTCTCTCCAATCTCCGCTGCACTGCGCAATGTGGGTCAGCGCTCCCCGCGCAGATCACCGGGGCTGGCTACTTCGCGGGGTGCACTTCCACTCCCTCCCGGCTCTGAATCCTCTCCTCCCGCCGGTGCGCTGGGGTGGGGGAGGGCTCGGGTCCCGCCGGGTCGCGGCTCCGTATCTTACCCGCCTCTTGGGGTGCCGAGTCCTCTCGGGTGTAGCTGCACGCTGTGCGCTTTCCTGTGTATTCTCGTCTCTCTTTTAGGAATAGATGTATTTTCTGTGTTTTCGTAGATAAATATAGTGTTGGGAGGAGATTTCTGCCGCCCTGCTCACACCGCCATCTTCCCGGAAGTCTCTCTCTCCTTGTGGTTTTGATTTACATTTCCCTAATTAGTGATGTTGAGCATTTTTCATATGTTTTTGGGCCATTTTTATTCATTCTTTGGAGAAATAACTATTTAAATTCTTTGCCCACTTAAATTGGTTTATTTTTGTTGTTGTGGTTGAGCTGTAGTTCTTTATGTATTCTGGATACAAACCCTTATCAGATATATGATTTGCTAAGGTTTTCTCCTGTTCCTTAGGTTGCCTTTTTACTCTGTTGATTATGTCCTTTGATGCACAGAAGTTTTAAATTTTGATGTAGCTCAATTTATATATTTTTACTTTTGCTGTCTGTACTTTTGGTATCATATCCAAATTTGGTATCATTGTCAAATCCAATGTCTTGAGGATTTCCCCCTATGTTTTCTTCTAAGAATTTTATAGCTTTAGATCTTCCTATTAGGTCTTTGATCCATTTCAAGTTAATTTTGGTATATGGTGTAAGGTGAGGGGCCCAACATCATTTTTTTTTGCATGTGGATATACAGTTTTTTCAACACCATTTGTCAAAAATACTGTCCTTTCCTCAGCGAATGGTCTCGGCACCCTTGTCAAAAGTCATTTGACCATACATGCAGGCATTTATTTCTGGGCTTTCCATTCTATTCCATTAATTTATGTATCTCTGTTTATGCCAGAACCACACTGTTTTGATTGATGTAGCTTTGTAGTAAGTTTTGAAATCAGGAAGGTGTGAGTCCTCCAACTTTGATTTTCTTTTTCAAGATTGTTTTGGTAATTTGGGGTCTCTTGAAATTCCAAAGGATTTTAGGGTGGATTTTTTAATTTATGCAAAAGATGCTTTGGGATTTTATAGGGATTGCAATAAATCTATAGATTGCTTTGGGTAGTATTGACATCTTAACAATATTAAGTCTTCCAATCTGTGAATGTGGATAGCTTGCCATTTATTTGTGTCTTCTTTAATTTCTTTCAGCAACATTTTATAGTTTTCAGTGTACAAGTCTCCTACCTTCTTGGTGAAGCATTTTATTCTTTTTGATGCTACTGCAAATGGAATTGTTATCTTAATTTTCTTTTCAGATTGTTCATTGTTAACATATAGAAATGCAACACATTTTTGTGTGTTTACTATCCTATAACTTTGTTGAATTGGTTTATTCTAAAAGGTTTTTTTTGTGTGGAATCTTTGGGGTTTTCTAATAATAGTTTTAAAAACTCTTTTTCAGTTTCAGGCATTGCTCTGTGCTCTGAGTTCCTTTTCCCTATTTTTTATTTTTTTATTGTTAATTAAAAAAATATAAATCTCTGACTCTCAGGTTTACAGCTTTCCTTTCATGTTTGGCAATCATTGTTGTCTAGTCCTATTTGAGATACACAAATGCTGATTGGAAACTATGTGTGGTGGGTGGCTGGGGAGGATCAGGACTTGTTATGTATGGGCCTCATTATCTGATGACATATCAGCCATTTTGTAAGGAAGCCTGATGAACAGGCTTGACCAAATTTGAGTCAGGCTCCTCTGAACCCTTTTCTCGACTAGGATCCATCCTTGCCAGTCCTGCATTGACCAGTTTTAGCGAGAATCTTGTTAAGTCAGTTTAGCTGGAATCTTCCACCCTCAATATCTGATCATATTCCTCATCTCCCACCATTCCCCAGGCGGTATCTGATCACCCTGACCTTTAGCAAGAATGCCATTGCGTCAGTTTAGCAAGAATCTCCCTTTACTCCAATGTTTCTCCTTAGGAATTTTCCATCCACTGACGTCCTACCATGCTCCTTGGCTATATGTCCCCACGTGTCCATGCTGTATTCACAATTGAGACCGGTTCTATACTGAGCTCTCTTTTCCCCATTGCAGTTCATCCTGAATAAAATCTGTTTTACCATCTTTAAGTGCCTTAGTTCTGATTTTTCCTTAACTACCCTCAAATGTGGAAGTCTATAGATCTTTTCTTTTGGGCTGGCCATTATCTCCAGAGAGAACTCCTCAAGCCTCCTGCTCATGGGGAAGGGTGTGTATAAATGGGGCTGCCATAATTCTGGGGATGGATGGAGTTAGGGGTCTCCCATCCCCTGTCTCTGATCAGTATGTAGGCTGCCAGTCTACCCATTTTTATAGTGCCTCCCTCACTCTTGGCTACACCTGGGGTCCTCAGTCCTGGGTCATTCTCCCCAGAGAGAGGAAAGCTCCAGTGGTCTGGTGGAGGGGTTGGGTGGAAATCTCTATGCTGCTCAGGAGAGGGAAGGGTATCTGGGGCTCTCACTGCAGGCTTTCACCCGATCCTCAGTTTTTACATATGATCTGCACCCTAATCACCAGAGATGTCTGGAGCTTGGAGTTGTTCAGTGTCCAGACCTTCTCAGCATAATGTGGCTTGATTCTTATCAGTTTCCATATTTTCTACTCAACTGAACTTGTCCATGTGCCTTCCATCTTCCAAAATGTTAACACCTTTCACCTGTTGTCTTGTCCCCTGTTCCTTGTAAGTTTAGGCTGCTTTTGTTCCTTTATTGTCATTTTTGTGTGGTGTGGGGAAGGAATGGTGAGTTTATCTTACTTTTCCATGTTTAATAGAAGCCTCTTCTTGGTAGTTTTCTATTAAAATTTTTTTTATTGAGGCATAATTGATATATAACATTCTGTTGGTTTCAGGTGTACAATGTAATGATTTGGCATTTGTATACATTGTGAAATGATCACCACAGTGAGTCTAGTTACCATCTGTCACCATACAAAGCTCTTTTAGGATTCACTGTCTGGGCAACTTTCTAGTATTCTCTACAATACTATTGACTGTAGTCACCATGCTGTACATAATACCTCCAAGACTTATTTCCTCAGCAGTTTTCTGATGGTTCATATTTCTGCTCAAGATTAATTACCGTATTCACTTGGTTTCATTATCATTTTTTCCTGAGAATATACCTCAATTATATCAATTGATTAATCAATCCATATTTATTTATGTATTCATTTAGCACCTCGTTTCTGCCAAATGAGGAAGTTTAATTAATCACCATAGTCCCTTCTGGTTTGGACATTCTATCATCCTAGGAATCATTTTATTAAGTGGGTGCTAAGTTCAAAAGCAGACAGTACAGGGGTACATGGAGATATATGACATTCCCATTGTAGCCAGCCTCCAGGACGGCTCCCAGGGATCCTCATCTCCTGGTATTCATGCCTGCATTTAGTCCCCTCCCACACGGGGCTGACCTAAGTAACCAATAAGATATTGTGGAAATGACATTGTGTGATTTCTGAGGTGAGGACTGGAAGGACATTGTGGTTTCTGCCTTGTTCTCTTTTGAATCACTCACTCTGGAGGAAACAAGCTGCCATGTCTTGAGGACACTCAAGCAGCCTTTTGGAGAAGTCTGCATGGCAAAAACTGAGGCCTCCTGCCAACAGCCAGTACCAATTCACCAGGCACATGAGGGTGTCGTTTTGGAAGTGGACCCTCCAGCCCAGTCAAACCTTCAGATGACTATAGCCCCAACTCACATCTAGCCTGCAACTTCTTGAGAGACCCTGAGTCAGAACTGTGCAGCTGAGCTGCCCCCAAATTTCTGACCCACAGAAACTGTGAGATAACAAATATTTATTGTTGTCTTAAGTGACTAAGCTTAGAGAGGATTTATTTTTGAGCAAAATGTGACTAATAATTCCTAATCTGTCACACTGGCTTCAATAGATCCAAAACCTCTCACCCTACCCCTGGCTTCCCTGTGAGACCATCTCTGCCTACATCTCTTCCCCTCAGCCACGCTATGCTAGCCTCTGTCCAGTGCCTCTAACCACCTTCTCACCTTAGGTCCTTTCCACAGGGTGTTCTCTCTTGTCCCCATCCTTCCTTCTCATCTCCTCCTCTTCTAGCCTATTCATCTCTCAAGCCAATGCTTACATGTCACTGCTCTTAGGGAAGTAGTTACCTGACTTCTCTTGACTTCCCTTGGTTCTGCCCCTGAAAATACCCTTCAAAGCATTTGTCACAATTATAATCAATTCATTATTGTGTAATCATTTATTTAATGCCTGTCTCCCTCGACTCCTAAGACTCCAAGCACTCCGAGGCCAGGAATGAATCTATCTTTTACACTGATAGCTTCACAGGGCCCTGGACATCCTCTGGAACATAGTAGTCATTGAAAAGATATTTGTTGGATAGCTCAATGAGATGTGCTCCCATCATCTGACTCAAGCTTTCATCCTCTCAACTACAAAAAAAAACAGCTTAGTGCATTGCATTCCTATACACTAACAATGAACTAGCAGAAAGAAAAATCAGGAAAACAATTCCATTCACAATTGCATCAAAAAGAATAAAATACCTAGGAATAAACCTAACCAAGGAAGTGAAAGACCTATACCCTGAAAACTACAAGACACTCTTAAGAGAAATTAAAGAGAACACTAATAAATGGAAATTCATCCCATGCTCATGGCTAGGAAGAATAAATATTGTCAAAATGTCCATCCTGCCTAAAGCAATCTACAGATTCAATGCAATCCCTGTCAAAATACCTACAGCATTCTTCAACGAACTAGAGCAAATAGTTCTAAAATTCATATGGAACGACAAAAGACCCTGAATAGCCAAAGCAATCCTGAGAAGGAAGAATAAAGCAGGGGGGATCTCACTTTCCAACTTCAAGCTCTACTACAAAGGCACAGTAATCAAGACAATTTGGTACTGGGACAAGAACAGACCCATAGACCAGTGGAACAGACCAGAGAGCCCAGATATAAACCCAAGCATATATGGTCAATTAATATACGATAAAGGAGCCTTGGATATACAATGGGGAAATGACAGCCTCTTCAACAGCTGGTGTTGGCAAAACTGGACAGCTACATGTAAGAGAATGAAGCTGGATTACACTCTAAACCCATATACAAAAGTAAACTCAAAATGTATCAAAGACCTGAATGTAAGTCATGAAACCATAAAACTCTTGGAAAAAAATATAGGCAAAAATCTCTTGGACATAAACACGAGCAACTTCTTCATGAACATATCTCCCTGGGCAAGGGAAACAAAAGCAAAAATGAAAAAGTGGGACTATATCAAACTAAAAAGCTTCTGTACAGCAAAGGACACCATCAGTAGAACAAAAAGACATCCTACAGTATGGGAGAATATATTCATAAATGACATATCCGATAAGGGGTTGACATCCAAAATATATAAAGAGCTCATGCACCTCAACAAACAAAAAGTAAATAAGCCAATTAAAAAATGGGCAGAGGAGCTGAATAGAAACTTCTCCAAAGAAGAAATTCAGATGGCCAACAGGCACATGAAAAGATGCTCCACCTCGCTAATCATCAGAGAAATGCAAATTAAAACCACAATGAGATATCACCTCACACCAGTTAGGATGGCCGCCATCCAAAAGACAGACAGCAACAAATGTTGGCAAGGATGTGGAGAAAGGGGAACCCTCTTACACTGCTGGAGGGAATGTAAACTAGCTTAACTATTGTGGAAAACAGTATGGAGATTCTTCAAAAAACTCAAAATAGAAATACCATTTGACCCAGGAATCCCACTCCTAGGAATTTACCCTAAGAATGCAGCAGCCCAGTTTGAAAAAGACAGATGCACCCCTATGTTTATCACAGCACTATTTACAATAGCCAAGAAATAGAAGCAACCTAAGTGTCCATCAGTAGATGAATGGATAAAGAAGAGGTGGTACATATACACAATGGAATATTATTCAGCCATAAGAAGAAAACAAATCCTACCTTTGCAACAACATGGATGGAACTTAGCTCAGTGAAATAAACCAGGCAGAGAAAGACAAATATCAAATGATTTCACTCATCTGTGGAGTATAAGAACAAAGAAAAAACTGAAGGAACAAAGCAGCAGCAGACTCACAGAACCCAAGAATGGGCTAACAGTTGCCAAACGGAAAGGGACTGGGGAGGATGGGTGGGAAGGGAGGGATAAGGGGGAAAAGGGGCATTATGATTAGCACACATAATGTAGCGGTGGGGGGGGGAACCAACGAAAGGCAGTATTTACAGGGAAGACAAGTAATGATTCTATAGCATCTCACTACGCTGATGGACAGTGACTGTAATGGGATATGTGGGGGGAACTTGATAATAGGGGGTCTAGTAACCATAATGTTGTTCAAGTAATTGTACATTAACGATACCAAAATAAAAACAAAACCAAACAAAAACACAGCCTAGTGCAAATCCCTAACTGATGGCATGTCAGTAAATTAGTCTTAAAGGATAACACATATGTTTTTATTAAAAAAAATTCTCCCTTCCAACAATGACTCATTTTGTGACCTTAGTTTGCTTGCCTTTCCTCTCTGAAAAAGGTAGATAGCAATTGGTACAATGCTTCTCTTGAAGGCTGGGAACTGTTTCAGTTAGAGAGATTTTGGCTGGGTTTTCAATGTTCATAAAGTACAATTTTCTTAAAATCCAGGTGGTTGTAAGTGATTATATATGATGAATAGAAATGAGTTATGATTTGCTGTATGGCTGCATCTCAGGCATAGATTTTGTGTGTGTGTGTGTGTGTGTGTGTGTGTCCTTTTGGTGCTAGATGGTATATATTTGCATGTGCATAGTTTTTTTTTTAAAGAAGAGTCTGCTTTTGTTCTAGAATGCTCATGAGCATCCACAATTCTGCTGCAGATTTGTTTGAATTCATTTCTAATTCATTGGGCTCTATTCATTTCTAATAATAACAAACCAATATTCACTTAAAGCTTACTATGTGCCAGGCATTATGAAAAACCTTTTCCTTTATCATAGCCAATCCTCATGATGAGGTAGGAACTATTATAATTTCCATTTTACAGATGATGGAACTAAGACTCAGAGAAGTTAAATAACTCCCCTAAGGCCACGCAAGAAGTAACTGGCAGAACAATAATTAAAATCTTTTTGGCATGCTCTTAACGTCTGTAAAAATTGTGCATGCTTTTTTGTGACTAAGAAATAAAGAAAAAGAGGAATGTAACAAAAATTACTCTTCATTATGGAGGATTTTAAGCATAAAGGAGTGTTCACCATAGCATTAGTCTATAATCAGATGCCCAAGTACTGAGTGGTATGAATGTAGGAGATGAGCAAAGGTGATGGATGGAGATGTTACTTTCAATGCACCTGTATTCATGAGATAAGCTCTTGGCACATCCATCAAATTAGAGTCCAGTTCAAAGTAAAATCACGTTTACATAAAAAACAGAACAGTCTAAACAAAGGCGGTATTTGGATAGAGCTGGATCTCAGGAATGTAGACAAGGGGAGACACCTGGAGCTCACCAGGTCCTGAGCCAGAGCAGGTGGGATCAGCGACAAGGCCAGTGGAGAGGATTTTGAGGTTGGCTCCATTTTGTACCGAATTGTGAATATCTCCACTTGACCCCCTAATCTAACCATATATGGTCACTCTTTATTCATTCAATCAGCCATTCAACAAATGGTTACTGAGGCATGGGGTTTGGAGGAGAGCAGGGCAATAGGCGGCCTCTGTCCTCTGGAGCTGAAAGTCTCATTACAAGAATATGAATTAGATGAACTATTATGCAAATAATTATTTAATTATGTGGTAAGAAGAGCAGAATGCTCATAAAGGGGGCCCCTAATTTAGTCAAGAGGGTCAGAAGAAACCTGTCTGAGGATGTCATTTCATTTGAAATTTAGAGGTGTTGCCAGGGGAGGGACTATTAAGAAAAAGTATTAATAAAATACTCATATATTAATTATCAAGGTGTAACAAATCCACCCTATAACTCAATGGCTTAAAACAATAATAATGATTTAATTACCTCTTCTGATTTCCGTGGGTCAGAAATTTGGGTGCAGCTCAGCTGAGCAGTTCTTGGGGTCGCCCAGGAGATCTGTCAAATGCGGCTGGGACTACGGCCATCGGCAGGGTTGACCGGGGCTGGAGGGTCTGCTCTGACACGGCTGGCAAGATGGTACTGGCTGTCAGCTGAGGCCTCTGCTTTTCCTCACGGGACTGCTTGAGTGTCCTCACAGCATGATGGCTGATTTTCCCCAGAGTGAATGAACCAAGAGACCAAAATGGGAGCTGCAAAGCCTTTGATGATGAGTCACACAAGTCACAGTGTGTCTTTGCCATATTCTACTTGTCACACAGGGCCAGCCCTGCACCAGTGTGAGCAGCAACTACATCAGGGCATGAGGGCTGGGAGATTGGGTCACTGGGGGCATTTTGGAGGCTGGCTAGGAATGGTAGTCCACAGGGGTAAATCCTGGCACTCCCATTCAATGTTTTCCTGTGGCCCTCTCAGTGGCTGGGTTGTTCCTGTCTTGTACCCTTCAAACCACTGTACCTACAGTGGGGCAGATGTCTTCGTTGCTCCCCTCTGTTGCTCATAAACCAAAATCCCTTTTTCCTCCCTAAAATCTCCCATGTCACTGGTCCATGCCACCCAGTACTCCTCTCTGATGCATACATCTACCAACCCCGGAGCCTGCTTTCCTAGGGAGTTTACTTCCTGGCTTGCTGCTCTCTATGATCCCACTCCTGCCTACTTCTTGGTGATTTCAATATCTGCAAGAATGATCCTTCAACACTGCAGCCTCCTGCTTCCTCCTCTGAGGATCCCGTCTTCCACCCCATTTCAGCACTCGTTCCCATTGTCGTACCCTTGACCTTACCACTGTCAACAACGTCAATCCCTTTTGTAATGTCAATCTAAAGTATCCCACAGTATAAGGATTTACCTTCTAGTGCCCTGTCTCCAGCAGTTCTTTGACCCTCCCCCCCTGGTCTTCTAAGTTCTTGCCCTTACTACCTTTTCATCCATTTTTGTTCTTCACTCAGCTTAAAGCCTGTGATTTCCTTGCATACCCCTGTATTAGTTTCCTATGTCTGCTATAACAAATCACCACAAACGTTGTGGCTTAAAACAATACAAATCAATTTTCTTGTAATTCTAGAGGTTGAAGTCTGAAATGGGATTCACTGGGCTTCTTTCAAGCTGTTGGTAGGCTCTATGGAAGCATCTGTTTCCTTGACTTTTCTAGCTTCTAGAGGAAACCTATGTTCTTTGGCTCATTGACCATTCCTCCTTCAAGTCCACAATGTTGGGCTGTCTTGTGCACCCATTTCTCTGGTTCTCTCTTGTCTGCCTATCTCTTTCACTTATAAGGACCCTTGGAATTACACTGGGCCTGTCTGGACAATACAGGATGATCTCCCCATTTCATGGTCAACTGATGACCAACCCTCATTCTATCTGCAACCTAATTCTAATTGCCTTTTGTAATGTGATCTAATATATTCAGAGATTCCAGGGATTCAGATGTGGACATCTATGAGGGGCCATTATTCTGCCTCCCACATGCCCTTCAAGTGCTCTGTCCATCCCCCAGGTTATTTCACTAACCTGAGCAAAACCTCAAAACTCATTTCATCCAGCTGTTCACCTGCTCCATGTTTGTATCTGTGCAGCTCAGCCTGGCTGGAGAAAGACAGAAAGCACAGCTCACTTTATATTCACAACCACTTGTCTCAAACAAACCCTTAGACTGCCAGGCAATTCTACTACAGTTCCCTAATCCATTTACACTCCCTCTCTCTTTCATGATGCCTTCCTCCTCCTCGGTCTTCAAACCCCCACGCCTCCTTCCTTGTCCTTGCTCTTAGCTGAGGCTGTTGCTTCCTAGTTCCCTGAGAAAATTGGGGCAATATGAAGAGAACTTCCTCAGACTCAGCAGCACATCCGTCCGCCCACCTGCGTCTGTGCTTGTACACTGCCTCCCTCCCACTGCTGCGGATGATCGGCCTAAAGCGCCTCTCACTGGGGCCAGGAGCCCATTCCCGTGTACTTCCTCAAGACCGACCCTCCAGAGCCTTGCACTTTCTTTTGTGCCATCAATTTCCCCCTGTCCTCTCTCTTGGATCATTTTTCCATCAGCATACAAACATGCTCTCATTCCTCCCTTCACACAACACAAAGGCAAAATAAAACCCTCTCTCCATCTGACATCATCTCTCCCATCGATGCCTACTTCTCTGTTTTCCTTTACAGTAAAACTTGGAGAAGTGCTCTCTGCTTCTTGGCCTCAGTTCCCTCCCTCCCACTCTCTTGGATAGGTTCATATCCGGCCTTGGCTTCCTCTGTGCTTGTCAAGGTCACTGACAGCTGCCAAGCTGCTAAATCTTGGTCGATTCTCAGTACTCACCTCACTGCTCTTCTGGCAGCATTTGATACCACTGAGCCCCCTTCCTCCTGAACACACTTCCTTTGCATCCTCCCTTGGTGACCTCCTCTCTCAGTGGCCACTTGTCTCAAGCTCTTTTGCTGAGTTCTCCTTAGTTCCTTGACCTCAAGATGTTGGAGTGCCCCAGGCTCCCTTGGGGATCTCATCCAGCCTTTCAGCTTGGAATACCATTTTATAAGCTAGTAACCTCCAAATGCTGTTTGTAGCCTGGGCCTCTCTCTGAACTCCAATTCTCTTTTACCCTGCACTTGGAGTTCAAATAAACTTCTTCAAATTAAAATGACCCAAACCAACTCAGGCCACGAATTTTAGCATAACCCTTGACTCCTCTTTGTCTGTCACACCCTGACCAATCTGATCCAATTCATATTTGTTCTACCTCCCAGTATGTCCAGGCTTTGACCCCTTCTCAGCACATCCACTGCTCCGACTCTGGTCCAACTGCTATCATCCCTCCCCTGGACTGACCCCGCACGTGGCCTCCTCACTGCACTCCTGCCTCTGCTCTGGACCCTACCCAGGCTATTCTCAACACAGGGACCTTTTAGGAGGTCAATCCAGTCATATTTCTCCCCTGCTCAAGCCCTTCAATGGCTCAGGTCTTATCCTGTTTGGGCTGCTCTAAAGAATACGGCAGACCAGGTTGCTAGTAAATAACAGAAATTTATTTGTCACAGGTCTGGAGGCTGGGCAATCCAAGATCAAGGCACAGGAAGACTTTGTGTCTAGTGAGGGCCTGCTTCCTGGTTCACAGACGGTCATCTCACTGTGTCCTCACTTAGCAGAAGGGCAAGAGAGCTCTCTGGGGTCTCTTTCATAAGGACACTAAACCCACTCATAAGGGCTCCGCTCTCGTGACCTAATCACCTCCCAATGGCCTTACCTCCTAATGCCATCACACTGAGGGTGAACTTTGAACACAAGAATTTTCGGGGCAGGGGGGTGTGGACAAACATCTAGTCTATATAGTTCTCATGGCCTACTAGCCCTCAGTGAGCTGTCCCCTTGGCCTGGCTGACCTTGCCCTCTATTATTCTTCTCCTCAGTGGGATCGCTCCACACTGGCCTCCTTGCTGATGCTCTAACAGGCCAAGCACACTCCAATCCCAGTGTTTTCATACTGGCTGTTCCCTTGGCCAGGAATGTTCTTCAGACACCCACTCCCCTCATCCCTTCATGTCTTTGCTCAATGCCATTTTCTCGGAGCAGCTTGCTGACCACCCCATTTAAAACTGTGACCTCCCCACCCTTTTACCAGCACTCTCTGGTCTCATTCTCTCCTGTATTTTTCTCCATTGTCACTTGTCACCATCTGTAATACTTTCCTATTGCCACCACAACAAATGACTACAAACAGGGACTTAAAACAATGTGAACTGATTACCTTACAGTTCTGGAGGCCAGGAGTTTAAGGTAGGCCCACAGGGCTGCGTTCCTTCAAGAGGCTCGAGGGGAGAATTCATGTCCTCGCCTTCTCCACCATCTAGATGCTGCCTTAATTCCTAGGCTTGCAGCCCCTTCCTCCATCTTCAAAGCCAGCAGCAAGCGTCTTGGAATTACCTTGGGCCCACCTGGATAATTCAGGATAATATCCTCAACTTTGCATCTGAAAATACTTTCTGCCAGAAAGGTGAAATATTCAGATTTGCAGGGATTAGGACATGGCCATCTTTGGGGAGAGGGCACTATTCAACCGCCCACACCTTCGGTGAGCCATATTTTACTTCTTTATCACCTGTCTCCTGGAGGGCAGGATTTAGATGCCTCAAGGGGGATTTCTGTCTATAACCCCAGGGCCTAGGACTATCTGTGGCTAATGGTTAATGCTCAATAAATATTTTTTGAATGGACACCTGTTGTTTTAGCTGTGGCTATGGTCGCCTGTTCCTGACATATATGCCACCAGCAGCAGTGACTGCTGTTCAAGAGCACCTGCCATCTACGTGGCAGGCAGTACCAACAGCACCTGGGGTGGTTTCGAGGAGGGCCTTGGGCAGCGCCCAACCCAGGCAGGCTGAGGGGAACTGCACCCCCCTTTCCAGCAGCCATTATTTTTGTAGGCTGCTTCTGAGCAATTCGATTTGATTTTCTGATGTTTATTGAGCACTGAGATAGACTCTGTCCCACCCGCCACACCAGGAGATATCTGGAAAGAGCCTTGTCTCCCTCAGATTTGAGCCAGAGATTGTCTTCAGTCTTGCAAATGGTATTTTGTTACCATGGCAACCGAACTTCTAAAAAAACCTATGTCGAGCATCATGCAGATCCCAGTGCTCATGGCAACCGCCATCCTGCATATTTTTGGGAAAGGATGTGTCTTGCCTTCTTCCTGCTTGTGAGTTGATGAGGGGGAAGGTGAGCTCAGTGGCCCCTGGTTCCCTTTCAGAATTGATAAGCCGCTTAGGTTTTTGGCAATGGCACGGTCAGAGGCTGGCCCCCCTCCCCAGTGTAAAAGCAGCTCTTTTCTACAAGGTCACATAACCAATGCCTTTTCTCCCATGCTTGGAAGGAGCTCTGTCTTCTGCCCCTCCCTCCTTTGATGCTGCTCAAATCCCTGAAGACTTGCTTGGGTTCGCCAGGGACATACATGGGAACGCAGATGCATACCACTGTGGGCTGAGGATCCAGCAGGTGCAGGCATCACCATTCACCCCTTCTTCCACTTATTTGCCATTGATTCATTCCTTCATTCCCTCAGTAAACATTCATTAAGAGCCTACCAAGTGCCAGACCTTGAGCTAGGGCGTCAGAGGCAAATAGGACATGATTCAGGATGTGATCTTCGCTCTTCAGCCTAGAATCTTACAGAGGAGATAAGTAACACATGATTTACTCTGCAGCCTGAAAGAAAGAGGCGTGGATAAGGCAAGAAAGGGAGTGATTAACTCTGCCGTAGACTTAGGTGGGGGTTGGAAATCAAAGAATCCAGCCTTGTTTTAGCTTCTTTTACAGAAAAGATTCACCAAACTATATTCACTCAAGGAAGATTTAAGTAAATATCTCTAAGGAGTTTCTCAAAGGCATTTTGGTTACTCCATTGCCTCAACTGCACATTTTCCCCCTTATAAATGTCTCTAAAATCAGGAGGCGTCTTAAGATCAGTGTATATATTTAGTGAAGTGTTTCTTTCCCTACTCCAAGTTAAATTGATGATGTGTCTTATAATCAGTGGTGTCTTAGAATCAAGGAAACACTAAAGTTTTCTTTTTTCATTCCCAATATTAATCAGTAAGAAAGCCTGAGAACTCAGAGCATCCTCTTGGCTGTGGATTCCTGCTCATATTTCCTCCCTGAAGAAGTTCAGGCTTTCCCACTGTGGGTGTAGTTCCAGTTAGAAGGGTTTAAAGGTGCTTCCCTGAGTTGGGTGGCAGTTTAGAATTTAAGCGCATGGGTTCTGGGGCAAGACTGCCTGGGTTCACTTCACATCCAGGCTCCGTCACTTTCTAGCTATGTGGCTTTCTTGGAGCTCTGCGCCCATCTGTAAGATCCTTATATTACATACCTTTAGGGCTGGTTATCCTTCAATCCATCCATTCAATAAATATTCATTGAGCATCTACTGTGTGTCAGGTACTATGGAATTGCGGAGGATGCACAAGTGGACAAAATACATAAAACCCGTGCCCTCATGAGCTTTCATTCTGTTGGAGAAAACCAATGATAAACATGCAAATTATTAATATATAGCACATTAGATGGTGTGGAGAAAGTGAAGACACCTGTGGGCAGGATTCTCACCTGGCCCCGGTCAGCTTGCTCACTACACACATGTGGGCAATACATTGTTATTGATGCTCTATAAAGAGCTCCACCCAGTGCTCTGAGCTGCTGCACTGCTGTAGGGCTGCAATATTGCAGGAGAGTGGACAGAGACTGGAGTGGTGGCAGATCCTAGGACAGAGACTGAGATGGCTGTGGGACAGAGAGGCCCAGAGGCAGAGACTGGCTTGCTGCATGCAGGCTTGCTCTGAGTGGACGGGGTTCTAGTGACTGACCTGCCACCTTTGGAATAAAGTTGGGTATAAACCCTTTCACTCCAAGAATGTTCCATTGTCATTTTTTGCCTCATTGAATCCATAGTGAACTTGTCTGAGGCTGAAACCAATTGGCAAGACAGATGGTAATAAGTACTCTGGAGAAAAATAAAGCAAGGACGTGGGTAGGGACAGCTAGTGAAGGAGAGTTAGGATTAGCAGTTGAGATTAGGATCAGTTGGGAATAACAAAAAGGCCAAAACACCTGTAGCTTGAAAAAGACAAAAGTTCACTTTTCTATTGTAGGCATAGGTGGCCCAGGGTGACTTCGTAGCCACTGGGGACCTAGGCCTTCTTTATCTTATTGCTCAGCCATTGTCAACATCTGGCTTCTACCTCATGATCCAAGATGACTGCTGGAGCTCCAGCCAGGAGGAAGAAGGGAGTGCAGGAGGATGTGCCTCTTTCCCTTTAAGAACAATCCCTAGAAGTTTGTTGTGACACTGCTTCTTCCCCTTTGTCTAGAACTTGGTCACACGGTTATTCCTCTGTAAGGAGGGCTAGGAAATGTAGTTTTTATGTACCCAGCTAAAAATGAGAGCTTTTGTTACCAGGAAAGAATGGATGGAACAAATATTTGGGATACAAATAGCTGTCCCTACCACAGGTTATCACAAGGATTTGATTAGATAATGCACACAAAGGGTTTGGTATAGAATAAGCATTCAGTAATACTAGCTATATTTTGACACAAACTTTTCTCAACGTATGTGTTCTTAGGAGCTATTTGTATATGGTAAACATTGAGCAGATGGAGGAATGGGGGTTCAAGGGTCTTAAGAAATGAAAGTGGCATATCCTCTCTAGTGGGCATTGAATGAGTCGGCCTGGAAAAGAGCACAGGGTCGTATGGGGGTGAGGAGATGTCAGGGATGATACCGGGGAGTCCTCTGAGATCCTGGGGACCGTCCCCACATGACGCCACAGTGAGCAGGGCATGGAGGATGGGCTGGCTCTGGTTTCTGGCCACAGCTTGCAGACTACAGTGTTCTCCAGCATGTGAGCCTTGCTATCTTCCTGGCCTGAGAGGTGATGACCACACGGTTTGGTGCTTTTCAGAGCAGTTTCTCTTACTGACATGACTCTGCTCTGCTCAAAAACTCCTTGTTGCTTACAGAATAGAATCCAAACTCCACTGTTTCTGGCACTTAGTGGGCATTTGATGCAAATTTATTAAAATAATTAAGCGACCATCATGAGCTGGCTCTAATTTATCTTCTGAGTCTCTTTCCCCACTACCTCTTATTGTCCCAGGGTAGACTCTATTCTTCTGTAACTCAATTGCTGCATTTTAAAAGAAACCTCAGGTAATTAAACTACATTATTTAAAAATAGTTATTTCAATAGAAGAAAGGCCAAAACAAGAGCTAGAGTATTTCAGACTTAAAATATGAAGAGTTTGTCTTTGTCAGCCCATGAGACCCTCCCCTCTTCTGGTCTCAACCTTCAGTCCCAAGACCATAGGAGAGAATGTCTCAGATTAGGTGCCCATATTATCCCACCTCTTGGCCACAGTGACTGGTTCAGGCATGGACATGTGGCCCAAGACAATCAATGTGAGGTCTTTCCTGAGATTTTTCTTGAATGGAACTCCTGGGAAACTCTCCTAGTTCCACCCCTTACTCCCACCCTAGTCCTGCTTGCAATATAAAGAGCTTAACCTGGTGTTGTTTGCAACTGTAACCTATTGTAAGGAGGAAGACTAGTAGTAGTGGTGGGGAGACTAACAATAGAGAAAAGTAGAGAGGTCGGAGGAGGAGGAGAGAGAGGGGGAGGGAGCAAAAGAAGAGAAGGGATAAATACTGGTGCATTTGAGTCCTGGATCCACGTACCCTAGAGGCCAGCTTCTCCGTTGTGCTTTTCCTAGTTAGAAAATTGTTTTTAAATAACATTCCCTTCTTGGCTTAAGCTAGTTTAAGCTGGGTCAGGGCTGGGACCAGAGCAAGGCAAGTTTGCTTGTGTGAACCTGAGAATGAGTGCCTCCTTAAATTTGCATCCTAGACTCCTCACTGGCTTTACCTTAGTCTTGGTCCTGAGTTGAGTTTCAGTGACTTATAAGTGAATGGATTCTTGGCTAATAAATATTTTACTTGTATTTTGCAGTTGCAAATTTAAAGCCTATTAGTTGAATTGGCCAAATATATCTAAATATTAACTCGCACATCCTGAAGAACACAGACAACCAGACCATCTGTCTTATAAGCCAAGAACAGGAATGAAAGGAGAATGTCCACAGCAGATTCCCACACATCAGCTTGTCCAGGGAGATAAGCAGTCCTGCATAGAAAGTGGTAATATTACTCCTTTACTCCAGCTGAGAAAATTTAAGGTTCAGAAGGGTGAAATGGTCTGCTCAGTACCTGAAGAGTTCTTCAATTTTCAAATAGTTTGAATAGAATCCCAGCTGGAAGACATCCTGGGCATTATCTACTTTTAGTTTCCCATTTTACAGATGAGAAACTGAGGCTCAGGAAGGTGCTGGGACTTGCCAGAGATCACATTGCTAGTAAATGGCAGAGCCAGTCTAGGACTCCAGTCGCCTGACTTCCAAGCTTGTCCTGAGTCACCCTTTCCCAATACACAGGATGCTGGTCCTTCCAACTGACCAATAGGTGCTGGTAATAACTAAGGGGGATCGGAACTTCCCAGGTGAGGCTGGAGGTAAAGGTGAGGGTCACAGGTGAGGATCAAAGGGCCTGCTGGCAATAGCAAGCTTGAGGCTTAATTGAGCCCCTGATACAGTCCAGCATGGGGCCGCAGTTAGTCTGAGTGCTTCCTTTAAATCTCCAGATCCTCACCATTCCTTCATCTCCTTTTCCTAGGACCCAAGCCCTTCTTGCTCCCATTTTTTTTGCCTTCTGCATCCTGTGCTCCTGGTGCCTCCTTGTGGCTAAAAGTATCCACTGCTGCATTGACTGTACCTGTTCCCGGGAAAACAGAATGTGGACATGTAGAGATGGTTTTACAAATAATTTGCGTTTTTCTCCAGTGGTAAGACTAATCTGAGTCAGGATTAGAACTCAGGAATCCTGACTTCTATTTCCCCAAATAGACTGTCATTGACTAAATCTTTGAATAGTAGTAATGTGCAGTTCAGGGTAGGAAATGACCCCAATCAAACACTAAGTTGTTTTTAGGGCCAACAGCATGAATGAAATAAGTCAGTGTAGTATATTGCTTACGCATATCACTTTGGAGAAATGAAATTGGGTAAACCCTGAAACTTCACCTCACTGAGCCTCAGTTTCCTCATTTGAAAGTGGAGATCAAAACTGTACCTAACTACTTTGTAGGGAGGTGTCAGATGACATAAGAGGTGCATAGAAAGCCCAGAGCCTGGCACCCATATACAAAAGTTAACAGTTAACCTAGAATGGATCAGAGACTCAAATATAAAATAAAAAACTAACACTTTGGGGAGAAAATCTTTGTGAACTTAAGTTAGGTAGAGATTTCTTAGATGCAACACCAAAAGCATTGTTCATAGAAGAGAAAAATTGATAAATTTGGACTTCATAAAGATCAGGAACTTCTGCTCTTTAAAAGTCAAGAGAATAAAAGTCAAGCCGTGGTATTGAAGAAAATATTTACAAATCACATATTTGTATCTAAAATATATAGAGACCTCTCAATCATTAGAATACAGTACAACCCCCCAAAACTGGAAAAAGATTTGAGCAGATACTTCACCCATGAACACAGATGGGTGGCAAAAAGCACAGAGAAAGATATCCATCACTAATCATTAGAAAAACACAAAGCAAAACCATGATGGAACCTATACATACCTATTGGAATGTTTAAAATAAAAAAGCTGATCATCCCAAATGTTGGTGAGGTTCTGGAACTCTCCTGCACTGCTGGTGGGGAGGTAAAATGTTGCAATCATTTTGGGGAACTGTTTGGTAGTTTCTTAAAATGTTAAACATACATCTACCATATGACCCAGCCATTATAGTCCTAGGAATTTACCCAAGAAAAATGAAAGCCTATGTCCAAAGACTTGAACATGAACGTTCAAAGCAGCTTTACTGTGATAGTTAAAAATTGGAAACAGTCCATATGCCCATTAACAGGTCAATGGATAAACAAGCTGTGGTGTATTCATACAATGGAATACTATTCAGCAATACAAAAGAAACAGATTATTATTGATACATGCAACTAAATGGACAAATCTCAAAACAATTATTCTCAGTGAAAGAAGCCAGAGAAGGGAGAATATATACTATATGATTCCATTTATATAAACTCTTAGACAATGCAAATTAATTTATAGTGACAGGAAGAAGATCACTGATTTCCTGGGGATGAAGTTTGGGGCAAGAGATAGGGGTCACAAAGAGATACTAGAAAGCTTTTAGGGTGATGGATATGTTCACTATCTTGATTATGGTGATGGTTGCATGAATGTATACATATGTCAAAACTTATCAAATTGTATACTTTAAATATGTGCAGTTTATTGTCTGTCAATAAGGCTGTTAAAAAAAAGAAAATTATAGTGCCTGGTCCATAAAATACTGTCTTGAGGAGTTTCAAGGTGAAAGAGTGACAGGGCAGTCCCCATCAGAGGCTGGCCCTTCTGTGGTTGGTAGTGCTGGGGAGGCCAAGTCCACTACTCTATCCTCACAGACCATTTTTCTTTCCATGAGATCTCCCACCTTTGCTGCTGGAACCTTCAGCCAGTCAATAATTGTGAGTCTCACTGGTCCAAAGGAGACTGAGCGAGAAAGTGAACCCAGTCCAAGGATGCAAATTCTTGGGAAATCCTCAAAACCTATGTCCTTCTACTGGCTTCTGACAGCAGCATCCTCAGGGATAGACAGTGGATCAGCTCGCTGACCTCTAGACAACTGGTCGCTCCCTCTTCATCAGACACATCACAAACTGCCTTGAATTGTAATTTTTCAGGTGCCTGCACAATTTTTTCTATTAGGCTATACCCCAACACGTTTCTTTTTTTGCTGTGGCTGCTAGGAATCTCACAATCAGTGATGGTGCCCAGTTCTAATGATTAACTCATCCTAGGTGCCTAGCACCAGGTAGTTGCCTGCTCCTTTTAGCTGGTTTTTATAATTGATTGATTTCTATATTTATTTTTAATATATGTTTTATGGTGTGTTCCTTCATATGATGTAATCTCAGGCTCTTTTCACAAATAGGTGTGTTTTAAATCATTATAAAAAGAAAAGTCTCTCTGCTGCTCTGCATGAGGTCAGTGGGCATATCCTGCACATTTTCCCTGTGTCCCACTATATCTGGGAGAGCACACTGCACGGGATAAATGCTCATTACAAATATGTGACAACATTATATAATTCTTAATAATTATGTTAGGGGCTTTTCTAAGGGAAAGTTCTGTAAGGAAACTGATTGACAACCTGATGCAAACTGTTAACATCTTTTCTATTTTCTGTTGCCGGTGGCACCTGTCTGGCAATGTCAAAGAAGCTGCTAAGATGCCAGCTTTCGTATCTATTTGGTTCCTGGACCCTAAGTGTCTCACTGGATGGACAGACTAAGAGGGCACTTTCCCAGGGACTCACAGGGAATTTTTGCTTCTCTGAGAGGAAATCAATGGCATAAGTCTGGTCCTCACTGCTTCCAGTGGTGGCACCCATCTCCCCCAGGCTTGTTCCCCTTAGATTCCCTGTCTGGTGCCTTAGGAACTTACCCTACTTTCTAAAAGTTGGAGGCTCATCTTTGACTAGTGATTCAGTGAGGACAGTCATTCTGAGGTGGAAATGGTTCTCTAAGGACATCTGGCTGCAGCTGAAATTGCCCATCTCTCAGAGCTCTTAACAAGATCTACATGATGTAAATTTCAAAATGTCCTAATAGGACCACACTCAGCATGGCTAAGGAAGGATTTCAGCCTTTGGGAAAAAGAAGACAGCGTTATTTAAAACCAAACTCTTTCATTTAAGAGTGATGGTCTTTTAATGAGTGCTCAAGAAACCCATAAAAGGGCCTGGAAAATAACACAGGAGGGCCCAAAATAGTCAGAACCATAAACAAGTGCCCCTAGCATTGGAAACACTCTACTAGTTTCCAATTTTGTGCCCCCTTTTTGTTCTTTTCCCTTCCCTGCTGTGAGGTAAAGGAATTTTGATGATTAAAAAAAAAAGGTTAGACCATTCCCTGCTGGTTCTCAAACAGATTTATTAGACCCCATCCCAAAATGATGAAGTTTAACATTTTGGTTTGGTCTTTAGGAATCTACAGGATCTGATCTCAACATTCTTCTTCAATTCCTTGCTCCTTGCTCTCTATCACACCCACTACACGCAGGGTATACTAGCCAACTCTTGACAGCTTTTCCCATTTGCTCATCTTGTTCTCTCTGCATAAAAAGTGTTTCCTACTCCCATCCTGCCTCCACCCTCCATTCTGTTTACAGAACTCAAATTCCTTCCCTATGAAGAGAATAAACCGCATCCCCTACTGTATGCCAGAGGCACTTTGCTTGCCCTAATTCACCTGTGCCTGGATAATAGCTAGCTCTGCCCAGGTCTGCTTCTCCATGGGACTCTGAACCATCAGAGGGGGAGCCTGGCTATCAAGGGTTGTCTCCCCTTGGGCCTAGTCAGGGCCTTGGATACAGGAGGCCTTTGTAATCAATGGTTGTGCAGTGTCTGGTGTGTTCTTTTTTTTTTAACTCAGATTTTATTATTTCAAAATATGCCACATATTCACACTCAGAAAAGGACAAAAAAAATGACAAGTCACTGTTCTCTAGCTATCCAATTCCCTTCTAAGGAAAAACCAGTATTATCAGATTTTTATGAATCTTTCTAGAGAAATGCAAACATATATATTCATCCTTTTTAAAATAAATGGGATCATACTCAGGCTTGCAATTTGCTTTTTCACTTTACTATGTGCATATACACATATTCTAAAAATTGATTTAACCAATTGACTATTGAAAACAGGTTGTTTTCATTCTTTTGTTATTCAAAACAATGCTGCAATGAATAATCTTGTATATTTGCCATGTTCACATGTGTATTTATGTAGAAAGAATTTCTGTAAGTGGAATTGCTAGGTCAGTGGGAGTGGGCCTTTTAAACCTTGATCAGTGTAATTTAAAAATCCATCAGCAATATATAGGAGTTCCTGTCCCCACAACTTTGCCAATGTGTTATCAAACTTTTTGACAAGTTCCATCAAGAAAATCACTGTTAGATCTCATTTGAAATGTGTGTCTAATAAATTAATGATCATACCTGGGGCTGAAAATCATCAAATGTATCTGGGGTGTGACAATCTGGAGATTCTAACCTTATGTTCATGGAAAGTAAATCTTGTTTGACTCCAAGTATAATTAAGGAATGAGGTAGAAAATGTCATAGATAGCCAGCTGCTTTAATAAGGAGACTTCACTTTTGTAGAGCAATTTACAGATTTTAGATTCATTTTATATACTCTGATTTGGCCAATAGGTACATTATACTTTCAAGAATTTAAAGCATAACCTGTAGGAGACAGCTTGATGAACACATGATTTTTAGGCTGACGTTTTGGTTAAGATTTTGGTAGGAAAGAGATCACTTAAGAGATCAGAAGTCTCTGAGATCTCCTCTACAACTGCGTTGTAAAGATTAAATGAGATGATGTCTGCAAAATTTATCACAGTACCTGACAGATAATAGGCACTCAATAACTGTAGCTGTAACTGTTAGTTAATAAAACAACATGTTTATGTGGTGATGGCAGATTAAGGGTCTACTTTGGTGATATAATCTGCCCTCTTGGAGGTAAGGGCTCAGGAGTCTGGGAAGTTCCTCTCTAGCACTCATTAACAGTGTGACTTTGAGCACATGTCCTAACCTCTCTGGCCTGTTTTCCCATCTGTAAAGTGGAAGAATAAAAGCCAAGACTCAGGGTTTGCCCTGGAGCTTAAATGTGTAATACTCCTAAGTGCTTACTACACACGAATCCTGTTCTTTCCTCCCAATCTAACGGCGGAGGCGTGGAACAATACATCAAACAACCCAATTATCCCAGTAAACCAGAGGGATCAAGACCGGGACGACGCGGGGGAGTAAGTTCTGGCCAGTGCACCTCGTGAGGAAGGGGAAAGGGTCACGGAGTGACAAGTGATCACACAGTCCCCCCAAACCACCCCTTCCACAAAGCTCTGGAGACCGGACCTCAGGAAAGCGGCAGAAGCCCAGCGATCACCCTGGCAACAGCACCTTCCGGTCTGCTCTAGCCGTCCGGTCCCCGCCCCACTTCCGGTTCCGGCGTTACACGTCATCGCTGGGGCGACGAGCTGCGGGTTTCCGGGGAGGGTTGCTTGGGGGCGTTCGGTCGGGCGTGTAGGTCTGTGTAGGGCGGTGGTGGCGGGGCTTGACCTCGGCATCGCCACCTGTACCCAGGGCTCAGCCGGGCTATGGAGAGCGGAGGGCGGCCCTCGCTGGGCCAGTTCATCCTCCTGGGCACCAGTTCTGTCGTCACCGCCGTCCTGTACTCCGTGTACCGACAGAAGGCCCAGGTCGCCCAAGAGCTCAAGGTCAGTGCTGGAGCCTGGCCTCAGCTGGGTCGTCTGTGCTCCCGGTAATAGTAGCTCACAATTCGCCTTTGGCCGCTCCACCGTCGGCAACTACCCCAGAGAGGAAACAGACTCTGAGAGGGCGTCGCTCTGCCAGTAAATGTTGGAGTTAGGATCGAAGTCGTGTCTTGTAAACAGCTGCTTCGCTGCGCTTTTTCTTCTGAGCCCCTCTCATTACTCAGAATGAATCTTGATTTCATTACTTTTTCCTACAAATATTTGTTGAACACCTGTTACGCTCCTGGCCCTGGGGCATCACATGGATAGAGTAAAAGCCCCGCCTTCATGGAGATTCCGTTCTAGTACAACCAGACAGACAGTAAACAAGTAAATCAGGTGTATGACAGACGGGGATAAATACTACCGAGTAATGCAGGGAAGAGGGGAAATGGAATGCTGGTGAAAAGGAGGTTTGCTATTTAAAATAAGGTGACATTTGAGCAGAGCCCAGGAGATAACGGGGACCTTGCAGACGTCTAGGTGAAGAGCAGTTCAGAGGGAACAGCAGGTGTAGAAACCCTACACCTTGCCCATTTATAGAACCATTCAGCCCCTTCTACAAACTTTCTTTTTTATATTTTAGTTATTTAAAAAATAGCCACTCTTGAGCTGCACTTTACAGCTTACACAACACGCTCCTGTCTTGTTTCTTTCCCTCACAATAACTTCCTGAGGTAGAGAAAATAAGTTACCTCCAGACTTCAAATCAGGAAGTTGAGACTCAGAGGAAGCGTCGTACAGCTAGTCAGGTTGGAACTTAGCTTTATATCTTTTGATTCCAAGTGTAGGATTTATAGATTGATCACACTGATTTATTGTAAATGTCTGTCAGGCCCACAAAGAGATGGGCTTTTTTAGATCAGAGACAAGGTCTTATTTATCCTTCTTTCCTTCCAGATTCTGATTAGGTTCATGACAAGTGGTAGATGTTCAATAAATGTTTGTAAATTTGTTTTGGCTGAAATTTCACAATACAACAGTTAGGGCTTAATTTGACATTTGTTTGAAAGATGGATTCCTAAACCTGACCTGACTTCTTTATCATCAGATTGTGTTCAGTAAGGGCAGAGAAAGAAATGTGTGAAATCCCAGCTGTGAGGGGAGTTTGGAATCTGCTTGGAATGAACCAAGTTACTAAGCAATTGAATTTGGGGTGCAAATGTTGTCCTGGTGAGATTCTAGCCTTCCTATTGTTTGCCTAATTAAGTAACCAAGTTACTCCTGAAGCAGTTGGCTAGGAATGTAACTGATAACTTCACTTTCTGACTTCAGAAGTCAGAAATCAAGTTGGCTAGATGTGGTATTCTTTGAAGGGGTGAACTCTCCGCAATCCATTTTTGGATGGCCTTAAAAGCTTTGCCAGTTAGTCCCTAAATGAGGATGAAATAGCTCCTTCCTGGAAAAAGAGTTGGGATGCCTAATAACTTTAGATTCTATTTTCTTGATCAGATTAGAAAAATTCCAGAGTAGGGTTTGTGTCTTATCCTGTGCGTCACTCATAGTGATGGGGATACATATTTATTGCATGCCTACTGTGTGCCAGTCCCTGGGCTAGATTCTCTCATACCTTAAGGTTCATTTAATCCACATAAAAATCTGTGAGATTGTTCTCCTCATCCTTTATAGTTTTGGAAATCGATACAAATACATTGAGTTGCTCAAAGTCACAATGGATGCATTGAAGCTTGATTAACTCTAGGCCTTTTCCTTTTCCCCCTTTAAAAAATTCTATCTGGCTATCCTGTGGTTGATACTTTATCAGTTGTGTGACTTGGGGCAATCATTTAATCTCTTTGAGCCTCAGTTTCCTTGTCTTTAATTGTGGATAATAATGTCTACTGTGAAGGGATGGCATGAGCATCAAATGCTATTTATGTACTTAAAATGCCTGGTATATAGTATATGCAAGTGCTTATTTATTCACTAATTTATTTACGAAATACATAAGGAGTGCCTACTATATGTCAGGCACCTTTCCTGGCACTGGGGTCACAGTGAACAAGACAAACAAGGTTCGAGCTCTCCTAGAGTTTAATAGTCCACGGAGAGAGACAGACAATAATGAATAAATAGGCTGTGTTGGTTGTTGGTTGTTATGGCTGTTATTACCTTCACAGTGTAGGTGGTTAATAAGTTTTTATTGACCTTGCTCCTATTATTTAATGTGTAGCAGTAGCTTTAACTTAGAGTGATCTTAATGTGTATCCAGTACTTCATCACCTTTTTAGAGGTTACTTACCTGGCATCCTTAAGATTTGTTTTCCCTGAAAGTGGCAACTGTCCCTCATTCATCCCTGAATCCTGAGTGCCCAGCACAGTGCCTGCCACATAGATGCTCAGGAAATTTTCATGGGTTTCATTAATTTTCTCTTATTTTTGATGCTTTTGTAACAGGCTTGGTTGTTTCCCAAGCACAACACGTTGGAAACTGGGAATTGGAAGGGGTTGGAAAACTAGGGATTGTTAGAGGAAGATGGCAGCGGAAGTCACATGCTCCCCAGATCCCTGGGGGAAGAAAGACTGACATGTGGAAGACTAATGTTTGGCCTTGCCCTATAAAGCAAAGGCACCCCTGTATCGTAATGTAGAATGCAGAACAGGAATTGATCAAGGCATGGTGCTAGTAACACCTGCCATCGCCAGAGCCCCTGCCATCTACTGGGCACCAGCTTAGCTGCTTACACATAAACCCTTTGGATGCATGGTTCTGTGTTGTCAAGAAGAGATTAAATTATGTTCAGCCTAAGATATGCAGACTGGTAACTTTCATATTTTCATTAAAAAAATGTTGAAATGAAAAGGAGTGTTATGTTTCCACTAGCTGGGGAAAGAATGTTTGTGGCAACCCCACTGTGCAGGTGGCAGAGAGGGAGCACTGCCCCATAACCGTTCATATGTTAGAACTTATGAGACACGGCTTTGGAGTCTGATTCTCTGTAGTCTCTTTCCTGCCTGATTTCCTAATTCTCTCAAGATGAAAAAAGTAAAATAGTCTTTTTTCTTTTTGGCACTTTAAGTTTGATTGAACGTGTTAAGTATTCAACATCAATTTAATATGTTGTTTGCATTTAGGGAGCTAAAAGAATCCACTTGGGTGAAGACTTAAAGAATATTCTTTCAGAAGCTCCAGGAAAATGTGTGCCTTATGCTGTTATTGAAGGTATGTTTATTTATCGTTAAAATGAAAAATAACTTGCTCTTGTAAAAGTTTAATAAAGATCTTTTTGGCTGATGTGAATCAAGGGCCTTCTGTAGCTTTGTGGCAGTGGCAGTGGTCCAGAACTTGGACTTTGGAGTCAGAAAGACCTGGGTTGTTTCTATGTGATTTGGGGGAAATTTTATGAACCTCTATTGCCTATCTCTAAAATAATTCCTACCTTACAGGATCGTCTTAAAACTAAAATGAGGTGATTCATGTAAAGTGCTTAGCAGAGTGCCCACGAAACATGACTTACGGTGATAACATTTCCGTCGTTTTGATTAATTAAACTAAAACTGAAAACAAAATTTAAATTGCTTGAAAGGATAGGACAGTTCTTCAGAAATATAACAATTTGTTTCCATTTAGGTGCTGTCCGATCTGTTAAAGAAACACTTAATAGCCAGTTTGTGGAAAATTGCAAGGGGGTGATTCAGCGGCTAACACTTCAGGAGCACAAGATGGTGTGGAATCGAACAACCCACCTCTGGTACGTAATCTTTCTCCACTGTCCAAACCCTCACGGTAGGTCAGTTCAAATGCTGGTGTCCCAGATACTGTCTACACTTCACCTTCTCCCGAGACAAGGCATAGACCAGTTTCTTAATGCTAATAGTATTCTTGTGTGTAGACTGAGGACCTCTTAACATCAGAGTCCTAGAGGCATCTTGTTCAAATGCAGATTCCTGGGCTGCACTCCAGACATCCCAAATCAGAATTTCTAGGATAGGGGGCCTATCTATTACTGGGCCCGCCAAAGTTTGAGAACTACTGTTTCATGGCATAGATGAATGATTTTGGCATTTATTAGGACAATTTTCTGCCATTACATGGAATACCATTTTTCCAACTGATGCTACTGGGGTTTTGTTTACTTATTTTTTTTATTGTGGTAAGAATACTTAACATAAGCTCTACCCTTTTAACAAATGTTTAAGTGCAGCAATACAGTACTGTTAACTATAGGCACAAAGTTATACAGCAGGTCTCTCAAATTTATTTGTCTGTATAACTGAAACATCATACCCATCAAACAGTAAGTCTCATTTTCTTCTCTCCCCGAGCCCCTGAGAACCCCATTCTGCTATGTTTCGGTGGGTTTGACTATTTCAGATGCCTCATACAAGTGGAATAATGCAGTATCTGTCCCTTTGCGCGTGTTGTAGTCCACTTAATGTAACGTCCTCCAGGTTCTTCCACGCTGTTGCTTATGATGAAAGGAGGATAGCCTTTCATGGCTGAGTACTGTTCCTGTGTGTGTCAAGTTTTCTCTATCCATTTCATCAGTTGATGGACATTTAGGTGATCTCCACGTCTGAGCTACTGTGAATAATGCTGCCTTACCTTGGGAGTGCGGATATGTCTTTGAGATCCTGATATCAATTCTTTTGGATGCACACCCGGAAGTGAGATTGCTGGATCGTATAGTAGTTCTATTTTTAACTTTTTAAGGAAGTGGAAATTTATTTTAAAGTGGCCAAGGGAAATGAACAGCAGAGGTGGTCTGTGACAGTATTTGTTGCCTGCTGGTACTCTCTGAGAACCTAAAAAATTGAACTTCTCTCTTATGAGGCAGTTGGCTGGTAGTGATTTCAGTTGTGTCCTTCCAGTTCCTTCCGATGTCATCGTGTTGTCCTAGCATTTTGGCAGCCTCCATCTCTGCCTGGGTGTGAGGTGCTTGCTGGCTTTATTTCATTTGGAGTTCTCTTGTTGCTTTAGGAATGACTATTCAAAGATTATTCACCAGAGGACCAACACGGTGCCCTTTGAGCTGGTGCCCCACGAGGACAGCGTGGGTGTGGCCGTGCGAGTGCTGAAGCCCCTGGACTCGCTGGATCTGGGCCTGGAGACCGTGTACGAGAAGTTCCACCCCTCTGTCCAGTCCTTCACGGATGTCATCGGCCACTACATCAGCGGTGAGCAGCCCAAAGGCATCCAGGAGACTGAGGAGATGCTGAAAGTTGGGGCCACCCTCACGGGAATAGGCGAACTAGTCCTAGACAACAACTCCATCCGCTTGCAACCCCCCAAGCAGGGCATGCAGTACTATCTGAGCAGCCAGGATTTTGACAGCCTGCTGCAGAGGCAGGAATCAAGTGTCAGGCTCTGGAAGGTCCTGACGCTGGTTTTTGGCTTTGCCGCATGTGCTGTGCTCTTCTTCCTCCTCCGAAAGCAGTATCTGCAGAGGCAGGAGCACCTGCGCTTCGAGCAGATGGAGAAGGAGTTTCTGGAGCATGAGGCCCGGCTGCTGAGCCAGGCCAAGCCTGAGGACAGGGAGAGTCTGAAGAGCGCCTGTGTTGTGTGTCTGAGCAACTTCAAGTCTTGCGTCTTCCTGGAGTGTGGGCACGTCTGTTCCTGCACCAAGTGCTACCGTGCCTTGCCAGAGCCCAAGACATGCCCCATTTGCAGGCAGGAGATTACCCGGGTGATCCCCTTGTTCAGTAGCTAACAGTCTTGAAGCCCCACAGGTAGACATGGAAGGAAGCCCCCCACCCCCATTTGGGGATCTTTATCTCAAGGCCTTAGAAGGGCAGCTGCTAGTCCCCAGATATGATTGAGGGAGGGGGTCGGGGAAGTATCCAGATCTCCCACCTCTCTCAGTAGGATGGTGCCATTCAACCTGAGAGGGGACCCCTTCTAACCCAGCATGAGAGTCAAAGACCCATCCTGGGGTGGGTATGGTGGCATGGCGTTCCTTCCCAGGGACCGGATGAGTGTGCGTGAGACTGAGGGCACCTCACTGCTTAACGCCAAAGCCAGCAATCTTCAGCTCTTAGGTTCCTGTGTCTTCTGGTCCTTCCTGGTGAGTAGTTGATTCCCGTGGACTTGAGCATTGAGTACTCAGCCAGAAGGGAGGCAAGGTTGGGCTCTAAGTACGGTGTGTGCCCCCCAGAGCTGCCTCTGAAGAGACCCTGTTACAGTCTTCTCCTTGTGCGTACACCCCAGGAAACAGTGGTCAGGCTGGACATGTTACTTGGGTCCTTTCCCCTCACATGCTTGCCTCCTAAATGTGTGCCAATGTATGTCAGGACACCAGAAAGTGAAGTCCAGCATCTGCCTTTGAGCTGGGAGGATGGAACTCTGGTCAGAATGAAGAGCGAGCATTTCAAGGGACAGTTGGAATGGTGGTCGTTCAGTGCTCCCCAGCAGTGGTAAAGACAGGGCAGCTTAACTGCAGCCCTCCTGGTGTCCCCACTGACCTATAGGGAGGACCACCTGAGCATGCCTCTGGCCCTGATTTGGAAGTTGTGCAGCCTGAGAGGGCTGAGGGGTGGCTCAGCTTTTCCCTGCCTGAGATAAACCAGAAAGGCCTCACCACCAATCGAGGAAATAATAAGGATGCTGCTTGGCTGGCTCAACTCTCGCCAAGGAGAAGCAGCCTGCCAGCCTCCTGAGCATGGAGCCTTTTCCAGCGCACCCCCCTACAATTGAAAAGTTAACATCCCATGGGTGTAGTCATGTAGCCCCTCCCTATATTGCTGTTTGCCCCCTCACCTGCCCTCTTGAGTTTGTGAATGTCACAGAAGTGGGGGAACCTCTTTCACTTCCTCTGAGTGGTCAAAGGTCATGTACATAACTCTTCCTTATCTCCCTTCCCTGGCTTTCATTCATCCCCTGATCCTCCTTTGTGCTGGGGAGGAGGGGGTACTCTCAGGGCTGACACCAGTTCTATGGCGTGTCCAGTGGGGAGAGCACAATTAAACATGTTACAACCAAGTGTTAGCCTTTTGCTTTGTCAGCAAGGGATCCGTGGTTAGGCCAGGTTTCCCTGGGTTGGAGTTGATCCCACCATGGTGGAATGAACTGGAGACCTTGAGGCCTCTGCGTGTGTCTTTTCCCTCGACTGAGGTGGTTTGGGGCTCCCACAGATGGTGCGCAGCTTGGTGATGCTGAGGCCGGAGAGGGGCCATCCTGGAGAGCAGCCCAAGGCCACTCCTGGCCTCATGAGCCAGTGGTCTTTGAAGTCTGTGCTAACATCCTGAATGGTGGGGCAGGAGAAGTGGATGGAGGTGCCGGGGGGAACTGACATTGAGTACCGTACTATGGGCTCTTACGAACTTGAATTTCAAAGTGAGTTAATCAAAATCTGGTTAGGGTCTCACAGTATCTGCATTTTACACATGAGGAAATAGCCCAGAGGGGAAATTCAGTGGGCTGAGGACACACTGCCAGTAAATGCCAGTCCAGATTTAAACTCCAGACTGTTCCCAAGGCTCCGGTCCTCCTGCTCACCAGCAGCCGGGCTGGTTAATTCCCTCTGTGCTCTCAGGAACACCCCACGAGATACTTGTTCCCCAAGTGAAGGGGCCAACTCAGGGGGGACAAGCAGAAGTACTGAGTCCTGCCTAGTGAGGGGGCAAGGCCCTGGTTTTACCCCAAGGTGCCGGGAAGGGCAGGGTGAGAGGGTGAACATAGAGGCACCTTGGCGCCTACAAAGCACCTAGGCCTTTGTCCTTGAGCTTTCAGCACTTGCTTTGTAACAGCGCCCAGGATGGGCAGACTACCTGTGGGGGTTCAGCGCTCGGCATAGATTTCATGAGTGAATCTGATCAGAGTGATTGGAAAGAAGGGAAGGTGCCTGCCGTACTCCAGTCCAACTCTAATCCTGGGCAGACCAATCCTTCCATCTCGAGTGTTCCTCCAAACTAAACTCCACGGAGAGACACGGGAGTAGCGCACTGTGCCTGCCTCAGGAAGTGGCCGCTGGTTGGGAACATGGATTCGCACATACCCAGGTTCTGGATTTGAGGGCCAGGCTCGGTCCTAGCCTGGCTGGGACTGACTCACGTGCTTGTGGCCGTTCCCACCTCCCATTTTAGGAGCCTCATCTCCAGGAGGGTTGAGTGGGGCCTGAACTGGTACATGGGGCCCAGGGTGGGAATGCAGGGGTGAAAGGGAGATGAGGAAATAGGAAGTTAGTTCTGAACTTGGGGATGGCTGTGAGTTTTGACCCTTTGCTCTTAAGTCAGCCCTTGTGCTAGGTGACTTTAATCCCAGACAGACAGCACTAGGCAGGGATCATGATGAATAACTGGTCCTGGGGTTTTGAGCATCTGTGCTAGGCTCTTCATATGCGTTAGTGCTGGCAGTCCTACAAAGTGAATGTCATTACCCCCACTTCACAAGTGAGGCAAGTGAGGCTCAGTGAGGTTACATTTTGCCTACAGCCACACGTCATGAGCCAGGCAATGTTAGGTTCTCTACATCATTTTCTAAGCTCTACAGCAAACAAGCAGTGGAGGCCACATTACTGCTTTTTACAGGTTATGTGATTTGTTTTAAGCTACCAAGGTCTGACTGTGGAGCCTCCACTCTGCCTTTTATCACAGTAAGTCTGAGATGCTAAAATGCAAAGCTGTCCAACAGATAACTGAATATTATAGACACACAGCATTTTCCAAGCCAGTCAGCACCTCACGAATCTCCAGTCACATCCTGGTTTTCATACCACAGGTTGAAGCTTGAGGTTCCCCAGCTTATGCTGGTGAAGCCAGAGCTGGAAGGCAGGTCTTTGGAATCCTGATTCACTTGGAGTTATGAAGGAAAATTCAAGAAGCAAACAACATGTGGAAAAATAAAAAGCAAACAACATGACAAACTCAGCCAATCTGACACCCTCTACAACCCTGGCCCTAGGCTGTGAAGACCCCAGGTGGGTGAGGATCTGATGCTGGTGCTCCCACGGGGCCTCTGGGATGCTCAGAGAAACAGCCTGTCAAGTTTGGTATCATTGATGGGCATTTAGTCACCTAGCAAACATTTGCTAAGTATATATGTGCCTGGAAATGCAAAAATGAGTTAAGTCTGTCCTTGAGGGCTCAGAACTGTCTTTTAATGTGTCCTAGTAGTTTGAAAAGGAGCAAATTGTACCTGTGGCAACTCTCAGTTGCTGGGAATATTTGTGGCTCACAGAATCCTGTAGCTGGGAAGGGCCTTTGTGATTGGTCTGGTTACAGGAAATTCCCTGACCATTCAAAATAAAACCAAGGGCAGTTAATCATTGCTGAAGGGGAGCCAAGCAGAGAACATATACCCCACAGAGCCTGCAATGATCTGCTTAAAACAGCCTGACCATTTCCTTCTCTGCTTAAAGCCCTTCCCAGGCTCCCTGTCATGTGCAGGCTCACACCCTGACTCTTCTGTGGCACATGGAGGTCTGCGTGACCACCCCTCCAAGCCTCTTCCCGTTTCTGTCTCACATTTGTGCTCCAGCAACAGAGCTTGTTGAAGTTCCTTGAATGTGCCACGCTGTTCCCTGCCTCCCAGCCTTTGCTCAGGCTGAGTCTTGCCACTAGAGTTCTGGTTCTTCACCTTGTTAATGTCTACTCACCCTATAAAACTCAGCTTTTGGTGTCTCCTGCAGGAAACTTCCTGACTTGCTGCCTAGGCTGGGTTAGGTGTCCTTCCTCTGAGATTCCATAATACAATCTTCTCTTCCTGCTCTTAACCATATTGCCCATGTCTTGAGCAGGAACTGTATCTTATTTCCTTTCCTGCCCAATTTTTAGGTCCTCACTATGCGCTAATTAGAGCTAACATCAGGGCTTGCTCTGCCAAGTACCTGCTCAGTGCTGGGCATGATTGATGTCATTTAATCTTCACCATGAAGCATGCGTTTCTATTCTTCTTTAAAGAAAAGGAAATAAAGACCCAGAGAGATCAAGTGTCTTCCTTAAGCACATGAGAAAGACTGAATTTGAGCCCAGGGCAGTCTGACTCCAGAGCCTGAGTTCTCAACCACTGAATGTCCATGGAATGAATGAGTATACTATCAAATGAAATAGATGTGGGACAAATAATCCTGGAAGGCTTCCTGGGGGAATTGGTTTTTAGGCCAGAGATAAAGGCCATGGTTTTGTTATAAGGAGTGAGAGGGCCTCTCTTAGGGCCTAGAACCAAGGTGTATGACTTGTGTAAGAGAAACATCACATCTGGTGACCTGACCAGGGCTTTGAAGAGTCCACACAGCAAAGTTGGAACAATGTCATTGCATGGTAGTAAATGGTCTGGACTGGGAGCCCTAAGGCTGACTTTCTTTCTGGTCCTGGCTCTGTTGCTGTGTGATCTTAATGGAGTGATTTAACCTCTCTGGAGCTCAGTTCCGCCTATGAAAGAAATAAGTTGGATTAGAAGCTTTTCAAGGCTCCGTTCAACTCTGACATTTTACAAGCCTGTGAGACAGCCTATGAGGTCCAAGGGGCGAGGGAGGGCAGTTGTGAGGCCCTCCTTAGGGCTGCTGGTCCAAAGGTGAGATGTAGACCCTCATCAGGCTAGTTGCCTGCCACAGCCTCAGGATCGTGTTCCCAGAAAGCCAGGGAAATCAGCACATTTTCTCTCTAACTAGATAGTGTTAACTTATCAATTTTGTATGAGATAAGTTTCCATGTACGATGTCCTGAATTGCTCCCCGGAGTACTCATTAGTCACTTCCCCTGCAGCTGCCTTTTTGTTTTCCAGATGCCAGCCTAGGGACCTGGCATTTCCCTTCCCCAAGAATGCACGTGAGGCTGAGCCAGTGACACTGACTTTGGTCAGAGGGGCTGACCCAGACTGGGTGAGGGCCTGCCTGGTGAAATATCATGACCCTCATCTCTTGCCCTTGACCTTCTATCCCTGCCAGAGTCATGGCCCCACATGAGGCGTTTCAAATCCAGATTCCTCCAGGCTTGGGCCGTGGCTCCGGAGGGCTACAACTGAACTCAACAAACATTTATTGAGCAGCTAGTGGGCCAGGCACCTTGTATCTGTAACCTGATTGTTCTCTAGGCTGGGGGGAGGGGGCTACAAATGAGGTCATACTAATATCAATGTCCAAATTGCCATAACTACAGACCTTCCTCACCATGTAGTCTTCCATAGTATTTAAGGTGCCTTGTAGGGTGGGGCTTCATGTATGCCTGCAAAAGTTGATAAGTTGGCTCATATTTGTTCCTACCATCCCCATGGAGGGACTCACGATGGGAGCTCTCCTAATGCTGCAATCTCTGCTCTGCCCCCCAGGTGGCGCTGTGCCCCTATGGTTAGGGTGGGCTGGAGGCCTTCTAGGAGAATCTGAGGCCGCTTTCTCTCTCCTTCCCGAGAAATGAGGGAAGAGACCTGAAAGCTGTCTGAGGAGGATCCTGGGCCGCTCATCCCAGGTCCAGCTGAGTGCACCCTGCAAAGGGGAGGACCAGGAATTTTCTCTTCTGCTTCTTCCTTCTCTGACCTGTTCACCAGGAAGTGGAGCTCAGATGTGAAAATTTGAGAAACCCAGAAAATATGGGGGAGTTGGCAATCCCACATTTCTCCCCTGATAGATTTCCAGGCATTCACATCTTTCAATACACTAACCATGATTTCTTTCAACAAGATGAGATATGCATAATGCATCACATGTTCTTAAAATACCCAGATGACTTCACATTGATAAAGGATGCTTAAAAAATTGTATGACATAGATATTTATTTTCTCCCTAGAAGCTTTTTTCTCGGTGGCAGAACCCTGCTTCTTCCAGCCTGGCCTGCTTTCCTCCCTCTCATCTCCTCTGTCCTGTCTGCCTGTTGCTCTCTTCCCTACGTGGCTAGCTCCTCTGTCCCCTTTTCTGCTGCCTCTTGTAGGAGACAGAACTGTCCATAGACTACTTTACCTGGCACTCTGCCTCTTGTCTGCCCTGTTTGTCTCTTGCCTTGGAGTATGTGTACGAATGTCTTCTTTGCATGTGAGCCTGTGTTCCTCTCTGTGGCTTTTGTAGACTCTCTGCTTCTGTGAGTTGTGTCTCCTTGCATCATTCTCCCCTGCACCTGGCACCTGCCCTCCCAGACCAGTTTTCCGTCTTCCACATCCCCTGCTTAGCCCAGAGATTAGCAGGGCAGGGTGGGGAGGCCTCTGTGACCATGCAGTGCCTGATCCTCAGTGTTCTGCCCTCCTCTGATATAGGAAGTCCATTTCCTAGGAAGAAAAGGACCTGTGCACACTGCAGGCCCCGGAGGGCTTTGAGCAGGGGACTCACTGCATGGAGCGGTCCCCTGCTCTTATATTAGTGACCCAATCAGCCTCTCATCTGATCCTGCAATCTTCCTGCTATAGATCAGTGAGGCTGATCTGGTTACCAGCATTTTAGAGCTGAGAGGAATTCCAGCTTAGAAAGGGAAGTGGCTGCTTCAAAGTCACACAAATAGAGAGGAGTGGAGTTGGGACTGAGCTCAAGTCTTCTGATTTACCCTCACTTCACCTGCTCTTCAGGCGGTCCAGGGGATAAAGCTCCATGCGGGTAGCTGGAAACCTGGGGTCTGGATCCTGGCTCTGTCTCTAGGTGGGCAGCTCATCTTCCTGGCTTGGGACTCACTTTTTCCCACTATACCATAGAAAGTAACCCTTTCTGCCCTGCCAACCTTACTGGCTTATCATGGACATCAAATGACATTACATCCATGGGATGGAAAGTGCTTGAAAGCAGCATGTGGGAACTGAAGGGTCCAGAGCTGTGCACAGTCCCCTCTGTGGGAACTTGGGCTCAGAGGTCAGTGGCCACATCCCTCTGCTCAGGTTTGAGCTGCCACAGGTCTGATCCCATATTTGGGGGAGAGTCAGCGTGAGAACCTCCGGGCTTAGGTGTTAAAAGTCCTTCTGTCATCACAGGACACTAGTGGGAAATGTCATTGAGACAATCTAGTCCTGAATTCTTTTTGAGGCTTGGGGTTCAGAGATCCCCTGAAAATTCTGAGCACGATTTTCTGCATCTGGAGAGGACAATCTATCTCCTTCATTAGGTTCCCAAAGGGTCTCTCAGCCTTCAGTTTCTGTGGGTAGGCCAAGATGTGGGGACTAGAAGAGGCTTGTCTCTGGTTCCCTGATTTCCAGGTGTCCTCAGGGAGGCAGTGTCACTCAACAGTTGACAGCTGCGCCTTGAGTCAGACCTCTCTGCTCTCATGGGCTGTGCAGCTTGAATTTTTCACTCAACCTCTCTGGCCAGGAGCCTTTACAGATCCTAAAAGACAGAGATGGCAATCTCAGCCCCCTCCTGAGGTTATTGTGAATGTAGATACGTGTACAGTGATGGACATGGTCCTGGAGCCTGGTCAGCTCTAATGACAATTGGGTGGTAAGAGTTTGGGATCAAGAGTGGTGGCTGCTGTTTCTGAACTTGGGGTCAACAGCTCCCTAGTTCCTTTAGTGACCACGGTTTGGCTCAGCTTATTGCTATGGTGAGGCCAGGGGCTCTTTTGTCAGGGGACGTCAGGTCTTTTGGGAGCCCGGGACAGGAGAAACCCAGACAGACCAGGTGAAGGATTCAGAGCCTAGGCTTTGAAGCCAGACCACAGTTCCAACCCCTGAGCCTCCACCCTCTGTCCATGAGGCTCATGTCATACCTAGGGCACGCTCGTCTGTCCCACCAGGGTTGTGTGCATGTGCAAGAGCACCATGGTGCCAGGCGTGCCTGCTGTCCCTCTTTCATTCCGGGACAGAGGGCAGGGGTTTTCCAGAGTGGTATGGATGCCCATGCCCCCAGCTGCTCATGCAGAGACAGGCAGAGCTGCTGTCTCGGAGGCCCCAGGATGCTCCCTCATTCTCTGGGTGAGGATGTGCAGTGAGCGGAGCACGGTGAGGACACTGCTGTCCCCTTTCATGTCCTGGTGGGATTTAGCTCCCAGACTCCTCCCAGCTGTCCTCACTATTTCTTACATTTTCTTTAGAGCCTATAGGATTCTCAATTTGTGAGTTGTCGGTATAATCAATACAAAAATTACCCTCTCATCTTTTAATTTATTTTAAAGAAACACAGCAAACTTCATTGCTGGAAAAAGCCCTTTTATTTTCTGACTAACAGTGCATCACTGGGGCCCCCCTTTGCACAATGCCGTGCTGCCATGTGGTGCAAGTGGGAGTGGGAGTAGGAGCCTGGGGTTCCACATGCCCCCTCTGGGCCCCTGGTTCCCCACCCGTGACGGCAGGGGGTGGGACTTGATGAACTGCAGGGGTGGTTTCCACTGAGCATCTAGAGCCTCGGGCATTCTTCTGAGACCCTTTGGGTTGTACGGTGGGGTCCAAAGGGTGGGGTTCTGAATCCCTATCTCTCTGGCAGCCTTTCTTTCATCTGTTTTATAATTTGTGTATTGAGGTTTCCTGTAAGATTTCATTTGATGACTTAACAAATAAGGAAGCTAATACTGCTTGAGTTGTACTGGGAGAAGGACTGCCTGCCACGAAAGTCCCCAACAAATGTTTGCTGAATGAATGAATTTTTCCTTGACTCTAGGTCTGAAGCACCTGCAGTCAGTTACCATGCTTTTCTCTCAGTTTTGTGTTTGTGCATCCGTGCATGCTGTGGGAAGGTGGGGGGCACAGGCCCTGCCTTTCAAAGTGTGTGAGGAATTGGCTGCATCCAGGTTCCAGCTGAGCTGAGAGGGGCTGGGGTGGCATTGTTTTTTAATCTAGCTTTGGCTCAGAGTGATGGTCCCCTGCTGGGAGGACACTTAGCCTCTCTGGAGGTGACCAGCTGGTCATTGACATAGCACCACATCCTGGCCTTCCCTGCTGTCCATCTAGAGTCTGAGCCAGCCCTCACAAGGCCCTGCAGTCCCGGTGCTCCGCCTCTATGGGATCCTGGGCCTGAGCTGCCAGCAGAGGCCCCGACCTGAGGCTGACAGCCACTTTCTTCTCCAAGTCTTGCCATCACTGATGCTGCTGCTTGTACCTCAGTTTCCCCATCTGGATAGAAGAGAGGGTAAGGGAACAAAGGCGGTGAATGTGTACTGAGCACCTATTTTATACTGAGCACTGCTGGGGGCTGACTTTCCCTTTTTCTGTCCCACCAATACTAGTGTAGGGCTTGATGCACAGCAGATGCCTGCAAATACATGTTTGGCCCCAGAATGTCTGTGCTGAAAGGGCCCATAGAGGTGGTGTGTCCTGTGCTTCTCAGTTCTGCAGAAGTCTAGGGTTTGGTGACCAAGGTTTCAGGTGAGGTTCGAAGGGGAAGCCCCCTACCTTTGCTTCAAGCAGGTTTTTTCTATTTTAGATTTGGGGGACTAGGCTGATTTTGCAGTTGAAAAGATGGATGTGATTTTCTCCAAGTTTCCTAATAAAGAGTCAGAGGCCTCTAGAATAGAACCAGCTTATTCAAGGCCAAAAAGAGAGTCAATGGCTAATGATAACTGAATTTATTGAGGACTTACAATGTGCCAGGCATATGATACATGTATGATCTCCTTCCCTGAGCAAATCACCAGGTAGGAATAATTGTTATCCCCATTTAACAGATGAGGAAATTGAGGCACAATGAGGAGAAATAATCATAGTGTCAGGAAATAACAGAGCAGGGATTTGAACTTGGCTGCCCCTGTGGAGGCTGCCTCATTCACACTGGGTGGCGGTGAGGGCAGCCTCCCTTTCTGCCTTACCTGGTCCATTCCTCCTTCTGAATCTAGCATCTTCCACAGAGCCTCCGTCATCTAGCCCTGAGCCAGCCCTTTGGCTTTTGGAGGGTGGAAAGGCAGGAATGGAGCCCAGGGCATGTATCTGCACCCAAGTGTAAGGCTCCAGGATAAAGGGATACCCCACTGAAGCCTGGACAAAATGGAGGATTGAGTGAGGCCTTTGAGATGGAGATGGTTGGGAGGCAAAGAGGTGGAGGAATGCCAAACTGCTTCATGCTTGCCCTTGCAGAACTTCCGGGTGAGCTTGGGAACATCACTCAGCCTTCGGGTACCTTATCTGTAAAATGGGCCTGATGATCGCAGTCCTGCCACTTCTGAAGGCTAATGGGAGGCTCTAAGGAGGTAACAGTTGTGGAAATGCTCTTCTAACTGTAAAGTGCCATCTGCCTGAGAGGGGTGTGTGGTCCGGTGAGGGGGTGGATACTGAGTTGGGAAGGTGCCACCTTTAACCTTATTTAGAATGAAGCAAGGCAAACATAAAAAGAGATGGAGTGTAAAACCTGGCTTCCCTTCTTGCCCTCACTTGCTGTGCGTGCAGGTCTGCCAGCTGTCTGTACTTGTCTGTTTGCCTTCTATGGTGGGTGCTCAATGTGTAAATTTCTTCATACCTCAGCAGCAAGGAAGGAGTCAGGGGAGTACAAGATGAGTAGGGTGCTCCTAGCCCTGCTTGCACTGCAGGGTGTCCCCTACAGGGACCTGGAATCACAGCCTGGAAGAGTGGCTTCTCCTGACTCCATCACTAGCCTGTGACCTTAGCAAGTCATTTACCCTCTTTCTGCTAACATCAGTTAAACAGAGCTGCAACGTCTCTTCTTTCTACCTCAAAAAGGTATTTATTTTGAGAAGCAAGGTCAATAATGGATGAGAAAATGCTTTGGGGAGGGGGGAGAAGAAAGCATGATACAAATGTTAAGAGCCTCTTGTAACTTTATCATCCTGCTTGTTATGGTTTTGTGTTCTCTTCCAGCACTTGGCCTGGTGCTAACCTTGAGGCAGACACTCAGTGATGCGTTGATGAATGGAGACAGGCAGCTTGAGGAGTGAACAAAGGGAGGCTGGAGGCTGCTTCTGTCATTGATAAGCTGAGGGATTTGGGGCAAGCTTCTCACCCTCTCTGGGCTTTAGTTTCCCTATTTGTAAATGACAGGGTTGGACTGGGGCATCTCTAAGGATCCTCTCAGCTCTGTCGGTTCTGAAATGGAATGAATACAGGGCTACTGTTCTTTCTCACTCATTAAGTCATTTCAGATGTTAAGTGCACACACACTGTCAGCCAGGCACCTGGAACCTGATTTCATTTTGTTTTCATAATAGTCCCGCGAGGCACACAGGCAGCTTAACTGGCCACATACTCCATTTTACAGCCGAGATTATGGAAGTTCATAGAGGGGATGTGATTTGCCCAAAGTCACACAGCTAGCAAATGATGGGGTTGGGATTTAAACCCAGGCCTGAATCCAAAGATAGCACCCATTCCCTCTGCCACATTGTCTCTGTCTCCTGTTTCCCAGCCCCCTTCCCTCTCCCCAAGTGGTCTGGCCTCTGGAGGCCAAGGGACCCTTTTGCACAGTTTGGGGGCTGGCACCTCCAAGGCAGCCCCACTAGAAGTTATGCCACTTAAAAAAACACACCTCTTTCCCTCTGGTCCGTAACCCACCCAGAGTTACAGATTTAAGTCGAGAGTGACTCCTAGGGTACTCTTTCCCTATTGATGGGACCGCTTGTAGCAACGTAGGTTGAAACAGTTGAGACCTTATCAGGAGACCTCGATATGTTGTCTAGTCCCGTCTTCAAGTTGCATGACCTTGGGATGGCTGCCCCTTTCTGTGGTCAGGCTGGCTCTACTGAGTGAAGGCGGTCTCCTGGGGGAGAGCAGGTGCTGTTCGTTCTGGCGAGGATAACTAGCTCTCCGCACCTTGTCCCCTCGGAGTTACCATCTGCCTGGCAGATGTGCCTCCCAAGCCTCTGGGGTTGCCCCAGTTTCCCTCCCGGGATCCGGAGTCCACTCCTTGGCTCAAAAGCCGCAGTTTCTCCCCAGAGCTCCTGGCTGTTGCTGGAAGGGACGTTCCCGAGGGCAGAGGGCCTCCCGGGACGTCCCCGGCAGAGGCAGAGGACACTGAGAGCCGGGCAACCCGGGCAAGCCCGCGTAATGAGGCTCTCCCCTCTCCTTCGGGAGGTGGAGCTGCCCCTTCCCTCCCTCATCTGCCTCCACCCTGAGGCCCCGCGGGAGCCGGAGTCCTAAGCGGTGGCCGGGAGCACGCGTGAGGCCCACTGGGCTGGGCCCTGAGAGTCTGGAGCGGGGCGCGAGCGTGGTGGGAGGAAGGGGCTCCCCGGTGTGCCGCTGTTGGGAGAAGCAGTATCCGCAGGTAGCCGTGGTGCCCTCCGACCTTCTGCCCCAACATCTCGCCTCCAGGGAGACCAGCAACCGTCTGTCCTGCCCGGCGGGTGCGTCGTCGGTCCGCTGCCCAGCACGCACCCAGAGCCCCCACTCCCCAAGCTCCCCGCGGGAGGCGGGCCCGGCGCGGGGCCGAGTCAACACCCCGCGGGAGGGCGTCGGGGGAGGCGCCCGGAGGCCGCCGGGGCGGGGCGGGGCTCGCGGGGGGCCCTCGCGGGCCGGACGGCGCGGGCAGGGGCGGGGGCAGGAAGACAAACGCGGCCGGGGCTGGCCGGCGCGGCCCCGTGACGTCGCTCGGCTTCCAGGGATCTCTCCTCGCGGCCCGGGTCCCTCCTCCCCGCGCCTCGCCTCGCCTCCGCGCCGCGGCCGGTCTTTCTCGCTCGCAGCTCGCTCGCGGGCTGGCTCCGCGGCCCCAGCTGCCTTCTCCTCTCCGCCCCACTCTCCTCCTTCCCTCGCCGACCCACTCCCTCCCTCCCGACCCTTCTCCGCGGCTGTCTCCCTCGGCCGCCCGATCCCGACCTAGTGGTCCCTTCCCCGTCCCTCCTCTCCCTCTCCCCTTCCTCTCTCCCTCTCTCGGCCGACTCCCCTGCCTCCCTCTCTTTCTGTCTGCTTCCCTCCCCGCCTCTCTCCCGGTCCCCCGCCCCACCTCCGCTCCGGGGATCCTCTCTCCCCGCCCCCCGCTCTCCCTCCTCCCTCTCTCCCCTCCCCCTCCGCCCCTCGCCGCCCCGCTGCTCCCAGCTCCCAGTCAGCCTCCCGGAGCCCGCGCCGCCGCCTCCCGCACTTGCCGCAGGACCGGCCCGCCCGGGCCCCGCGCCCTCCGGGCTCGCTGGGACACCCCCTCCTCCCGGCTCGCGGCCCCGCCCGGCCCGGCCCCCGCCCAGCGCCCGAGCGCGCCGAGGATGTGAGTCCTGCTCTCCTCTGCCCGCGCAGCAGCCACTCGCGCGCCGAGCCGGAGCGCAGCGCAGCGCAGCAGCCGCGGGCGCTCGCCGAGTCGCTCGGGCGGGCTGCGCCCTCGTGCCCTAGCGGTGTCCCCGGCCTCCCGCAGCCGCCGCCGCAGCCCGCGGGCCGTCCCCGGCCGGCAGCCCCCGGCCCCAGCGCCGCTGACCCTGTCCGCCGCGGGCGGGGACGCGGGCGGAGGAGGCGCCGCTGCGGATCCCCCGGACGCGACCATGTCGGAGGTGCTGCCCTACAGCGACGAGAAGCTGAACCCCTACGGCGACGGCGGCGAAGTGGGCCAGATCTTCTCCTGCCGCCTGCAGGACACCAACAACTTCTTCGGCGCCGGGCAGAACAAGCGGCCGCCCAAGCTGGGCCAGATCGGCCGGAGCAAGCGGGGTGAGTTCGCGGTCCCCTCTTCCAACAGCCCCTTTCTCGGGCGCTGAGGCCTGGGGGAGGTTTGCGGGGGTCTTCAGCACCCGCGAACCCGTTCAGACCCATAGGAATCCCACCGTGCAGAACTGGGAGATCCCGCACTGCGGGTCCCGCCCCGGCTGGCCGCGGAGACCCCTGATCCCTGCGGGGTCACCCAGGGGGCGTGGTAGCGTGAGCTGCAGCTGGCTGAAAGGTTGCGCGCTCGGGTCCCCACCCGCGCCAAAGTTTGCTTTTGTTTTTACCCTCCCCTTTTGCGCAGTGTAGGGTTAGGGGCCGGGGTGTCCCAGGGCTTCCCAAGGACGGCGTAGAACTGCTGGAGAAGGACTTATTCCTGCCGGGAAAGGAGGGGTTTTCGAGTCGTCCGGGCGTTTCACTGCTATTTGGCAGGGGGAGGGTTCTGCAAAGCCTGGGCGCTAGGTGCAAGGGCTGGAAAAGACCTGGAGGGAGGAACGCCGAGCGGAGCTCGAGGCGCGGGGACAATGAGGGAGACCGACAGCTGCCGGGAGAGACTGAGACATAGAGATAGGGAGGGAGGGAGGGAGGGAGGCGAGGGTGTGGGGCGGGGGTGAGACCGAGATGGGCAGACACCGAGACAAAGCTCCGCAGAGGGAATCAGCGCGGGGGAGACCTCGAGCCTGGGGAGGACAGAGAGGCGCTGAGACAATGAGGGCGGCCGACACCCCAGACCCAGAGAGACCAGAGACCTCGACAGGTGACAGTCGCGCCGAGAGACTGATGGAGGGACTGAGGAAGGAAGGGCTAGGTAGAGATGGTGAGAGGGGCGGAGAGACCGCGAGAGGCAGACGTGGAGCGGCGGGCGAGCCCCGGGCCGGCGGCGCGACGGAGGCTTTGACCTCTGCAGCCGCTGGGAAGGCGGGAGGCCGAGTCGGCCCGCGGGCGGCGCGGAGAGGGCGCGCGGGAGGGGTCGCAGGCCCAGGCGAGGCTAGACCTCTCGACCGGCCGCGCGCCGTGGGAAGGGGCCCCTGGCGTCTCCCCGCCTCTCTGCACCTCCGCACTTAGCTCGGGGCACCCCCGAGGGTCAGGCCCGGAGACTGCGGGTCCTCCTCCCCTCCCTCGTAGGCCCGGGAGCTTTCCTTCCAAATAAATGTGACCCGGGGGTGGGGTGGGGTGAGGAAGGGGTGGGGACGCGGCCCGTGCGCGCCGCTGCCGCCAGGACTGCGGGATTTGGACCGGCTCTGCTTCCTTGCCTCAGAACCTAGCTGGGACGCAGCCTGGGCGGTGGGGGTGGGCAGTTGTTCGGAGGCAGGCAGCAAACGGGCCCCTGGCCGAGGCAGAAGAGGATGGGGCCGTTAAGCTAGCAGGGAGCCTCCCCGCCCCTCTCCCCTCCTGCAGTTTCCCGCTGTTCCTGGGCGTGGAGGGAAATGTTGGAGACGCCTGTCGAGGCCCAAGTGTGCTCATTTCTCCTTTTCTCCCCTTGTTTTGCAGTTGTTATTGAAGATGATAGGATTGATGACGTGCTGAAAAATATGACAGACAAGGCACCTCCTGGTGTCTAACTCCCCCAAAGACAGTGAGTTAAGGGAGAGAATAAGAATAAGAACGGCGTTAACAGTTATTGGCAAAAGGCATGAGAAGAGAAAGCACTTTGAAATATATTACTAGCTTGCTACCCACGATGAAATCAACAGCCTGTATCTCGTGTCAGGCCGGGAGGCAGCAGAGGCCTGAGAACGAGGAGGAAGCGAAGGCTCTGGGCTTCTGGGCAAAAGTAAAAAAAAAAAAATTAATTAATTAAAAGATCACTATATACACACATAAAAAAGAAGTCTCAGTTGCAGCTATTTGTCAAAATTAATCTCCATTTCTTTTTATATACAGTGAATATTGCGCAATTATAGATCTGGATTTTGAACCACTTAAATAAATAAGGAAGTGGCCACACCGAGTGTTTTGAGGTGTTGGCATTCTTTGCTGATTTGGCTGTTCCCAATGTTTACATTATTTAATCTTGCAAAAATGATTCTGTGCACTTGGATGTGAAATGCTGTCCAGTTTTTTTTTTTTATGTTATCTTTGGATGTACAAAAAAAATCAGAAAATGATCTCTATAGATGCTCTGTTTTATTTTGGTCATCTTTTGAAGCTATCAGGAATGTGTTTAAAACAAGAAGAGAACTTTTATAAGGAATGACAGGTAGAATCCTTGTTTTATTTTAAAATGAATTGTAAAGCTTGTGTTTCTTTGTTGCTGCAAGCTATTTGCCCAAGTTAATGCACATGGACACATTTTATATGTCAGGAGAAAAAAAAAACCCCACAAAAAAACAGAAAAAAAAATGCTTGAGCTTTTTCTAACCTCTCCCTGCGGTCTGTTGTGTGAGCAGCCTGTTTTTTTCTCTAATATTGTGTCAGTTTATTCTCTTTAATGGGCTGTAAAAAATGTAATCACAAGAGTGCCAAATATCTTGAAATGCCAAAAGGCATTTTGGTTTCGTTTCTTTTCCCTGTGCTCTGAGTCCATGTAAAAGAATGCTTGGAGTGTCTTTTCTGTTATTTATAGGGGTTCTCTTAAGGCACACCAGCTGCCATTCTGCATGGTATTTGCAAAAATGCCTCTTGCGTGAGGAAATCTTTTACCATTTTTTGTTTGCAACTTTGGACCTCAAGAGGTTTCTACCCTTCCCTGTTCCCTCTTTTCTTAATTCGATATTCTGGATGTTGCACCTTTAACCAGCACACAGGGCTATTTCTCCAATGTACAATAAAAGAACCATTCCTGTGTCTCACTCCTTTCTGTTCTCTGGTTCTGGGTGACTTGCTTTTTGTCTGCTGGTTGCAGACATAAAGGAGGAAATGAATGATAGTTTTGGTCTGAGGCAAAAAGGGATTGTGGGTTGGGGCCAGATGGTAGGAAAGATGAGTGGACTGCCAAGGCCATCCCCCAAGGGGGAGTTCATTCAATTGGGAGTTTGCCGAGGATTCTCCTTACTTCCCTGGTGGTGTGCAGAGAGATGGAGGGTTCTGTGTTGGGAGGCAGGGAGTCTTGTTAAGGCTAATGTTCATTGGCTAGCAGGCTTAGATTAAAATCCCAGCTCCTTCACTTCCTAGCTCTTATGGCCTTGAGCCAGTCCCCTCATTTTAAGCCTCAGTTTCCAATTCTGTGAAGTGGGGATGATACTGCTCCAGCGGGCCCCTACGGTTGTTGGGAGAATTAAGGCAATACCCAGCACAGTAGCGGTCAGTGTCAGGCTGCTCTACACACAAACAGTGCTTTTCCAAGGGCCCCCTCCTCAAAAGGCCAGGCTGAGAAGGAGTGGTGCCCCGTCCCTGCGACCTACCTTCCAGAACTCACAAGGCCCTGCAGGAGGGTCTCCGCCGCTCCTCTTGGGGAGATCTCAGGCGTCCCCACTCAGCAGCTTCCCTCCAGTCATTCCTTGAGAAGGCTCTTAGGAAAAAATTCTCAGCCCCTTGTTGGGCTGGAGCAGTCCCCTGTGGGAGGAGGGCTTGGGAGACAGATTTTGGCCAAAGAAAGGCCAGGAGAGGTTTTTCTCCTGGGCTGTTCCATCCAGGAGCCCCAGTGCCAGGAGCCTTTAATGTGTTTGTTGTAAAACTGTCAGCCGGGAATCACAACACAGCTCATGGTGACAGGAGCCTGACTGTGACTCAGACAGCAGGTAAGATGGGGGTGGGGGCAAGAGGGGCTCCAGAGGGCTGGTGGGAGAGGGAGGTGATGTCTCACCCTCCATCCCAGGCAGAGGAGGCCCCAGCCTCAGGAGGACCCAGCAGAGAGCCCACCATCCTATCAGTCATTATTGGGAATGTCAGGCAAGCTGGAGCTCGTGGTGCCAGCAGGATGACTGGGGATGCCAGCTTGATATTCCCAGGCAGGTGACCCTGTTCCTGAGCCTGGCTCCTCTCCCTGGGGGCCCCAGAGAATCCCAGTGTTTCAGAGCTGATGGGCCTTTAGTCAGCACAGCGCCCAGCCCTCCACTGTGTTTCTCCTGTGAGAAGATTGAGGGGTGCCACGCAGAAAGTTAGGGGCACGGCCTGCCTTCTGTTCAGCATCAAGCTGCCACGCAGAGTGGAAGCCATAGGAAAAGATTCCTCCAGAAGGCAGTCTCTGTCCACACCAGCAGTAATGACTACTCACCTGATCAAAGCGCTGGGTGATTACAAAGTGCTTTCCCTTCCATTCTCTGACATAATGGGCTGGCAAACCTGGAAACCTAGAGCGATTCACTCTCTTTAGTAGGTGAGGAAATTGACACCCCAGAGGGCTAGAAGGGCTGCAAAACATCGACATTAACTGAGTTTTTACTGTTTTCCTGTGAAGCAGCCATTATTCTTACCCTGATGGTGAAGGAGAAACTAGTGTCAGAGATGTTGAGTGACTTGTATGAGGTCCCTCAGCTCATGACTAGTGCTGGAGGCAGGACTGGATGCTGAAGCTCATCTGACCCCAGACCCAGGCTCAGTCCCAGCGGCAGCCATAAATACCCTTTTGTTGGTTCATTGTTTTCGGGCTCTGTTCCCCAACTATTCTGCACAACAGACGACTGTGTAAGGGGTCAGAAGGGAGGCAGGGCTTGGATGTGCCAGCTAAGGCCTGGAGCTGGCCTCTGCTGGGAAGCGGGGAGCGTGGGGGTTCTTGGCCAAGGCTCTGGGTCCATTTTAATAAGGGATGTATTAAAATGTTCCTGCTGGAGGCCACCCCATCACCCAAGGCAGGATCCTCTGCCTTTCCTGAGAATTCCATTCAGCAAAAAGGGAACATCCGTCTTTTAAATATACTCTAACATTGAGGTAAACATTTGTTGAGAAGGTACTTTGGGGACTGGGCAGCTCTCAAATTATACCAAGTGTAGGATATGCTTGAAATGTCTAGCTAGGTAGTAATAAATATGGACAAGGCCACCACAAGTCCAAGGTGGGGAGGGTGGTTTCTAGGACTCTGTGCATTGACTGAGCATCTAGGGCTGCATTATTCAGACTTCACTAATTGAATGCTTGTAATAAGCATCCATCTCCCTGATTCTGCTTCCGTGGCCTGTCCAGGCTGACAGCCTAAGGAATGTTAAAAAGCACCTCTATGGGAGAAATTGACAAATTAAGTTTTAAAAGAGAGAGACTTGAATATCACTGCTGTCTGGAGGCCTCAGATGAAGGAGTGAGTGTGGGGTGGCTCTGCAGACAGCGGGCAGCGGGTCCTCAGGCCCTCAGTGCCAGTGGCAGGGATAAGCACTAGGATGGCTGTTGTGAGAGCAAAGGGTGCATGTTTGTGACTTAGAGGGCTTGGAATTTGAAACCTTTCTCCTCTATTTTTTAGTCGTGATTTGGGGCCAGTTTCTCGAGCTCTTTGGACCTCTGTTTCCTCTTCTGTAAAGTGGGGATGGTGGTAATGCTTATTGTACAAAGGGTTAAATGGGGCCCTTCCTCCTCTCTAGCACAGGGCCTGGTGCATAATAAATGGTAGCCACCAATACGAACATACATGGAGTGCCTCCTGTGTGCCAGACAAAGGACTTTCAAAACCTGGCAAAGAGTTCTTCTTGCACAAAGCTTCTCTGCAGTTGGCTCTTGGCAGACCAGAGCTGACATTCTGAGGGCACTCGGGGGCCATGGACGCATCACCCTGGGGATAGGGGGTGGGGAGCAGTTTGAAGGAGTCAGCTTGCTTCTCGTTATCTCCATCAGTTCAATCAGTTCAAAGCCCCCAATAAATACAGTCCTAAGTAAATCCTCGTGTTTGCTCTCCGAGGCAGTGTTAAAAGAAGTCTTCTACCTCTTTCTAACCAGATTGTCAGAAGTCTTCCTTCTCTGGATGTAGATTAGCAGGTACAGACATCTTGGTTTGGGAAGGGAAGAGCCTTCTTTCTGCTTGGATCTCCTGCTTTGGTAAATTCTCTTTGAGTTTTATTCATTTGACAAATCATCAGCTTAGTGCCTGACTATGGGCCAGGTACCATGCTCAGCTAACTGGTTTACCACGGTCAAGAAATGTGAGTTTTCCCTGGGCTTGAAAATGTTGACATGTCCCATGGAAATGAGGTTGGGCTTGGTTACCCCCAAAGTCAGCAGCTTATATCCTTAGTGCCACCAAAGAGAGGGAAGCAAAGAGAACTGAGTCTTGGGGATTGCCTGAAATCCAAACACGTGACCCACTTTTTAGAAAATAAATATTTACTTTAGAATAGTTCTAGATTGACAGAAAAGTTGCGAAGATGGTAGAGCATTGCCATATACCCCGACCCAGTTTCTCCTGTTAACATCTGACATTACTATGGCACAAAAACTGTACCACAACAAAGGAACTAACATTGGTACATTACTATTAACTAAACCCCCCAGCTCTTTCTGATTTAATTTTTTTTTTTACCTAATGTCCTTTTTCCATCCCAGGATTCCATTCAGGACAGCACATTACATTTACCCATGGTGTCTTCTTTTTTTTTTTTTAATTTTTATTGTGAAATGATTATCACAGTAAGTTTAGTTAACATCCTTCAACATACATAGTTACAAATTATTTTTTCTTGCGATGTGAACTTTTGAGGTTTTTTTCTCTTAACAACTTTTCAATACCCAAGACATTATTGCTCACCCCATGGTGTCTTCTTAAGCGCCTCTTGGCTGTGATAATTCCTCAGGCTTTCCTTGTTTTTGGTGGTGTGCCAATCAGGTGTTTTGTAGACTGTCCCCTGATTTGGGGTTTGTCTGATGTTTTTCTCATGGTTCAACTGGGGTTATGGGTTTTGGGAGGAAGACCATGGAGGTAAAGTGCTTTCTTTACGTCATATCAAGGGTATATGTTATCAACATGATTTTTCATGGCCGGTGTTGACCTTGATCACCCGGCTGAGGTAGCAGCATTTGTCAGGTCTGTCCACTTAAAGATATTGCCTTCTGACCCAGCATGCTTTCCATCCTGCTCTCTTTGGAAGGAAATCATTATGTGTAGCTCACCTAAGGTGTGGGGAGTCATATTCCCCTTCATTGAGCAGGGAGTATCTCCATAAATTACTTGGGATTCTTCTGTCCGGGTGATGAGAGTGACCTACTTTTCAGCTGCTCAACTTTGTCCCCATTGGGGGCAAACCCTCTATGGTTTAGATGTAATCATGAGTTCCAGGCAAACCAGAAAATGGCCATGAGGCCCAAGGTGTGGCCTGATGACCAATAGATGGAGCCTTACAAGAAAAAAAAGAAAAGAGATGAAAAAACCCAAACAAAACAGCACCTTAATGAAAGCAACTAACTGTCACCCTGGTTAGCAACTGTGCAGAATTTTCTCTTGGAAACCTTCAGGCAGCTGCTCTGGATTATAAAATCTGCCTATTGGAGGGGAAGGAGAAGGGGAAAAAAAAAAGATTGTCATTCTAGCAACAGAGATTCTCCCAAACCATATGCAAAAATAAATCTGGGTGACCCGGCTGTATCCGGGGAAACCTGGCAGCTGGGCTGGAGCTTGTGGGGTGGCCTCCAGGGACAGAAGGACTGTGTCCCAGGGCCCCAGTGGCTTCTCTGGTGGACTAAGAGCCCCAGAAAAACAGCCCCAGCTCACTGGCTCTGGCCCCCATCCATCCCCCACCCCATTCCAGGAGAAGGATTTGATTTATTCTGTTTTCCCTCACGTTGGAGAATTTGTCCTTAACAGGGGGCAGTGCACACCCGAGGGCTTGGGAGAAGGTCCTCTGACCCAGAAACAGCTGTTTTGAGGACAAAGGGTCACTAAAGGGGAAGGGAGGTTAGGGAGGACAGGCTGAAGGGAGGAGGACAACCCGGGAAATGTGCCATGGGAAATCCTAACAGTGGCAAGGGGGGCTGGGCGGGTGGCGCAGGCTTTGAAGACAGGAAGTTGTCAGGGAAAGGGGTGTCCTGTAAGGCAAAAAGCCAGGTGGCTAGGGGCTTGAAGAACTTGGTCTGGGAGGGTGCTTCTCTAGAGGAAATCAGCTAATTAGTTAGCAAAATCCATATCTGCTCAAGGGCTCCTCTGCCAGACAAGAGGCTGGGGGCTGGGAGGGGTATGGTGCTCAGTGCTGGGGAGACAGGGCTGGCTAAAGCTAGGCCTCCCCTGGCCAGGGCCTCACTGCCTGGTCAGTGACAGTGACTCTTCAAGAGGTCAGGAAGGAGGGGTGGGGCCACAGGAGAAGTAGGACACCCTCAGTGGGTGTCTTAGAAAGGATTGGCAGTCGCATTCCAGTCTCAAATGTGCCAGTAACAGGCTGTGCGACCATCACAGGGCTCAGGTATTGCCCTCTGGGGCTCCGTTTCCCAGTATGGGAAATACTATTTATGAAGTGCTTGCTATAGTCCAGTAGCTGTTTTACACTCTTTGCATTCAATTCATTTAATTTTCAGAATAGCCTTACCAGGCAAGTTACTCCTATTTTTATCCCCATTTCACAGAATGGAAACCAAAGTCAACCGCCTAAGGTCGCACAGCTCGAAAGTCCTGGAACGGGTATTGACATCCAGGGAGGCGGACCCCCAGAGTCCCCGGCTGACCGCTCTAGTGTGGGAGTGTGGGAATGGGGCCACACTGGACGACTCCCCACCGCTCTGGCCGCTCAGAGAGCGCAGGATTCTGGGGAAGGGGGGTGAGGCGGGGGATCCGCCTGGCCAGTGAACCCTGCACCAGGCCGGCTCGTTGCCTCGGCGACGGCTGGGCGGAGGCGCGGCCGCGCCGCGGGGCAGTTCCGGGGAGCTCCGGCCAGGGCCGGCAGTGGCCGCGCGGGCACCTGGGGCCCCGCTTTCCTGGCCCACGGACCCGCGGTAATGCTCCTCCCTCGAACCGGAGAGCCCACAGTCCCCTGCAGCCAGCTGGGCCTCCTCCGACCTGAACTCAATCCCCCACACGCCGCGCTCGTCTCCGGTTCATCGGCGTGAATTATTTACTGTGTCTGGCGGCCTCCTCCTGCCTCGGCCCTCCCCTGCCCCCGCGCTTTTTCACTGGTTTGCAGCGGCCCCTTTTCCTCCCGCTCCAAGAAGTTCTCAGGCCAGGCCCCAGGGGAACCGGGCCCAGGGGAGTCCACCTCCTCCCGCCTTTGCCTGGGAATCCTTGTCCTGCCGAGAGAGCACTAGACCAGGAGCCAGGAGCGCTTAATGCTCACAGCAGCCTGCCAGTCAGGGACACTCTTATCCCCACTTCACGTATGAAGACGCTGAGGCCTGGAGGGTGTGAATAACCTGTCCTCAGTCAGGAAGGAGCCAGAAGTGGAAACACTGGCTCACACTCTCAACTCTTAACTATTCCCAAGCAGGTGCCATGATTCTTCCTTAGCCCCGGGGGCTTTTCACTGGCTTGGATGCCCGTCACATCTGGATACGCCGTCAGCACAGAGCAGTGAGTGGGGACTGGGAGCCTGGACCTCTGCTGCATGCTCACGGATGAGTCAGGCACAACCCCAGCCCTCATGTTGTTTCTGTTGGGTTGGGGATGGGGGGCGGTCGGGGACAGGGAACAGGCAAGGACAGACATGTTCATGACTAGCTGAGGTACAAGACGGAGGGCTGGGCATGAAGCAGCGAGTTCTGCGGTGGGGAGGTGTTCAGGGGGCAGGACGGACTTCAGCTGTGCCTTCGAGAATGGGGTGAGGCGGGAGGGCATGCTTGGTGTACGGAAGAGCATGAGCAGAGGGGCAGAGGCTGGCAAGGTTGGGGTTTGCTTGAGAAAGGGCAGGCCACACTGTGGGAGAGCTCGGAACGAGGCATTTATGGGGGACCAGAGCGCGAGGTGAGGGAGCTTTCAGGTCAGATCCTGCAAGTTCTTGAAATATGAGCTTCAGGGTCAGTTTGGAGCACTGCTTCTCAACAGGGGGCCGTTCTGCCCTCGGGTACACTTGGCAATGTCTGGAGACGTTTCTGGTTGTCACAACACAGCGCGGAAGGATAGAGCTATTGGCATCTAGTGGGTAGAGGCCAGGGATGCTGTAAAAATACTGTGGTGCACAGGACAGCCCCCCCCCCCCCCAACAAAGAATTTCCAGCCCTAAGTGTGCTGAGGTTAAGAAATCCTGGATTAGAGTCTGCTTAAGATCCTTTACCCACTAACCAAAATGAGGTTCTTGGGCAAGTTACTTAACTTCTCATACCTCAGGTCACTCTTCCCTAAAATGGGCTGATTATGTTGGCTGACATTTGAGGAAATAGCTGTCATCTTCTTCAGGCTTATTATGTGCAGGTCACACCCTAAGCACTTTATTTACATTATCTCCTGTAATCCTTATAAGCCAGTGAAGAATGCTACCATCACTAACAGTAAACCTTACTGGGGACACTTCTTAAGTGCCAGGCCCTATGCTAAGCTCTTTACATATATTAATCCTCACAACTCCAGGAGGTAGACAGTGCTATAATCTCCACTTAATAAATGGGGAAACAGAGGCATGAGGGGCTGGAAGCTTCCTGAGGGCCATGTCTTGTTTTCTGCTGTCTCTCCAGCATCTAGAACAATGTCTAAATAAATATTTGCTGAAGAGGAAATACATAAACCCCCCTATGGACTTCAGTGTGTCCATGTAACTTGGGTGACTGTGAAGAAACTGGGGCGCGGAGGTTAAGGCTATTGCTTGGAGACACAGGACCTTCACCCCTATGCTTTCTGGCCACGTCCTTGGAAAAAGGCCCTGGATGGTTTCTCTTGGCCTCCGGAGCCCTGCTTTACTCCTACCACTGGCAGAAATGGACCTTGTGTGGGGCATTTCTGACATGCCCAGAAGGCAACGGAGCCTTGGGTCTCCCTGGAGTCCCAGCCAAGCGGGAAAAGACCGGCATCCTGGACTCTGACTCATTCAGCACGAGAATGCATCTAGTGTCTGGGACTGGATTTGTCCACTCCCCTGATGATGTGGAGAGATTTCCAGTTCATCCAGCCTCAGTCCTGACCTCAGGGAAATGGAGAGTCAGAAATGGTGCTAGATGATCGTCTGGGCTGCTGTGCTATCTCCATGCTGTAGCGTCAGGGGAACGCCTCTGCCAGGCCTCCCAGCCACCTGCAGAGGTAGTGGGTAGCAGTGCCATGGACAGGTGTGCAGTAGAGGTTTAAAGAGGTGGTACTTTATTCAGTGGCAGCAATGGGGTGGTGGCGGACTGCAGACCAGTGATTCCAGCCCAGCCTCTCTGATACCTACATTAACCTGGACTCTAAACAGTGACCTGGGCCTATCACTCTACTTCTGTGACCCTTGTCTGTGAAATGGAGCTGTGAACCTGGGCCTCAGAGAATTGTTGGAATGCTTTAAACAACAGTGATAGAATACACCGTGCCTAGTAGGTTCTTTCCCTAAGCTTCCTGGGGACCCATCAGTTAGCTCTGGGGTAGCCCCGGCAGGGTGTCGTGGAACCAATATGAGGGAGGAGGGGTTGAGGGTGGGTAGAGGCTTGGCGAGGTCTCTAAAACCCTTGTACTGCCCTAAGAGGCACAGCCCCACACGCCTGGCTCCTGGCCCCTTTCCATAATGCTGTGTAGTCCTTAGGCGGAAAGTGTCCTCCACAGTTGTACGTGATGAGGTCACCTTCCCGTGCAGTGGGCTGTGCAGTACCAGCCCCATTCCCTAAACAGTTACAGGATCACGGGCAGCTAAAAGAGCAGATGGGGGTGTCTACACTGCAAGCCTTCCTCTCCTTCCGCTTCTCCATAAACCTGCTGAGCCTGGCCCTACCTTTCTTTCCACAGCGTAATACTTTTTAGGCCTCTACACTTTGCATATGTTGTTCTCTCAGCCTCCCACCCTTTCCATCTAGCCCATCTTTCTCATCCACCAGGTTTCAGCTGAGATGTCACCTTCTCCAGGAAGCCTTCCCTGAGACCCCTCCACCCGAGTGAGGTCCCTCACCGAGGCTCTTGAAGCCCCTGCCTCCCTCTGTCCCCTCACTCACCCCACTGTGTGTCATCACCGGTTTGCCCTCCCCCAGACTGGGTGACGGCTGGGGCTCTTTTGTTGTTTTTCATATACAGGGCTTCACACAAATGCCTGGCACGTAACAGCTCCTTGGGGAATGTTGTTGAATTAATGTTATAATAATAACAATCTCTTGCATATGTAGAGCTCTTTTCCAGTTTCAAAAGCCTTTTTATGGCAATTATGTTGTCTCAGCCTCCCAGAGAACTTGTCGTTTGAGGTAGGCAGGGTTTGCATCCGTGTTTCTGTTTTACAAGGAAGAAAACAGGGCCGGAAGAGATTAGGTGCATTGCCCAGGTGTCCGGCGGGACAGGTGCACTGCCCACACTGTCTTGCCTGAGGCAGGCAGGATATATTTGTGATATATTTGGTCCAGGGTGGGAGGATCAGAGTTCTGATTTCAGGCTTTTCAACTCGGGGAGCTGGTTAGAAAGTTGAGAGCTAGGAGTTGCTGTTTTCAAATCCTAGTGAGAAGCTGAGGCCAGCTTTGCATGGTGGTGATGGGGTGGGTGGGGGTGAGCTTTTTCTCTGGCAGGAAAATGGTGGGAAGCAGTGGCTTTCTTCCATGAAAGTTTGTTCACCACTGTGCTGTTGACGCTATACAACACTGAACATTCAGGAAAAAGATCCAAAACAGGGGAATGGCTAAGTAAACGGTAGTCCATCCATTTGGAATATTTAGCAGCCATTAAAAATACTGTTTCTGCAGCTTGCGCATTGACGCAGGAAAGGTCATATGTCATCATGCTTAAGGCAAAAAGGAGAATGTAAATCTGACCTATGGTAGGAGAACAGGGTCGTGCAATGGTTTGAATCCCAGCTCCGCCCCTTAGTGGCTGTGAACTCCGGCAAGCTAAGCCTTCTGTGTCTCAGTTTCCTCATCTGCAAAGTTGGCCTAATAACAGTCATACCTCATAAAGCTGTTGGGAGAATTAAGTGAGTTAATAAATGTAAAGTACTTAAAACAATGCCTAGCATACATTGTTAAGTTTTGGTTATCATCATCTCGGCTATTGCAAATCTATATAAGAAAAATAAAAATGCAGAAGGAAAGGTCAGTGGTGCTTTACAATGAGGATGTATTATTTTTATTACCTTGAGAGGAGAAGCTAATTCCCTCCAAACCAAGTGCTCCTGGGGAGGCAGACTCAGGGAGCACTTTCATTTTGGGCTTAAAAGGGGTGACTGCACAGAGTGGCCTCCACAGCTAACACCTGGGGTGTCCTGAGAGCATACCCATGTCAATATTTTCTTTTGCCTGGGTCAGCAGCTCCCAGGTAGTCTTTCCCCAGACAGATCAGGCTGTCCCTTTTGTCTCTCATCTGCTTGTTTAATAATTTTGTATGATGCCTATTGAAACAAATAGCTGAGCTGTTTAAATACCCACGACCATAAACTGTCACTGTCTGATGACAATGAGAATTCCCCAGGCAGGGAGCGTCAGAGATGAAACTAAATCATCCTGACCACCCTTTCATCATCACATTCTCCCTCTAGCCAGTGAGACAAGGGCATTTACAGTGAAGGAAATGCCAGCTGCTGCGTAAGCTGATACAGGCTCGGTCAGTTGGCGGGCCAGGCTGGCGGCGTGCCAGAGGAAGCTAGCCAGAGGCCAGCTGGTCAGCAAATGACGGTGCTGAGCACACAGTAGGTGTTCAATAATTACTCCTTGTCCAATTCAACTGGAGTTTTGTTAGGTGTGGCCGATGTGCACAACTCTACCCTGGGCATGGTGGTGTGTCCTGGTGAGGAGAAGGGGTGCTAAAGAATGGTCTTCACTTTTAAGGAGTAAAGGCCCATAGATCCTTTCAGGCCCTTCTACTGAGTTTCCCTAATTTCTGGTGGATGGTGGTTTTTAGGATGGTGGTTCTGGCCTAGGGGTTTATATTAGATCTTGACGGAATTTTCTCCCAATCCTTCTCAGGATATGAGTTTAAGTGACCACGATAGCCATCACTGCAACGTTTTACCATCTTTCACTGCCCCATCCTCCTATATTTTCATTGATCGATCAATTGATCCATCCATCCACCCATTCAGTCATCTCTCCATCCATCCATCCATCCATCCACCCACCCACCCACCCATCCATCCATCCATCCATCCCCCCATTCAGTCATCTGTCCGTCCATCTGTCCATCCATCCATCCAACTGTCTACATGCAGCCATCCATTGTGAAGCAGTATACTGGTGAATAAATGATTAGACCCTAGGGTTAGGCTGCCCTGCCTGGTTTTAAGTCACTTTGTGGTCAGGGAGGCAGACAGATGACCAGATGCTGAGGTGGCAGGGCAAGCTCAGGGTTCTGTGGGTACAGAGAGGGGGACTCTGGCACCCAGCTGGGGCCTCAGGGGACCATACTGCCGTCAGCAGCACCACTGGGATTCCTTTGACCACTAATGGGGCCTCAGTCAAATGAAGTCATTGACAAAGCTGGCCCACAAACCTTGGCCTGGTCCCTGGCATGCCTCCTCACCCGCGGTACACTGGCCCTGCTCTGGCTACCCCATCTCCCTCCGCCGTTCTCTATTCTGCTGCCTTTCATGGTCCTGTTCTCCACTCTTCCCTGACTCTTCCATGCCTAAGCCCTACCTGTCAAATTCATCTGTCCCTAGAGCCCTGATTCTTGCTTGATGACCTAATTGGGTTGATCATACAGCTAATGTGAATGGGCTACGGGTGTTAACATGTTTCTGTGATACCCATCTTTGGTACCATTTGTCATCACCATCGTACATCTAGTACGTGCATTTACTGTGCACTACGAAACCGCCTATTGTGACCGTTGGCTGTGCATTATTCAGCACCAGCTGTGTGCAATTATTATGTATTTGTGGACATTGACTGCATTCTGAAGCATCTCATGCCTTTACTATGAATTGCAGTTGGGTCTAATGAGCTTTCAGTCAGGCAGGCCTGGGGTCAAATTCTACCAAATCTTTTGCTGGTTCTTGGGCAAGTCATTCAACATCTTTGAGCCTCAGTTTCCTTATATGTTAAATTGAAATAGTAATAACTACCTGGATGATGTAAAAAGGGTCATTGCAACTTGTCAAGCGCCATGCTAGTGTGACAGTTGTCCCAAGAGCTTTGAGTGCTCTGCAGATGTCTCCCCGCAGAGGCAGAAGCCCAGCTGGTCTGGGATCCCTTGGGCTGAAGCCCTGAACTGGCTCTGACATGGTGTCCATGGGGTTGGCGTATCACCATGGAGTGGTCTAAGACTGGTTAGTATCTGATTGTCCTTCCCTGGGTCTAATTACACAGGAAAATCTGCAGGAAATATGACAAGCTAAGGATGAAGACTTCGCCCATGCCACTGTCTCTTGGGGTCTCAGTCACCATGGTTGGGTGACCTCCCTTACTTTCTCCCTTGTGGATTCATGTCATCCACCCCTTCACCACTGTGTTCCTTGCTCGAAGGAGTGCTTTGACCTCTCACCAAGTACACCAACCCTTGGCTTTTGAATCCGAACTTACCCCCATGCACTAATCCATTCATGGGTTCATTCCACAGATGTTTATTAAGTCCTACCATACACTGAGCCCTGCTGGAGAAACTGGGTGCCTGGGGTGACTTGGATACACTTGACCAATGGTTTTGGGCATCCCTTCCCCTTTCCGGGGGTCTTTTCACATGACTCAATAGGCTCAGGGTCAGCCGTGTGGGTTGGGAATGGCACTTAATACTAAAAAGCATAAACTTACAATTGGACACCCCTGCTCTGATGCTTCTGGGTCCAAATACCGTGTCAAAATGTCACAACACTTGCAGACCCTTGGAAATGGGGGAATCAGGAGAGTTACTGCAATTGGAAGATACAGATTTGATGTTATGATTTTGGAGGCAACAGTCAAATGATGGGGTGGGTGTTATTCCTGGGCTGGGGGTGAGGGGTTGGGGGAATATATAGAGAGAAGTGAGGGCAAGGAGAGCAGAGAGGAGGGGACTGAGGCAAGTGAGAGCTTGGGCATGCTGGGAGCAGAACTGGATGGGATGAGAGAGGAAAGAAAGGGTGGTGGTTAATAACATCGGAGGAGATCCAGGGCCTGGTGGTCATATGGGTATTGGTGACCTGGGGTATGGCCACCTCTGTGACTGTGATGCAGGAACCAGAACACAGGGACTTGGGAGTTAGAAGAGGTTGGGGACAGGGGTGGGGAGTAGTGTGAAGGGAGATGATGACAGCCAGCTTTCAGGAGAAAGGTGATTGGATTCTGGGTCCTTCTGGGGATAGATATAGGATTGTGGTGGGCTTGTGATGAAAGGCAGAGAAGTATTAAGGTCCACAAGAATATCAGAGTTAAACTGAGCTCCTCTGGTCCTTCTTTATGAGAAAGACTGCTTTGTCTAGTGGCTTCCTTGCGAGCGGCCTCTGCCCGAAACGGCCATGCGAGTCCATCCCCTGCATCCCCTCCTGTCTTCTCCACAGCAACAGACAGGGCTGGCACTCACCCACATCCCACCCCCGCCTTAGCAGTCCTCTGCCTTTGGACTCCATCAGGTGTCAGCACCCACTGTGGCCTGTGCCTTTAAGATGAGGAGAGAAGGGCCACATGAAATCTATATCGTCAAAGTCCTGCCTTAATGAGAGGAGAGAGAGAAGATAATAAAAGCAAGAGCCAGCCGGGGGAAAAAAAAGAAAAGATTTTTATCCTCCCAACCCTGCAAGTTCCCCTCTGGCTCTGAGAAGCCTCAGAAGATTTCTCTCCAAACATATGAGTAATACCGGGCAAGAACACTGTCCTCGGAGCAGAGGGAGAAGATGGGATGATTCTGTGTTTGATTAGAATTTATTTCCAACCTGCAGCCTCCCTGGTGCCAACCTCCCACGCTCCCCGCCCCTGCAGAGCTTGGTGGCCAGAGAGCAAGGCCAGGCAAGGAAGGGGGGGGGGGCAGAAAAGGGAGAGGGGGGAGAAGCGGGGAGGCAAAGGGGTCTGCAGCCTCTGGAGAACTTCCAAGTGTCCTCTTGGTGGCAGGGACAGAGAGAAGGGATGGCTCCAGAGACAGGAGCCAGCAGGGGTGCCCACCCAGAACACCTATGGAAAGAACTGGTTGGATTTCCTGGGGTTGGGGAGGGATGGTGGACGGGGTCAGGCTCGGCCACTAGCTTGATGTGTGATCTCAGGTCACTCACGCACCCTGTCTGGGCCTCAGTTTCCTCATCTGGCTTCGGCAAGTTTTTTTAGGATCTCAGTGGCCATGATTTTAGGGCAGTTGCAAACTGCCTGTCTGCGAGCCAGTTTGGTTCTCACTGGGTTGGGTTGGGAGAGATTCCCTAGATGTCAGATGGGGAGTGAGGTGGGCAGAAGGATGGGGCCAGGACAAGACTGGAGTTTTGAGACTTTGGGGCAAGGGCTGTCTTTTTATTTTGTTTTATTTTCTTATTAAGGTATCATTGATATACAATCTTATGAAGGTTTCACATGAGCAACATTGTGGTTACTACAGTCACCCATATTATCAAGTCCCCCCCCGACCCCACTGCAGTCACTGTCCATCAGCGTAGTGAGATGCTAGAGTCACTACTTGTCTTCTCTGTTCTGTACCGCCTTCCCCGTGCCCCCCCCCCCCCATATACACACCATGTGTAAGGGCTCTCTTTTTTGGGTCATCTCTAGGGGACTGGGGTAAACCATACCAAATGACTCTCCTTCTTCCATCATTCACTCACTCACTCCTCACTCACTCACTCACTATTTATTCATCACAGGCTACTTGCCCAATGCTGGGCTGGGTTCGGTGAGTAAGACGTGGTCCCTGACCTTACAAGGCTCTCAATGTGGTGGGTGAGGAACAAGCACAGGGTGCTGGGGACACTGAGGAAAGGCCTGTGACCTGGGTTTTGGAGGTCAGAGGCTGCTGAGGAAGCTGAAATCTAATCTGGGACCCAAAGGGTGAATCGGGGAAGCGGGGAGGCGATGGGTAAGGGGAGGACCGGGAAGAGGGAAGGGTCTGTGCAGAGGTGCAGGGCGAGAACAGCAGGGTATATGGGGGGGTGGAAACATGTCAGTGTGATGGAAAGGGGTTCCAGGGTGTGGGGGGGTGCAGGGATGGGTTCACCTTTCATCCTGGGGCCACGGGGCCCGGGAGGGCTCTGAGCAGCCTCTCTCCAGGAAAGCATCCGGCCAAGAGCGTGTCTGTGTGTAGGTGTCTGTGTGAGACTCAGGTCTTTAAAGGGCCCTGCCCTCTGGGGATCTCTTGTCTCACCCCATTAAGTGGGCAGCTATCGTCAAACACGCGTGAGGGGAGCTAGGTTTCTTCAGCATGGATCTAGCACTTTAATGGGTGATAGCTGTGGAGAGACAGACGTCGGCTCCATCGCAGAGTCTCTCAGTGCCGCGTCCGGCTGCCCTGGTGGCAGGGAGTTCTGCTGGTTCATGGAACAGCTGGGTGGCCGTCTGTCCAGCGCTGGAAGGAAGGGTGATTGGGACAGAAACCCTTTCCTCTTGGAGTGAAGAAGCATGAGCACTGGAATGAGCACCGACAGATCTAGTTTCCCAGTATTGGCTCTGTCATGAACAAGCTGTGCATCCTTGGGTAAGTCAGTTAACCTCTCTGAGCCTTAGCTTCCTTACGTGTAAAATGATATTAACGGCACCCACTTCCTGGGGTGGTTTTGAGGGTTAGACAAGATGGCGATGATGGTCGTGGTGATGATGACATCGACGGCGATGACGATGATGGTATGAGCAGCTAACATTCACTGAGTGCCAAACCCTTTTGGTGGATGATGTTGTGGTCCCCGCTCCAGACGCAGGCATTCCTCTCTCACTTTCCAGAGGTGTTGGCAGCTGAAAGCCCATTGCAAGGTGCCTCCTTGGAACTGCCCTCAGCCAAGTCCAGGTCACATCCCTTCCCCGGGGGGCGGCCCCTGGCCTCAGTGTGGGACGACTCGGAGGGCGATCCCTGTACCCGGGCTCCAGATCATGGCAAGTGCAGAGCAGGTCTGCTGCTCCCTGTGCCCAGCCCGGGCTCCCGGCCCAGGAGCCCTCCGGCACAAACCTCCTGTGGCCAAATCTTCTTAGAGGCTGTAGCTCAGGAGTCTGACATAGGACAGCCCTTTGCCTGCACTTTCCCACCTAATCCTCCCAGTAGCCCTTTGAGGGAGACACCATGTAGCCCTTTGAGGGAGACACCATGATGAAACCATTTTTACACAAAAGAAAACGAGTAAAGAGATTAAATCTCTGCTCATAGCACACAGCTAGTAAGTGGCAGAACTTGGATTTGAACACAGGTCCCCTGACTCCACAGCCCAGCCTGCCACCACCCTCTGGAGCCTGGACCGTCCCAGGCAGCCAGGGCTGGCAGTAAGTAGTAACGCTCTTTCCTGCGCCAAGAGCTGGGCCCAGGATACCTCTGGACCGGTGCCATTTGCTCTAAGACCCCATATCCACTCTCCCCTCCTTGCCGGCAGCCGTCTCCACGAGCCTCTCTGGCGCGCCAGCGCCGCACAGTGGAAAACAACACCTCCCTCAGCCACCCACTCCCCAGCTGCCGAGGCAGCAGCACTGTTTCCGCCACCAGGGTGGGCGGCTGCCCCTGTGTGCCACCTCACAATGCCCTTGGTGCCCCTCGGGGGGCTGCTGGGAGACGAGGTTTGGAATCTGACCTTGCTCTACCCTGAGATCCGAGACCCTCCTGGGCCAAGGCTCTGGTTAGGCCTCGACCTTGAGGAGTATAGCCCTGGTTGTAAGGAGACCTGGCTCTAGTCCCAGGACCCCCATGGACTCAGGAAGGTGGACGTGCCATGGACACTGGACCTCTAGGGGCCCTTGGCGCTAGTGTGACACAGCTCACCTCTACGGGGTGGACACCCCGTAGACTTTCACTTCTTTTTTCTCCCTCACACCCTCTGAATGTCCAGAGAGCCATCTCCTTATTCACTGGTGTAGACCTTTACAGTGTGTCAGCACCTTCACAGAATGGTCACGTTGGAACCCTGCAGCACGGCTGTGAGGCTGGATGATCACCCATCTGTGTGATGGTAAATCGGGCTCAGAGAAGGGGAGCAACTTGCCTCAGGCCATTTGGTCTTTTGAAAACACTTGAAATAATCTCATTTTTAACCTACAAATAAAAACATATATGGTGTTGAATATCAGAATCTAGAGCTTAGAAGTCATCCCATTGGATCCTTTTTTAACAGATGGGGTCGCAGGGGTCCCCCTCCTCCAGGCTGCACAGTGACCAGTGCAGGGCTGGGGCCAGGGCTGAATCTGGGGCTCATTCAAGAACTCTTGGTTGGGTTTTTCCAAATTTCATGCCATGCGTTATTTCCCATTTAAGACTAAAACCTAAGCCTTTACTGGGCAGGCAAATTCCTCACAAGCTTGCGGACCTTTGGTTCCTTGTTTCTGATTGCCCGTCTGGGGGAGAGGTGCAGAGCTCTAAGGACCATGATTGAGCCTTTTTCACCTTGTAACACACAGTGCCCGGCATGCACGGCCGAGAGGTGTCCCATATTTATTTTCCTATCACAGTAGTGCAGGCCGCTCAGGGGGAGGGAAGGCTGAGCAGCAGGGACAAAGAAATGTGTGTGTTCTGGCAAATTTGAGGAATTAACTCTGAGATTGTTCCGAGGAGAAAATGATGTTTTGCATCGGAAGTTACCATCCATCTGAGCTTACTGCCTTTTAAAGAACACCTTGTTTACTTAACTGTTCCGTGTACAGATTTATATATACCTGGCTCAGTTTCAAAAAGGCTCTGAAGTGGCCAATTATTTAATTAGATTGTGAGTTCCTCGAGGGCAGGAACTACCTTCATTATCTCTCTTATGACAGACTGACTCCCAGTTGCCCCTGCCCCCTACCTCGGTTCTCTCTCCCTTTCTGCTGTAATAACCTCTCTCTGTGTCTGTTTGCCACTGCACTGTGAGCTCAGTGAGGACAGGGACTATGTGACACAGTTCAGTATCTTATTTAATCATCAATCTATCCATTCACCCAACTGCAAACATCCATCCATCCATCGAACTGTCCATCCATCCATCCGCGTATCCATGCAGTCATCCATCCATTCTTTCAAAACCCAAGAAAGTTGCACAAATTAAGCCAAATGGGATGAACTACAAGTAATTGTCCTTTACCTAGGGCTCTCTTTGTTCCAGGCACTGGGGTAAGCATGGTGCAACCTAACTAGTTGAGTAAGAAACTAAAATCTCCCAAAGACTCCATGAGTTAGGGTTATTGTCACCATATTTCAGATGAGGAAAGTTAAGTTGGATTGTTTTAGTGACTTGGCCAAGGTCGAACGGTTCGTAAATGTCAGAGTGAGCTTTAAAGCTGGCACCTGACTGCAGAGCCCGTGATCTTTGCTTCACTGTGATGGGAAATAATTCTGGGGGAATGATTTATGCTGACTTGCACATCCTTCCCCCAACAACCTAACCTTTCTCAACCCCATCCTCATTTCCTCCACTCTGACCGTCTCCCTGCTCTGGATCCCATTCCCTCCTAATAAGGACACTGGTCTTGATCCCTGGGAAGAGGGAAAGAGTGAGAAAAGGCCCCCAGGGGCATTCCCTCTGAGCCAGGTCTGAGGTGCGGAAGGTGGCACAACTCTGTGTAGGCCTCCCAAAGGCCCCTTCTCCCAGGCCCCACTCTGGGGAGGACTGGAGCAGCACGCCCTGCGCTGCTCTGGGTGAGTGGGCAGTGATGAGTCTGTGAGTCTATGGGGGCCAGGGAGGGCCAACTGATGCTAAAAAGCATTAGGCCCTTGAGGCTTTGGGGAAAGGGAGCTTGGTTGTTCCAAATTCACAGGCAGCCAAATGGAGTTCAAAGAGAGGGCTGTGGGGTTCTCCACCTGCTGATACCATAAATTTCCCACGCCCAGCACTAACCCCATTTCCTCTCCTCCCCATCTTGCATCTGCCTTCCCCTGCCCTTTCTTTCTCCCTGCAAACAATGGTGCCATCCATCGTTTGCCTGTATGATCCGCTTCCCTTTCTCTATTCCTTCAGGGAATAGCACCCTTTTCTTGGGATAACTTCCTCTGCCGTCCTGGTTCTAATGGGACCAGCCCACCAGTGTTCCACCTCCTGGTTGGGGGGCTGGGAAACATCCAAATTAGGCCAATCATAGCTCCCCAGGCCTCAGGCCATAGGGCCAAGTGCAGAGATGGGCACTTGATCAAGCCTGACCAATCAGACCTCTTCCGTGAGATTTTTCTACCTGGAGATGATAAGGAAAATGTCTTTCCTTGGATGGCTACAAGGCTTTACAAATATGAGTCCTGAGCTCTTTGCAGTTGGAGAAAGAATGACACCAAGACACCAAGAGGAAGAGGATGTCCTGAAGGTATCCGAGGTCCAGTTCCCACTGCTCCTGAAGTCAGTTCCACCCCCGACTTCCCACGGTGTGTTTTCAGGGCGGGGTCAGTGGGTGGGTAATACATCTGCCCTTTTCCCTCATGGTTTGCTTGTGTTCTGTCATTTGCTATCAAAGAATTATGGTGATCACATTGCTCAAACAGCAACTCAAGTATCTTCTATCATTCAACCCTCCCCTTTACCTCTTCATCCAATCAAAAACAAATTTCTAAAGCTCTACCCTCCCATGAGCTCTTCCCTCTGCTCGCTTCTCTCCATCTCCACAGCCTCTAGAGTATGGGTGACTCTCTGGGTCCAGGCTTACCCCCTCCAAATTCTCACTTTAGCCAGAGTAGTTTTTGTAGCACCCCAATCTGACCTGATTATCTCAGGGCTGTGATCCCTTCAATGGCTTCTATTATTTCCAAGATAAAGCCCTAGCCCTTTGGAAAAAAACTTTTATTTTCAATTTATAAAACAGTTATAAAGATATTACAGAACGTTCCCATGTATCCTTGACTTAGCTTCCCCTAGTGTGAACATCTCATACCACCATGGTATGTTTTGTAAAAACCAAGAAATTAGCATTGGTACAACACCATTAACTAAATTTCAGGTTTCCTTCGGATTTCACCTGTTTACCCAGTATTGTACTTTTTCTGTGTCAGGCTCCAGTCCAGGATACCAGGTTGCACTTAGAAGTCTCAGCTGTTAAACAGGGCATTGAAAGCTTTTTGTGATCTGGCCTCTGCCTCCCTCCAAGCCCACCCAGCCCCTCAGCCCACCACTTTCTGCCACAGTCATCCTGAATTACCTGCAGTTCCACAAAGGGGCCAGTTCTTTCTTACTCCTGTACCTTTGCACATGCTGTTTCCGCTGTCTGACAAGCCCTGACTCCTTTTCTTGGCAAAATACTAATTCATCTTTTAAAACTCTGTTCAATTAGCTCTCCTAGGAATCCTTCTTGACTAAACTCAGTTGACCCCTGGCTTCTCCAAGCCCATCCCCACCCTCACCCACCATGCTCTCTCCGTTCCTGTACTCTTTATCCTGGATTTTTATGATCTGTTTCCTTGTCCTCTGCATTGGGTTGGAGAACCTTGGGTCCAGTGCCCTGTTTTATTTATCTCTGTGGAAACTCAATGCATGCTTGCAAAATGGATGAAGTTAGGGAAAAGTCAATATGCTGTCAATAGCTCAGAGGGAGAAATCAGCTGGTCAGGGGAGGCTTCGTGAATCTTGTTGGATGGAATAATAAACTAACCTTTGTCGAGCACAGACTGTGTGCCAGGCACTTTTCTAAGCACTTTATATGCACATTAATTTAATTCTCAAAGCTCTAGGAGGTAAGTACTATTATTCTCCCCATTTTACAGATGAAGGAATAGTGATAAAGCAACTTACCAAGATGCACAATTTAATTAGAGATAAAGCTGGGATACACCCTGAACTACAGCTTTGCTAGACTTTGGGATGCATGTACGTATATGGCTGAGGAAGGGGAGAGGAGGTAGTCGTCCAGGATGGGGCAACTGGCAAACCAAAAATATCTCTCCAAAGAATACAAAGAGCCAAGCTTTCTGGAGAGGAAAGATCTCCCTTTCCACATTCCCTTCTAGTTTTCTGAGAGGATGGTGGAAAATCCAGCAGGGAAGGGACCAGGGGAAGGCAAGGGTGATGAAATCGCAGGGAATCATATGGGAGGCTGTTCCCACTGGAGTCAATTGCTTTGCATTGTTTTTAATTCTGAAAAGGGCAGGTGAGGCCTCTAGTGGCCGGGTTGTGGGGCCCTGGTCCTCGGGGGCAACAGGCATCTTTTCTCACGGATCACTGACTTCTAACTCCACTTGCTCTGCAGGCAGTGTTAGAGCTCCGTTCTCTGCAGAGGCTGGGAGGACCCTGGGCTTGGAGTCAGATCCCATTTCAAATCAAGCTCAACCCCTTTGACTGTGTAACCTGGGCAGTTCACTCGGCTCTTTGGAGCCTCATTCTCCTCATCTATACGATGCAGGCAGTAGTACCTCCCTCACAGGGTAAGTGGAGGATTAAAGAAGGGGACTCCCAGGAAGCCCAGTTGTGAGCCTGGCTCAGAGCAGATGTCCAGTCAGTGGTGTCCCATTTCCCTTCTCCCACCAAGCTCTCTTTCCTTACCCTTTGGATGTAAGTGGTTCCTTGATAGTCGCACTGGGTCATGGTCACATCCCCAGCTCCTGGCATGAGTCCTGGCACATAGATGGTCAATCAATTGTGTTAAATAAATCTTCCCCCAAATCCAGATCTGCTCTTGACTCTCCTGTATCCCCAAACTCATCAATGGATGTTCATTTCCTACAGGAGCAGGCTCGGCTCTGTAGCCCGGCCTTTGAACCCTCTTGTGATCTGACCCCAGAATCACCACCTGTCAGTGCTGCCCTTGGCCCTTAGGCCTGGGCAACTGGGACCCCTGCCCTGGGCCTGTGCCAGGAGGTCCTGAACTGGCCTTCCTCTGGCTACTCCATCTCCATGGGGTAAACAGTAGGCAAGACCAAGGGGACCTGGCCACCCAGCAGCCACACCTCCTCTCCTGGACTCTGCTTGAGAACTGGACCCCCAAATTCTTTGCTCAGATGGCCCCGAGTATGCTTCCAGAGCCTGCATGGGCCTCTTCCCTGGGTCACCCTCCTGCAGTTGGACCTCACTTCTGGTGTTTGTGTCTCTAAGTCCAAGGGACGGCTAAGAGGTGGCCCCTTGTCCAGCCTGTGGATGGTGCTTGGCCATCTTCATGTGAGGCACCACCTGGGCACGTGAAGCCCCTTGCAGAGTGGGATGGAATTGGTGTTGGGGATTGGAGTGTGGGGACACTCCTGATATAGACCTCCACTTATATTCTTGGCCTGGGCCCAGCAAACATTAGGTGTAGCTCCAGCGGCCCCCACTTTTTTACCTCCCTGTAGGGAAGAGTGTGCTCAGGTGTGAAGGCAGGGAGGAGTGAGTATGGTTTGGAGACCTCTGTGTTAGGGACTCTCCTGTTTTCTGGGCACAGAGCCACCTCTGGGCCAGGACAGGCTGTTCTTTCTGTCTTGGGGAGGGGGTGTTTGGACTTAGGGGACAGAGTGGCCATAAATGACAGCAGGAGGCTTAGGAGGCTCTTCCAGGCTCTGGGGTAGGACTAGAATGCCACCTGTGGCTCTGGCCCATTTTTTTGGCTCTGCCCAGGAGCTGGTGAGGTAGCGTCACTGCAAAAAGGGGACAGGGAGAGCAGGGATAATGTGGGACCCAAACCTCATCCAGGGCCAGGCCTGCTGAGTGGCAGCTGGGTCGGGCACAGGGGCAGCCCTAATGAGGGCCTGGGCCAGGTGGCACCTGCTCCTGTAGGGCTTTACTTGCCATGTCAGGGAGAGCCTAGTGTCCAGGAGGCCCAGACTCAGTTCCCCAGCAGGTCCCATGGTGGCCAAGAGACCGGGACAGCTTGCCCAAGGGAAAGAGTAGCGGAGCTGGCACTTAAACCCGGGACCCTTCCATTTCCCTCATTGGGCCCCTTTATTGAGCTACAATTCATACACAAGAAAACATGCCAATTTCATGTGTACAACTTGATGGATTGTGACAAATACATACAGTCGCATCACCCTGACCAGGGCCCGATAGAGAACATTTTCCAGCTCTCTTATGCCCCTGAGCAGTCACCTGTCCCCCACCTTTGGGTCCAGGTGAACATTGATCTGTCTCCTGTCCCTGAAGTTTGGCCCTTTGTAGGATTTCAGAGAGGGAGTCACATGGCATATGCCTCTTGGGTGTAGCTTCTTGCACTCAGCACAATTATTTTGGGCCTGGTCCGTGTTGTGGCTTGTGTCAGTAATTCCTTTTCACTGCTGAATAATATTTCAGCATACGGCAGTATCATTTGTCCATTTGTCAGCTGGTGGGCCTTTGTTTCCAGTTTTTGTCTTTTCCAAATAAAGTTTCTGTGAACAATTCAAAACCAGCCTTTGTGTGGACATATGATTTCATTTCTCTGGAGCGAGACTGCTGGGCCATATGGTAAGTGGGTGTCAAGGGTTTTGCAAAGTGGCTCTATTATTCTGCATCTTCATGGGCAGTGTATGAGAGTTCCAGTGTCTCCACAGCCTTGCCAACACTTCAACCCAGGATTCCTGCCCCCAGAGCCCAGGCAGTGGTGAGACTGTGAATTAAAGAAGTCAGGTGGGTTTGGTCTGGCTGCTTATATCTGTGAGAATCTTAGGCCATCAGAATAACAACAACCTCCGGGAATGTTAAGCTCTGTGGTGTCATTTTACAGATGGGGAAACAGAGGCCCTGAATGAGAAGGGGCCTATACTCCTCCTGGAGGGGTTTGGTGCTGGTAGGGCTGGCAGGAGAGGGTGGAGTGGACTGGGATTAAGAGCAGGGGTTTTGGGGTTCAGTTAGCCCCAGATTGTAGTCTTGCCTTAACCAATTACCAGCTTCTGCGCCTCTGCTCTACCTTCTGTAAAATGGGGACCAAAACAACCTCACAGGATAAGTTGGGAGGATTAAGTGCCTGGAGCTGGATCACAGGGTGGTCAGAGAGTCTCTCCAAAAAGAGGGTATTTAAGGTGGAGTCTGAATGATAGGCAGGAGCTGATGTGTGGGGGAGGTGGGGGTAGTGGGTTCCCGGGTGTGGGAACAGCGTACACAAAGGCACAGAGGATGGAAAGGACTGCATTTTGGGCAAAGGGCAGCGTGACCCTGGGAGGGATCTCGGAGAGAGTTGTGTGGAGACACCAGAGAGAGATGGCCTGGGGTCTGGCTGTGCTAAGCCTCATGGGAGCTTGGATTTTATATGACAAGCGGGTTTATTTTAGACAGTGTTGGCTGTTATTCTTTCTTTTATTTTTCCGTCCCTCAGGGGTCTTAATTCCCAGTTCAAGCCTCTTTCCAAAAACCTAATGTGGGCAGGTGCAAGGCTGGGGTCCGCCGCCAGCTGAGCCTGGGCCCCCACTCGACCTCACCCGCAGGCCTGGCAAGCCGAGTGGCACCAGCTGGCAGTGTGGGGGTTGTGGGAGACCATCTGCTGCTCCCTATTGTCCATCACCCATTGTCGGGTCCATGCCCTCTGCTCTGAGGACAATGGGGGACAATGGGGGACAATGGGGGAATGGGATCTTCAGGCTCCTGTATCCTGGCCTGGCCCCTCACCCCCACAACGACACCAGGAGAATGGCCCCCTGGGGCGGAGGCAGGGGCTCTGCCAAGCGGGAGGCAGCACCTCCTGCATCCCTCCTCATCTCCCTGGCAACCGCAGCTGCCAAATTGTTGGTTGGAGGGTTTTTTTTAGCGTCCTGGGTGGGGGCTTTCTTCTTGCATCCCTCTGAAGGGTGGGGTGCTCTTGGGCAAGGATCTGCTCATTGCCTCCGGAGGGCCCCAGCTCCCGGCCTAGTGTCTACGGACTCCTCAGGCCCCCTAGGGGCCCCATACAGGAACACTCCAAGTCAGAGCAAGTTTGTGCTTAAGATACTGGCAAGGCAGAGGCGCCGAAATAAGCTCAAGTGATATTCGAGACAAGGCAGCAAAGTTGTCCTCGTCTAAAAAATCAGCACATTGTTAAAGTTCCCTTGTGCTCATGTTGTGTTTCAGTATTGCTTTTATTTGGACTTAAACAGTGTGGGGAGGGGACCCAACACTCATGTTGTTTAGAGTCTCTAAAAGTTTGGGCACAGCTCTCAGGGGGTGTGAGGGGAAGGGAGCAGATCCCTGGACAGCTGCCCTCTCATCCTTCCAGTGGAGAGATTCAAGTCGTGCCGAGCAGCCTTGAGAGCTGACTTGTTAGCAGCAGGTGAGGTCTGCTCTCTAGTGTTCCAGAAGCCAAAGGGCCAGACAGCGATAAGAACAGCCCCCATTTACTGAGCATTTACTATGTGCCAGTAATTGCCTTATGTAAATTAACTCATTTAACGTTCACAGCAGATCCAGGCGGTGAGCACTGTTAGTTACATCCCATTTTATGGATCGAAACACCAAGGGACAGAGAGTTAACGATGTCCCCCAAAGTCACACAGCTATTGGGTGGCAGAATCAGGGTTCGAACCTGGCTGCAAGCTCCACGCAATGAGCTCTCGCTCTCTCGCTCTCTCTCTCTCTCTCTCTCTCTCTCTCTCTCTCTCTCTCTCTCTCTCTCTCTCTCTCTCTCTCTCTCTCGGTCCCTGATTTCCCCGTGGCCTCCTGCATAGCTCCTCCTTAGGATGAGCTCCACCCCCAGCTCCACTCCAGGCCAGAACTCCGGAGACAGAAAAATAAAGAGGCCAGCCACCTCTCCAGGATACCCTGGCGACTTGGCAGAGCCTGGGGTTGTGAGGTAGACCCACCCGGGCGTATGTCCTCACTTGGGTACTTATTAGCTATGTGGCCTTGGCTAAGCCTCTTCACCTCTCTCGACCTCATTCTCCGTTTCTGTAATTTGGGATAACAATCATATATCTTCCTCATTGGGTTGGTGTGAGCATTAAAAGACTTAATACGCGACAGTCACCCAGAACAACTTGTGCCCCTTAGAATGTGCTCAATAAATGCTAAGGGGGATGTTATTATTGCTTTTGCCCTCCTTTTAGGGTGATCACAGGGATTGAATAATGGGTGAAGGCACTTTGTATGTGGAAGACAATTACACAAATGTCAGGGCTTGGTGTGACTCATATAAATACAAAGTGTTCAGTCTGGAGAGTGGGAGGGGGTGGGGGCTGGGATGAGAACCACCTTCTGCGGGTGTAAGTGCCAAGTGCCAGCTCAGTGGGATGGTGGTGAGGGCACCAGCAGCTAAGAGGCAAGGGAAGGTTCCTTTCCCTCTCTGGGCCTCAGACGTCCCATCTGTAGAATGGGTGACTGGGGACTAGCTGATTTCTAAGCCCTCTATCCCAGCTCTGATCTTCCATGGCTGACAGAATAAGAGGATGTGTAAAAATGAAAGTGGAAAATAGACACATAGTGTGGTAGACCTACAATTGCAGAAAAGTGCCCCATTCTTCCCTTTTCTCTGTAATGCCATTGTTTACAAAATGACTTTCAGTTTGTCCCTTTAGGAGGTGGAGTCTATTTCCCTGACCTGGCCTGGAGATTCACTTCGGCCAATACAAAGTGGAGGAGGTGGCACATGCTGGCTGCAAGTGTGGGCCCCAAGAGGCTTGCAGCTTCCTCTCTCTCTCCTTCCCTCTCCTCCTTCTTCCTTCCATCCCTCCCTCTCTCCCACATTCTCTCCCAATTCTGGAGTACCTTGATGGAGGAAGACAGACACGTGGCCCGATCACGTCTGCCATCCCAGCCGACGGCGGGCAGATTGTCAAACAGGTGAGAGCGAGCTCATCTCGAGCAGCCAGCCCCTAGCCCACCACTGGTTGTCGGCAGACACAGGAGCAGAACAAGGTGAGATCGGCCGAGCCCGTCCAGAGCCACATGACCACCCAGTTGGCTTGCACACTGGGGAGAGAAAATACACATTGACTGTTGTGTGCCATGGAGGTTTTGTGGTTGTTATGCAACATTGAGTCAGTAGATAAATGATACACATACATGGTCCGTGGAAAAAAGTGTGGCTTTGGTCCACTGTATGACCTCTGTGGGGACTGCTGCTCTCTTTGGGGGTTCAGGCAGGTGGGCTCAGCGTAGTGGTTCAGCGCTTAAGTTCTGGATGGAGACCTTCTGCCTTGCTTCAGATCTCAGTCACTCACTCCACTTTTTAGCTGTGTGGCTTCAGGCAAGTTACTTAACCATGAGGTCTCTATTTTCTCCAGAATCTGGATCATCATAGAACACGCCTTTGGGGTTGTTATGTGGATTAAGTGAGTTAATATATGTTAAAGAGTTTAGAAAAACTATGCCCATGGTGTAGTTTTCATGGTTTAAGGTCTAAAGTCAGATAAATGTGTGCTTGAATCCTGGTTCCACCATTTACTGGAGGTGTGCTCTGGGTCCTCTCTGAGCCGCCATGTCCTGATCTATAAATCGGGGATTCTGTTAGCATCTTCTTCATAAATGAGATTGTGTGTATCGAGGGCTTGACCCAGTGCCTGGCCCAGAGGAGCTCGGGAGATCTCAGTTTTGGGGAGCTGCCTGCTGCTTCTGCTGACACAGAATCTTAGAACCAGATGTCCCTTGGAGACCAGTTTTAGTTTGACTTCCTCAGATCAAAGATGGGGAAACTGAGGCCCAGAGTGGAACTTGCTCAAGGTCACACAGAGTGGCTGGAACCTACACATTCTGACCTTTAGCCGGGGGCTCTCCCACGGTGCTGGGATGGCCTTGGTCCTAAGAGGTATGTCCGTTCTCGACTTGGTGGCTCAAAAGAACAGACCAAGCCAGCGCCTGGGCCCTGCCCGCACAGGCCGGAGGGGAGGCTCAGCCTCTTAGCGATCTTTCTGGTGCAGGCGAGGTTCCAGAGAGCTGGGTCAGGCCCTGACCATGCAGCGCACTACACACTGGGGTCAGATGTCTCGGTGACTAGTGACCCCTGTGACACAGACCTCACTAGGGGCACAGGGGCGCTAGGACCAAGGATGTTTCCCCTGGGGTATCCATGGGGAAACTGAGGCTCAGGATGGGCAGGACCTGGGGCTTTCTGCTCAGTTTCTTGCTCTAACCACTGCAGGCTTCTGGTCCTGTGGGTGAAGCAGAGGCAGGATGGAGCTTGTCACACCCCAGGCCTCAGCCTGGCTCAGGGAGTCTCCCTGTCCTCCAGCCCCACCTCTGTCCCCGGTGATTACAGGGCTGCCAGGCCTGGCTGCGGCCCAGACACTCCCTCCAGAGCCCTCTCAGGGGAGTGGGTCCCTGACCTCATTGTCTGTAGGGGCCAGCACCGATGCTGAGTCAGAAATTCCCCAGGCCCCAAAATGCCTCTGTGGATGACCTTGCAGGTCTTAACTTGTCTCCAGGGAGGAGGTAAGGGGTTCCCCGCCTCTTTCTGCCCCTTCCCTGGGCTGGCTGTGTGGGGCTGGTAGTGCTGTGCGCATGTGCGTGTGTTATTCACAGGCATGCCATGTTCATTCTGTCTGCTCCCATGGCAGGTAGGTGGGTGGGTGTGTTCCCATAAGTTCTTACTGGACCCCTTTTCCACTCATCATGTGGGCCTCCCATGCATGAGTTGTATGCCCAGGTCATGCACAGTGTGTGTGCCCACACTGGTGGTTAAGGGACCCCTTGGGGCAGGTGAACGATGTGCTCACACCCTGAGCACTGAACTGTAGACACTGTGTGCTCCCTGTTGGGAACTCTGAGTATCTGTACATTGTGTGTGTGTGCATTGTGTGTGTGTACATGTTGTAATCACCACATTTATCACGCACGTTGTGAATGCATACAGTGGTGGGTCTTCTGAGAACCAGGGTTGGCTCTGGGGGTGGGCTGGGAAAGGGCTTTACATTTCAGTGTTGTGTGCATGTCCTGCCTGACCCCACTGGTCTGGCCCACAGCCTGCGTCTATGGTGCCTGTTCCCAGAGCTCAGGGAGGCCCAGCATGTGGGAACTGCCTATAGGGAGCTGGGGGTGGATGGATCGCCTCAGCCTGGGCGCTGGTGCCATGCACAGAGACCTTGGCACCTGCATCTCCTGGTAAGGATGGGGAGGCAGGTCTTGGGGGCCTCTTTTTGGCCAATGTTCCCTTTGATCTTTTTCCTCTGGGACCCCTGCCATCCTTGAGGGTCCTACACATAATAGGTTCTTGAACCTCTGTGCAGAAGGGTTGGGGGCTCCTGAAAGCCCTCGGTTGTACCCGACCTCACGGCTGGCTTTGCTGAAGCTGAGGAGTGAGGAGTTTGGGGGCCTGGAGCCCTGGTCTGTTGGCATCCAGGTCATGGGCCCCCAGCTGCCACCTCACCTGGCTAGAGACTTCTGCAGCCACCTGGTGGAGTTAGGGGGAGGGAACAATAACATCAGAAACTTGTCTCCATCCACCCGTGTGCCCTCCTGTACTCGAGGCATAAGACAGGGTGCCATCTCCTCACCCCCAGTCCAGGGCTGCCATGGCAACACAGAAGCTGGCTCACCATCTGCTGCCTGTGGGGACCTCCGTCAGACCTTTGCCATGCTAGGAATTAGTGGGAGGAGGCACCTGACCTGCTCTGGGGCGGCCACTGGCCACATCTGACACCTCGCCACCCTGGGGTGTCCACGGATGATGTAGCTGGAGTCCCTCCAGCTGCTGGAGAAGAGTGGCCATGAGGGAGCCCATGGTCCTCTCTGGAGCTAGCCTCTCCTGGCAACATCTCTCAGGGAAGGATCAGAGACTTATTCACACTAGAGTGCAAATGACTAAGCCCTTCTGGGAGGGCAGTGGGTTGAGGGAGTGTAGAAAGTTGGACTCTAATAGAATCAGAAGCTTAAATTAACAAATTCTCAACAGGGAAGATTTTTAGGCATGGGAGGGGAGAATAGGGATATTAAACAATTAAAATTTAACTGCTAATGGTTCTGGGTATGCAGGGGGCCGTTGCAAATCGAACTTGTCCTTGGGTGCTGACGGCAGTCGGGGAGGGACCCACGCCTCATCTGGCCTGCTTCTCTGAGGACTTTGCCTCCGTCGGGAGCTGAGTTTTCCTGTTGGACTCAGAGATTCCTCCTACCCCCACTATTGGCTCCTCTATATTTGTTTTCTTTGGAAAAATGTTCTCCCTTGGATGCTCTGAGCTTAGAGAGAAAAGAGCAGTGGAGAAGAGGATGTCAGGATTCTGATAGAGGAGTGAAGTGGGGAGGGGTGGTGGGATAGTGGGGAGGGGTGGGGGAGAGAAGAGGGGACAGAGAGAAAGAGAAGGGAGGTCTGAGGGAAAATGAGACCAATGGCAGGGTCTATTTGAATCCCTGTTCTGCCACTAGAGGGCATGTGACTGTGGGTGCACAGCTTCCCCTCCCTGTGCCTCAGTTTCCTTATCTGTAAAATGGGTACGATAATTTCCAGGGTGTCTATGAGGATTGGGGTGCCTGTGGAGGCCCGGCATGGTGAGAGCCCACAGCAGCTGCTTGGGAAATGACAGTCTGCATCCCTGTTCCCTTCTGCCATGGATTCTGTGTCAGAGAGGGAGGTTTCTAGACCTGACCCCGGGCCCTCACTCCTAGAAGGAGAATGCTCTCTGAGCCCCTCTTCTGACAACTTGGGTCTCAGCGTCTGCCTGTGAGGAACCATTTCCCGCAGGCCCTGGGTGGGTCCCACAGGCCTTTTTCTTGCCAGGCGACAGATCCTCGAGATAGGAGTAACCCATATAAATTGAGGTCAGTGTACTGTGCAGAGCCGGGATGCTGGAGTCCTCCACCTCAGGGGCCTCTGGCCCAATCCCAGGCCCAGGAAATGGGACAAACCAGGCGATAAACAGGGAGGCATTCTCAAAGGCAGCCACACCCAACATCCCCCAGCAAGGCCCCAGTAGCACCCAGCTTGGCTTGGTAGGAAAGACCAAGGGTGCAGATAGGAGAGGGAGCAGCCTGGGGGGGGGGGGGGCAGGGCAGGATATCAAACCCTCTCCTCCAACCAGCTCCTTTCTGTGAAATTCTAGCATCTGCAAATTTATTTCTGCCAGCAATTTACCTTTTCTGCAAGCAGGAGAAATCTGTTCTTGTTTATGAGTCACTGATTTTTTGGAAAGATTAGAAAAAGAAGCATCTGCAGTTGGGAATGAGACAGAGAGGTGAAGTTCAGTGGCCGAGCTGGTAAAAATGAGCTCTGGCTTAGAGTCTAATGTGGTCTCTCTCCCATTTAACCACAGGTGATTATTTTGTTGGCTGGAGGGACAGGGCTTTACTAATATCCATACAGCATCCTTTTTGATAAAGCAACCATTTTCTACTTAAACTTTGAAGCTTAAAATCAAAAGCTCTACTTGACACGCTGTAATAAACTGGAAAATATGCTGTTTCTGACATAGAAACCTGTCAGAGAATGTTCAGCCAAGTAAGAATGGTCTGGGCAGGGATTCAGCATTAGATCCACAGCTGGGGGCAGGAGAAGGGTGGCTGGACCCTGTCTCTGGGGAGTAAGCCTGACCACCACTCTGTCCTTGTGGGGGGACATTGCCACTAGAAGGCACCTCCCCCAGGGTGTCTTCCAGGGGCTTCCCTCCTCCCCTGGGTGCCTCTTCAGGTGCCTCAGGCCCTGCGACCTTGTGTTAGAGAGTCTGAAAGCCGTCCCCGGTATGCATGGTCCCCCAGCTCAACTACATTTCCTAGACTCCTTTGTAGTTAATCTAACCACGTGACTGGGATCTAGCCAATGGGATGTGAGGGAAAGTGCCATAGGCAATTTCTGGATTGTGCCCTTAAAAGGACAGGAGTGTGCCTTCCCTCCCTTCCCTTCTTCCTGCTGCTGGAGCAGACCTTTGGACCCCAGGATGGAAGCCACATGTGGAGGCTGGCAGAGCTGCCCTGGACACGTACCTCTGGGCTGCCATATGGGAGAGAAGTAAAATTTTATCTTGTTTAAGCTAATGTATTTTGGGGTCTATTTGTTACAACAGCTTATTTTGTATCTTCCTTCTTCATATGGCAAGCACAGCTGGATAACTGGCCCAAACCCTGCAGGGAGTGGCTTGTGTGTGTCAGCCACAATCAGTATAGCATTGTGGTTCAAAGCCTGTTAGGCCTGCCTCAAATCCCTGTGCTTTCACCAGAAGCTGTGTCAACTTGGGCAAATTACTTAACGTCACTTGCACCGGGTGATTTCAGTAAGAAATGCTTTTCAGTGGTGACCCTGTGTCCACAGGTAGATGTCACTGAAAGTTTCATGGAACAACACTTAGCCTTCCTGCCTGCAGTACATTCTGACATTTTCTATTCCAGTGGTTCTCAAAGTGTGGTCCCTGGACCAGCAGCATCAGTATCACCTGAGAACTTGTTAGAAATGCAATTTTTTGGGTCACGTCCCAGACCTGCTGAATCAGAAACTCTGGGCGAACATCTAACAATCTATGTTTTAATAAGCCTTCTAGGTAATTCAGATGCAGCTGAAGTTTGATAACCACTGTTTAAGTCCATTTAAAAATATGCTAGTTATCACCTGCTAAATCGATCTCATAAGCCACTCATGTAAGTCAGAATCATGCAGACTTAACAGATGTCTGTCTGTCTGTTTCCTGCCAGCGTTCATTTCTTCTTCAACTTGCTAAAATTTCAATAGAGGAAATACCCTAGTCCATGGCTGCAGAGATAGGACAAGACCCCTACCCACCTGAAGCAGTAGCTGGTTCAGGGATGAGCACATGATCCTTGTCTGATGAAATGCAATCCTGAGACCCTGGCTGGAACTACTGGAAAGGACCATCTCTTCCCCGGGGGTTGCTGAGCTATAAGGAAGAGAGCTTGAAGCTGCTCATGCCACTGTTGCCACCACTCTGGAAGAGGCTGCCTAAGGCTGCAGGCATCTCAGAGGAGGAGAGCTGAACTTTGCGCATCCTGCATCTCCTTATGCCTGGTCTCAGACAGAGCTGCCAGGGTCCAGCTCAAGCATTCCTGGAGCAGACCACCCTGCTTACCTGGACCTTAGGTGCAGCTCTGATGTTCAGGGCAGTTAATACCCTGGGGACCACCTTCCAGGGCAGCAAGGAGCTGGTGGGTAAATGCCCCTGGCTCCACTTCTTCAGAAGGACAATGCTGAGAGGCAGCATGCTTCTAAGAAGTTCCAGAAGAGTCCAGTCCCTGTTGCTTATCTCAGCAAATTTGAAAACACACCCTTTATCACTCTTTCCTTCTTCCTTGTCTCAATCTCCTCTCTCTCTCTCTCCCTCATTCCTGCTTCCTGAAATCTCTTCCTAAATAAACCATCTGCACCCAGGTCCTTGTCTCAGGCTCTGTTCTCATGGAAGCCCAAGCTAGGACATATTCCTGTTGACCTTTGAGCATTTGGATCCAGCCCTACCTGAAACAAACTCCACTTCTGGATGTTTCAGTTAAGTGAGCCAAAAAAATCCCCCCCCCTTTTTTTTTGCTGTGTGTGCTAGTTACTATGCAACAAATTACCCCTAGATTTAGTGGATTTAAACAGTAATGCTTAGTGTCTCAGTTTCTGTGGGTGAGGAATCCAGGGACGGCTTGGCCGGGCCCCTTATGAAATCGCTGTGAAGATGTCAGCCTAGGCTGCATCATCTCAAGGCTTGACCAGGAAAGGATCTGCTTCAGAGCTCACTTCTTGGCAGAATTCAGTTCCTGATGGGCTGTCAGATAGAGGGTCTTGGGTCTTTGCTCTCTGTTGGCCAAAGACCTCCCTCAGTTCCTTGCCATGTGGGCATCTCATGGGGCTGCTCACAACATGACAGCTGGCTTCTATGAGAGCAAGCAAGGGAGAGAGCAAGAGAGGGCAAGTGAGCTTTTATCACCTAATTTTTAAATGGCATCCAACACTTTCGTTGTATTCTTTTTGTTAGGAGCAAGTCACTAGGTGCAGTGCACACTCAAGGGGAGGGGCTTACACAAGGACACGAACACCAGACGGTGGGACCACCAGGAGCCATTTGTGGAGCTGCCCTCGTGGGCCACAAGTAATATGAAACCCTTGCTGTTCTCTTCATTTAGTGCTATTCTTTCTGTCTGATTCTCACCATGCTAAATCAGTACTCGCTAATCTTTTTAAATGTTCTGTGTCCATGCCTGGACTTAAGAACATCACCTGCATGATGCCATTAAATCTCCTGCTCTGAGATCAGACCTGAAAGTATCCTCATTTTACAAGATGAGGGAACTGGCAGGCAGAGAGGTTAAGGAACTTGTCTGAGGACACAGAGCTATTACGTAATGTCAGTGGAATTCATCAGAGAATAAGTCTTTACCTGCCAGGCGATCAACACCGCTCAGCTCAGTGAACACAAGAGCATTCATGGAGGCTTGAACAGTTCATTCGCTCAGAGCCTTAATCTCCCTTCCCTTTCGCACAGATCTTAAATTTCTGACCCTAACACTTTCCTGTTATTGAGTTTTCATTCCTGTCAGCATTTATAAACCTCCTTTGGGTCATGGAGGCATTGGAGAATGTGTTGAAAGCTATGAACATTTTCCCCTTCCAAAAAATACATTATACACTCAGACCCATGTTTGCTGTATGATTTTCATTGGCAGCTGAACTACCTGAAGGGCCCCAGGGCTCCAGGATAGACTGTCATTGGCTCATCTGTGGTCACGTGCCCAACTGGAACCAATCTCTGCAGCCTAGGGGGTTTGATCCTTAGGACCATAGCATGCCATCCTCTCATTTCACAGACGGAGAAATGGAAGCCTGTAGGGGAAGAGTGACTTGCTCAAGGTCACACAGCACTGGTGGGCCCCGGTCAGATTCATGCAGCATGTAAGGCATGACCATCCCTCAGTCTGCAGGCTCCTCCTGAGTGACTCACCGATGCATTCCCAAACACTTGTTCTGGGCCTGGCACACAGTAGGTGTTTGCCAAACCCTGAAGGTTACAGAGAGCGAATCAATGGAAGCTGAGGATAAAGTAGTGCCGACCCAGTGAGACCCTGGAACACTGTCCTGCAGGATGTTATCGGGTATCCCGTGAATAAAGAAAGGGTTCCATGAGGAAGTAGGTTTGTGAAACACAAAGTGAATTGGTTTCTTTACATTAGAACTTCTCAAAACTCTTAATAGGTTCAATGCAGCGAATCTCTCAAAAGGAGGATATAGCATGTGTGTTTCCCAAACTTGTTTGACCATACGATCCTTTTTATTAAGTGGGATTTTTGAAGGATTACTGTTCACAGAGAAACATGTTTTGGGCAATGCCAGGGATACAAGGATCAGCATGGACAGGGTGGTCAGGGAAGATTCCTTAGAGGAGGAGGTGCCTTAGCTACATTCAAGGACAGGAGGATTAGGATAATCAGGCGAGAGAGCAGGGAAGGTGTCGCAAAGGAATCGCAGGAGAAAGCACTAAATATTGTAGCACATATGAGTGGAAAGATTTATATAGGTCAAGACTCCTTTGGAGACAAGTGTCAGAAATGCAATTCAGACTGGCTTAGGCAAAAAGGGTAATCTATTGGTCCATGTAATTGCTTTCAGGCACGGCTGGATCTAGGTGCTTGAACCATGCCCTCAGGGCTAAGTATTGGCTTTGTTCTCAGGCAGGCTCTCTTCCCAGAGGGGGTTGTCATCTCCAGGTTCATATGCTGGCAGCTAGCAACCTCAGCAGGGAATAAGATGCTTTTAACAATCGTTTAAATTGAAGTCCCAGGATGGACTCTCGTTGGCTCAGCTTGGGCCACTCTGGTACCATTCACTGCAGCTTAGGAGACCTAGAGCTCTGATTGACCAGATCCTTAGGGATCATTGTACCCCATCGTCTCATAAACAGATGATGACACAGACCTGTAAACATGGGTGAGGGCAGGGGCTGAGGGAGCTGAGAAGAGGGGCTCCAGATCTAATCTTAGGAGGACAGGGAAAACTCCAGAAGGGGGTGATACCTTAGCTGAGACTTGATGGTCAGATGTCCAGGTACATGTGTGATAGTTCATCTACTTACTTATTGAATTAATGAATATGCATATTTGCATCTTTAGGGATACAGATGTCAGGGTTATGAGCAGTTCTGTGAGTAAATGTTAGAATGAGTCAATATGCAGTTGTGTGTCACCATGCATGCCAAAATGTGGTGTGTGCATAGATATGCACATAAACAGGTACACACAAAATGTACATAAGCACACAAAAGTATATGTATGTGAGTGCAAACGTGGATTTACATTGTGTATATAAGCATATCGAGGCAGTACCAAGTAGTGGAACCAGATGCCCGTTTGAATCTTCACTCTGCTACTGGTATGTCCTGGGCAAGTAAACCCACTGGTCAATTTCTTCATAAATAAATGGAGCAAATAATAGTATCCCTCTGTCTAGGTTGGGTGCCTATGGCTGAAATCTAGTCTCAGAGATCCCATGGGGGGAATTCTGGAGCATCAATGACACCACAGAGTTGGTCCCCCTTGAGGAAAGGAGGACAGCCCTCACCAGCTAGTCACTGGCTGTGTCCCTCCAACGCTATGCCTGAAGGAAGAAGTAATCTCCCAGGTATTTCCTGGTGAGGCACCTTGGGTTTGTTGAGAGCAGTACTGCAGAGAAGGGGGGAGATGTGAGCCAGGAGCAGCCCATGTCACAGCAGGGGATGGGTCCATCAACAGCCTTTACTCCACACCTACTCCTCAAAATGAAGTCCCAGGGCCAGTAGCATTGGCCTCCCCTGGGAACCTGTTAGAAAAACAGAGTCACAGGCCCTGCTCCAGACCTGCTGACTCAGAACTTGCATTTTAATAGGAACCCTAGGCCTAAGCACATTGAAGTTCAAGAAGCACTGCGTGAACCGACCACACACGGTTGTTGCAAAGATTCAATGGGGTTAAGATACAGAAAACACTCAAAACAACAGCTGGTCCACAGTAGGTGCCCTTGTCATTTTGCATGGCAGTGTGCTGGGCATGTTTGCTTATCCAGAGACTTGGTATGTGTAAATAAATGCGTGCAGGGAGGACCAGTTACATAATTTGCAGGATTCAGTGCAGAATGCAATGTGGGGCCCTTGTTCAAAAATCAGATGGCAGACAGAGCCTTAAACCAGGCAAGGGACCCTTCTGAGCTTGGGGCCCGTGTGACTGTCCAGGTGGGAGGAGGAAGCAGCCAGTGCTGGCCTATGGAGGGGCATGTGGATGGGAGTTTTTGAGGCCTTGCTGGTGCCAGGATTTCCGTTCTATGGTGATTTGGACATCCTTCTGGTTTTACAGAGGAGGAAAGCCTGGGTGAGGGTTCTGGGCTGGAAATTGGACTCCTGGCCCCCAACTCCCATTCACACCCCACCCCTGGAGCAGCACGCATGTGTGTGTCTGAGTGGCTTTGGTGACTTTGTGGAATCGTTGAGAGCTCGCAGCTGAGAAATGTTCCTCTCACATTTGCACATTGCAGAGACGTTTGAGTATGTTCCCCCATGAATCCTGGGTATCCATTCCCAGGGAGTGCTCTCTGCTCGGGAGAAGGGGTGTGAAATTTCATTTGCACTAATTATTCTGAAGTGAGAGGAGTGGGAAATGAGCTGGCTCTGCACATTCAGCCTCTTCCAGCAGCTCCAGGTTGCAGGTTATTTATGTGCGGGGTGGGGGCGGGGTAGGGATGCTGGTACCACAGCCGCAGCTGCTGGGATTTTTGGGTGGATGGGCAGAAAGGGTGGGTGGGGGAGGGGAGGGAGTAGGGTAGACCTGGAGCTCAGTCCCTGTGGTTGTGGGGGACCACGTGTAGAGCCCACTGTCCCTGATGGGGGAGAGGAGAGGAAGGGAGCTCCCTCCTAGCCCTGGTTTAGTTGGGTGAGGCCTTTGGGGGAGAAGGTCACCAGTTCATCCTGGGATACAGATGGACTGTCCTGATCTGGAGGGGAGAGAACTGTGTTTCAATGACTCCCTGGGACAGGGGTGTCCCTCTGAGGCCTCAGGTCCTAGGCTGAGTTGGAGGGCAGAAAAACCCGCAGAGGCAAGTAGCTGAGGGAGTACTGCAGTGGGAGCAGGAGGGACTCTGGAGCCAGGAAAAATGACCTGCATGTCACCTCTTGCTCCGGTCCAACGCCTTCCTCAGCCCCAACTCTCTCCCCCATCTCAGCTCCTTCCCTCCCTTCCCTCTACCCCTCTCCCCACGGATGCTCTTTCCTTCCACCACAAGAGGGCGCAGAGGCGCCATGGTCACTCATGATTTATCAGCCTGGGACGGGCTGTGGGTGCTTGAGTCTGGTGGATGGGGCAGGTGGAGGAGGCCCCACAGCAACTGGGTCCTCAGTACAGCTGGAAAGATTCACGCCTGTTTGGAGCCTGGGGCATGTCTGGGCTGCCTCCAAGGCCAGAGGATGTCACGATGACCTCCCTTCAGCAACCTTAAGGGAGGGATTTTTGGAGAGGGAGAGGGTGTTCCCTGGGGACCTGAAAGCAAGGAGCCTGGGTTTCCATCCCAGCGGAGTCACTTCCTCATGCGTGGTGTGACGTCAGGTGAGTCACATACCCTCTCCAGGCTACTGTTTGCTCTTCTGTAAATGGGAACAAGCAACACCACCTCAGTTGCGAGGACTGGACAGAATAACGTACAGAAGTACTGCATTGTAGGCACTCAAATGGGAGCTTTCCTTTGCCTTAGTAGGTCAGTCCCAAATGTTTCTTGGGCATCTACTATATGCTAATGTCTCTGCTAGGCACTGGGAACAACCAGGAACAAGATGGACACAGGGCCTATCATGAAGCTTTCAGTCTAGCAGGGATAAATAATCATACATAACTGAAAAGCCCTTTTAAAATTACTGTAAGTTCTTAAGTCATTATAAATATGTGTCATGTGCTATGATAGTTAAGTTCTGGGTGCCATGGGAATGCAGACCAGGGAACCTGACCAGGTCTGACATTCAAGCTGAGCTCTAAAGGATGAATAGGTCAGTCACAAGGGAGGCAAGAGGGAAGGGCCTTTCAGGCAGAAGGAACAGCAGATGCAAAGACCTGGAGGGAGGAGGAGCAGGATGTATTCCAATCATGAAAGGCTGTCGAGTGCGATGGAGGGGTGAGCGAGATGGAATGGATGTGAGATGAGCTGGAGAATGGGCAGGGGCCAGGTTACCTGGAAGATGGGGGCGCACGTGAAGCCCTGAAGGAGCAGGAGTGCAAAGTAGGAGGCCCAGCAGCCTTTTTGTGACAGGGAAGAAATGGGAATTACCAAAGTGATGACAAGTTTTCTGAACAAGGAAGTGGATCTCTTCTTCTTTCCCAACAGTTCTAGAGCAACTAAAAATAAAACAGGTGTTGAGAGAACATACTGGCAGTGACATCACGATGCTGGGGCTCACCGTAGGGGACCTAAGTGTTTGGGGAAGCTGAGCTGGCCTCCCAGCATCCAGGGGAGAGGATTCAGAGTCAGGGCCCTGCTCTCTAGGTTGCAGCCTGAGGAGAGAGTCTTTTCACTACTGGTTGCTTCAGTCTACCCATCTATGAAATGGGGAAAGCTGGTCGTGACTACCTTGCAGGGACCCTGTGAAAAGCTGTTCTGAACTCCTTGCCAGAAAGGTTGTTTTCTGGTGCCACAGTCAAGTTTTGCCCCGCTGACCCCAGCCCTGAGCACCCATTAACCTATTTTCTTTCTCTACATATTTACCTACTGTTGACATTTCATATATAGGTGGATCATGTAGTGTGCGGTTTTTTTGTGACCGGCTTCTTTCACTTAGCATAATGTTTTCAAGATTCAGTCATGGTGTAGCATGACCAGTCCTCGATTCCTTTCTTTTTTTGGTATCATTAATCTACAATTACATGAGCAGTATTATGGTTATTAAGCTATCCACTTCATCAGGTCCCCCCGTCCATCAGCGTAGTGAGATGCTATAGAATCACTACTTGTCTTCTCTGAGTTGTACTGCCCTCCCCGTGCCCCCCCAACATTACATTTGCTAATTGTAATGCCCCCTTCCCCCCTTATCCCTCCCTTCCCACCCATCTCCCCCAGTCCCTTCCTTTTGGTAACTATTAGTCCGTTCTTGGGTTCTGTGAGTCTGCTGCTGTTTTGTTCCTTCAGTTTTTTTCTTTGTTCTTATACTCCACATATGAGTGAAATCATTTGATACTTGTCTTTTTCGGCTTGGCTTATTTCACTGAGCATAATACCCTCTAGCTCCATCCATGTTGTTGCAAATGGTAGGATTTGTTTTCTTCTTATGGCTGAATAATATTCCATTGTGTATATGTACCACATCTTCTTTATCCGTTCATCTACTGATGGACACTTAGGTTGCTTCCATTTCTTGGCTATTGTAAATAGTGCTGCGATAAACATAGGGGTGCATCTGTCTTTTTCAAACTGGGCTGCTGCATTCTTAGGGTAAATTCCTAGGAGTGGGATTCCTGGGTCAAATGGTATTTCTATTTTGAGTTTTTTGAGGAACCTCCATACTGCTTTCCACAATGGTTGAACTAATTTGCATGCCCACCAGCAGTGTAGGAGGGTTCCCTTTTCTCCACATCCTCGCCAACATTTGTTGTTGTCTGTGTTTTGGATGTTGGCCATCCTCACTGGTGTGAGGTGATATCTCATTGTGGTTTTAATTTGCATTTCTCTGATGATTAGCGATGTGGAGCATCTTTTCATGTGCCTGTTGGCCATCTGAATTTCTTCTTTGGAGAAGTGTCTATTCATGTCTTCTGCCCATTTCTTAATTGGATTATTTGCTTTTTGTTTGTGAAGGTGTGTGAGTTCTTTATATATTTTGGATGTCAACCCTTTACCAGATACGTCATTTATGAATATATTCTCCCATACTGTAGGATGTCTTTTTGTTCTACTGATGGTGTCCTTTGCTGTACAGAAGCTTTTCAGCTTGATATAGTCCCACTTGTTCATTTTTGCTTTTGTTTCCCTTGCCGGGGAGATATGTTCATGAAGAAGTCGTTCATGTTTATGTCCAAGAGATTTTTGCCTATGTTTTTTTCTAAGAGTTTTATGGTTTCATGACTTACATTGAGGTCTTTGATCCATTTTGAGTTTACTTTTGTGTATGGGGTTAGACAGTAGTCCAATTTCATTCTCTTACATGTAGCTGTCCAGTTTTGCCAACACCAGCTGCTGAAGAGGCTGTCATCTTCCCATTGTATATCCAAGGCTCCCTTATCAAATATTAATTGACTGTATATGTTTGGGTTAATGTTTGGATTTTCTATTCTGTTCCACTGGTCTGTGGGTCTGTTTTTGTGCCAATACCATATTGTCTTGATTACTGTGGCTTTGTAGTAGAGCTTGAAGTCAGGGAGTGTAATTCCCCCTGTTTTATTCCTCCTTCTCAGGATTGCTTTGGCTATTTGGGGTCTTTTGTGGTTCCATATGAATTTTAGAATTATTTGTTCCAGTTCATTGAAGAAAGCTGTTGGTAGTTTGATAGGGATTGCATTGAATCTGTAGATTGCTTTAGGTAGTATAGCCATTTTGACAATATTTATTCTACCTAGCCAAAAGCATGGGATGAATTTCCATTTGTTAGTGTCCTCTTTAATTTCTCTTAGGAGTGTCTTGTAGTTTTCAGGGTATAGGTCTTTCCCTTCCTTCGTTAGGTTTATTCCTAGGTATTTTATTCTTTTTGATGCAGTTGTGAATGAATTGTTTTTCTGATTTCTCTTTCTGTTAGTTCATCATTAGTGTATAGGAAAGCAACAGATTTCTGTGTGTTAATTTTGTATCCTGCAACTTTGCTGAATTCAGATATTAGTTCTAGTAGTTTTGGAATGGACTCTTTAGGGTTTTTTATGTACAATATCATGTCATCTGCAAATAGTGACAATTTGACTTCTTCGTTACCAATCTGGATGCCTTGTATGTCTTTGTTTTGTCTGATTGCCGTGGCTAGGACCTCCAGTACTATGTTGAATAACAGTGGAGAGAGTGGGCATCCCTGTCTTGTTCCCGATGTTAGATGAAAAGCTTTCAGCTTCTCACTGTTAAGTATGATGTTAGCTGTGGGTTTGTCATATATAGCCTTTATGATGTTGAGGTACTTGCCCTCTATACCCATTTTGTTGAGAGTTTTAATCATGAATGGATGCTGAATTTTGTCAAATGTTTTTTCAGCATCTATGGAGATGATCATGTGGTTTTTGTTCTTCTTTTTGTTGATGTGGTGGGTGATGTTGATGGATTTTCGAATGTTGTACCATCCTTGCATCCCTGGGATGAATCCCACTTGATCATGGTGTGTGATCCTCTTGATGTATTTTTGAATTTGGTTTGCTAATATTTTGTTGAGTATTTTTGCTTCTACGTTCATCAGGGATATTGGTCTGTAATTTTCTCTTTTGGTGAGGTCTTTGCCTGGTTTTGGTATTATAGTGATGCTGGCTTCATAGAATGAGTTAGGAAGTATTGCCTCCTCTTCTATTTTTTGGAAAACTTTAAGGAGAATGGGTGTTATTTCTTCTCTATATGTCTTGTAGAATTCAGAGGTGATCCATCAGGTCCAGGGGTTTTGTTCTTGGGTAGTTTTTTGATTACCAATTCAATTTCTTTGCTGGTGATTGGTCTGTTTAGTTTTTCTGTTTCTTGCTTGGTCAGTCTTGGGAGGTTGCATTTTTCTAAGAAGTTGTCCATTTCTTCTATGTTTTCCAGCTTGTTAGAATATAGATTCTCATAATATTCTCTTATGATTCTTTGTATTTCTGTGGGGTCCGTCGTTATTTTTCCTTTCTCTTTTCTGATTCTGTTTATGTGTGTAGATTCTCTTTTTCTCTTAATGAGTCTGGCTAGGGTTTTATCTATTTTGTGTATTTTTTCAAAGAACCAGCTCTTGGTTTCATTGATTTTTTCTATTGTTTTATTCTTCTCAATTTTATTTATTTCTTCTCTGATCTTTACTATGTCCCTCCTTCTGGTGACTTTGGGCCTCATTTGTTCTTCTTTTTCCAATTTCAGTAACTGTGTCTTTAGACTATTCATTTGGGAATGTTCTTCCTTCTTTAAATAGGCCTGGACTGCAATATACTTTCCTCTTAGAACTGCCTTTGCTGCATCCCACAGAAGTTGTGGCTTTGTGTTGTTGTTGTCATTAGTCTCCATATATTCTTTGATTTCTGTTTTGATTTGGTGGTTAACCCATTGATTAATTAGGAGAATGTTGTTAAGTCTCCATGTATTTGTGAGGCTTTTTGATTTCGTTCTAAAATTTATTTCTAGTTTTATACCTTTGTGATCTGAGAAGCTGGTTGGTAGGATTTCAATCTTTTTGAATTTACTGAGGTTCTTTTTGTGGCCTAGTATGTGGTCTATTCTTGAAAATGTTCCATGTGCACTTGAGAAGAATGTGTATCCTGTTGTTTTTGGGTGTAGAGTTCTGTAGATGTCTGTTAGGTCCATCTGTTCTAGTGTGTTGTTCAGTGCCTCTGTGTCTTTACTTATTGTCTGTCTGGTTGATCTGTCCTTTGGAGTGAGTGGTGTGTTGAAGTCTCCTAAAATGAATGCATTGCTTTCTATTTCCTCCTTTAATTCTGTTAGTATTTGTTTCAAATATGCTGGCGCTCCTGTGTTGGGTGCATATATATTTATAATGGTTATATCTTCTTGTTGGACTGACCCCTTTATCATTATGTAATGTCCTTCTTTATCTCTTGCTACTTTCTTCGTTTTGAAGTCTATTTTGTCTGATACAAGTACTGCAACACCTGCTTATTTCTCTTTGTTGTTTGCATGAAATATCTTTTTCCATCCCTTCACTTTTAGTCTGTGTATATCTTTGGGTTTGAGGTGAGTCTCTTGTAAGCAGCATATAGATGGGTCTTGCTTTTTTATCTATTCTGTTACTCTGTGTCTTTTGATTGGTGCATTCAGTCCATTTACATTTAGGGTGATTATCGATAGATATGTACTTATTGCCATTGCTGGCTTTAGATTTGTGATTACCAAAGGTTCAAGGGTTGCTTCTTTACTATTTAACAATCTAACTTAACTTTCTTGTTAAGTAATGGTAAACACAGTCTGATGTTTATTTCTCTCCTTTCTTATTCTTCCTCCTCCATTCTTTCTATACTAGGTGTTTTATTCTTTGCCTTTAGTTAGTATTTGGATGGTCTGCTTTCCTTGCTATGATTTTATTTTCTCTGGTGACATCTTTTTAGCTTTAGGGGTGCTTCCCTCTAGAGCAGTCCGTTTAAGATATCCTGTAGTGGTGGTTTATGAGAGGCAAACTCTGTCAACTTTAGTTTGTCTGGAAATTGTTTAATCCCTTCATCATATTTAAATGATAATTGTGCTGGATACAATATTCTTGGTTTGAGGCCCTTCTGTTTCATAACGTTAAATATATCATGCCAGTCTCTTCTGGCCTGTAATGTTTCTGTTGAGAAGTCTGATGATAGTCTGATGGGTTTTCCTTTGTAGGTGATCTTTTTTCTCTCTCTAGCTGCCTTTAATGCTCTGTCTTTATCTTTGATCTTTGCCATCTTAATTATTATGTATCTTGGTGTTGTCTTCCTTGGGTCCCTTGTGTTGGGAGATCTGTGGGGTTCTGTGGACTGTGAGACTATTTCTTTCCCCAGCGAGGGAAAGTTTTCAGCAATTATTTCTTCAAAGACACTTTCTATCCCTTTTTCTCTCTCTTCTTCCTCTGGTACTCCTATAATGCGAATATTGTTCTGTTTGGATTGGTCACACAGTTCTCTTAATATTCTTTCATTCCTAGAAATCCTTTTATCGCTCTCTGCCTCAGCTTCTCTGTATTCCTGTTCTCTGATTTCTATTCCATTAACAGTTTCTTGCATCTCATCCAGTCTGCTGTTAAGCCCATCGATCGCTTGTCTGATTTCTGCATTGTCTTTTCTCACTTCCCTCACTTCCTCCCTCAGCTCTTGCACATTTCTCTGTAGGTCCATCAGCATGGTTATGACTTTTATTCTGAATTCTTTTTCAGGAAGACTGTGCATTTCCATCCCTTCAGGCTCCCTCTCTGGGGTTGTCTGGTTGATTTTAGTCTGGACCATATTCCTCTGTCTTTTCATGGCTATAGAAGTGGTCGGTAGTAGTTGCCACGTATGTCAGCTCGGCTCTTTAAGACTTTAAAAAGAGGAAAAATAAACAAAGAAAGAAAGAAAAAAGAAAACAAAAAACAACAACAACAAAACGCCCACCGGGAGTAGATTCTGTGGGAATGCTGTAGGTGGTGCTGTTCTGCCACTATTCCACAGCCGTGGCCATGCCGCTCCGCAGGGCCCTTTATCGCTCTGGCCGGGGTGGGAACGAATGGGAGGCTGTTGATCTCAGTGAGAAGTCTAAGTGTGCCACACTTTCCCAGTCGCCAGCTAAGAGGTCCGAAACTCCTCAGGACTCCCAGCCTGCTGGGCTGAGTGTGCTGGGGTGATCCGGCTCCTCCACTGGGCTCCTGTCTCTTTAAGACCGCTGAAGAAAGTGCACGCTTTTCTTTTCTTTTTTTTTTTCCTTCCCGGTAGCCGGCTACAAGCACCCTGGCGTGTTTCCTGCTCAGATCCTGCCCCTCTGTCTCCAATCTCCACTACACCGCGCTATGTGTGTCAGCACTCCCCACGCAGATCGCCGGGGCTGGTTATTTTGCGTGGTGTACTTCCACTCCCTCCCGGCTCTGAATCCTCTCCTCCCACCGGTGCGCTGGGGTGGGTGAGTGTTTGGGTCCCGCCAGGTCGCGGCTCCGTATCTTACCCGCCTCTTGGGGTGCCGAGTCCTCTCGGGTGTAACTGCACACTGTGTGCTTTCCTGTGCATTCTGGTCTCTGTTTTAGGAATAGTTGTATTTGCTGTATTTTCGTAGATAAATATAGTGTTGGGAGGAGATTTCTGCCGCCCTGCTCACGCTGCCATCTTCCCAGAAGCAATTATTTCTTCAAAGACTCCTTCTATCCCTTTTTCTCTCTCTTCTTCCTCTGGTACTCCTATAATGCGAATATTGTTCCGTTTGGATTGGTCACACAGTTCCCTTAATATTCTTTCATTCCTAGAGAGATCCTTTTATCTCTCTCTGCCTCAGCTTCTCTGTATTCCTGTTCTCTGATTTCTATTCCATTAACAGTCTCTTGCATCTTGTCCAGTCTGCTGCTAAGCCCGTCGATGGCTTGTCTCATTTCTGCATTGTCTTTCCTCACTTCCCTCACTTCCTCCCTCAGCTCTTGCATATTTCTCTGTAGCTCCATCAGTATGGTTATGACTTTTATTCTGAATTCTTTTTCAGGAAGATTGTGCATTTCCATCCCTTTAGACTCCCTCTCTGGTGTCTGGGTCTGGATAAGCTTTGTTTGTACCATATTCCTCTGTCTCTTCATGGTGATAGAAGTGGTCACTGGTAGGTGCCATGTATGTCAGCTGGGCTCTTTAAGACTTAAAAAAAAAAGAAGAGAAAGAGAAGAGAAAGAAAAGAAATAAAGAAAAGAAGGAAAAGAGAAGAAAAAAAACACCAAACCCCCCCCCCCAAACAGACTCCCGCCGGGAGTAGATTCTGTGGGGATGCTGTAGGGGTGCTGTTGCTCCACTATTCTGCAGCCACGGCTGCACTGCTCCGCACGGCCCTTTGTAGCTCTGGCTGGGGTGGGAACGAATGGGAGGCTCCTGATCTCTGTGGGAAGTCTCAGTAGGGCTACTTTTTCCCAGTCGCCAGCCAAGGGGTCTGAAATTCCCCAGGACTCCCAGCCTGCTGGGTGAATGTGCTGGGACGATCCTGTTCCTCTGTTGGGCCCCTATCTCTTTAAGACCTAAAAAAGTGTGCGCTTTTCTTTTGTCCTGGGGAGCCAGCTGTGAGGACCCAGTGCGTTCTCTGGCTCAGACCCTGCACCCTCTGTCCCTCCAATCTCTGATACACCACGCGATATGTGTTGGTTCTCCCGGCACAGATCACCAGGGCTGGTTATTTCACGGGCCTGTACTTCCCCTCCCTCCCGGCTCTGAATCCTCTCCTCCCACCAGGTGCACTGGGGTGGGGGAATTCTCGGGTCCCGCCAGGACACGGCTCCGTATCTTACCCACCTCGTGGGGTGCCGAGTCCTCTCAAGGTGTAGATGCAGGCTGGGTGCTGTCCTGTATCTTCTGGTCTTTCTTTTAGGAATAGTTGTATTTTCATAAATATATATGGTTTTGGGAGGAGATTTCCACCACCCTGCTCACACTGCCATCTTCCTGGAACTTCAATTCCTTTTGATAGCTGAATAATATTCCATTGGAGAAGATACACCACATTTTGTTTGTCCCTTCATCAACTGATGGACATTGGGTTGCTTCTACCTTTTGGCTATCATGAATAATGCTGCTATGAAAATTCACATACAAGTTTTTGGGTGGACATAAATTTTCAATTCTCTTGAGTATATTATTCTTAGGAGTGGACTCACTGGGTCATAGGATAACTTTATGTTTAAACTTTTGAGGAACTGCAAGACTTTTTCCATTATGGCTGCACCATTTTTCAGTCCTACTACCAATGTATGAAGTTCCCAATTTTTCTATATCCTCGTTAACACTTATTATCTGACTGCTTGATTATAGCCATGCTAGTGGGTGTGAAATGGTATCACATCGAGATTCTGATTTGCATTTCTGTGATGGCTGATGATTTTGATTATATTTTCATGTGTTTTTGGATATTTATCTTCTTTGGAGAAATGACTATTCAGATCCTTTGCTTACTTAAAATTTGGATTATTTGGCTGTTTATTATTGAGTTGTAAGAGTTCTTTATATGTTGAAGATGTAAGTCCTTTATTAGACATATGATTTGAAACATTTTCTTTCCATTCTGTGAGTTTTATTTTCACTTTCTTGATAGTGAACTTTGCAACCCAAACCCTTTTTAATTTAGATGAATTTTACATATTTTTTTCTTTTGTTGCTTGTGCTTTTAGTGAATCCATCACCAAATGCAAGGTCATGACAATTTATCCCTGTATTTTCTTCTAAGACTTTTATAGTTTTGGCTTTAAAATTTAAATCTTTGACCTATTTTGAGTTAATTTTTTGTGTATGGTATAAGGTAAGGGGCAAGCATCATTCTTTTGCACGTGGCTATCCAGTTGTGCCAGCATCATTTGTCTATGAGACTATTCTTTCCCCATTGAATGGTCTTGTTACCCTTGTCAGAAATCAATCACAGATGTATGGATTTATTTCTGGACTCTCAATTCCATTCCATTGATCTATATGCCTAGCCTTATGCTGATACAACAATGTTTTGATCATTGTAGCTTTGTAGTAAGTTTTGAAATTGGGATGTGATTCTTTTATTTATTGATTGATTTTATTGATTTTTATTAAGGTATTATTGTTATACACTCTTATGAACATTTCACATGAAAAAACAATGTGGTTACTACATTTACCCATATTATCTAGTCCCCACTCATACCCCAATGCAGTCACTGTCCATCAGTGTAGTAAGATGACACAGATTCACTGTTTGTCTTCTCTGTGCTACACTGTTTTCCCCGTGATTCTCCACACCATGTGTACTAAACATAATACCCCATAATCCCCTTCTCCCACCCTCCCACACCCCTCCCCTTTGGTAACCACTAGTTCCTTCTTGGAGTCTCTGAGTCTGCTACTATTTTGTTCCTTCAGTTTTGCTTCGTTGTTATACTCCACAAATGAGGGAAATCATTTGGCACTTTTCTTTCTCCTCCTGGCTTATTTCACTGAGCATAATATCCTCCAGCTCCATCCATGTTGTTTTTTTATGGTATATAATTCTATATTGCTGGATTTTGTTTGCTAGCATTTTTTTGTGGATTTTGCATCTATATTCATAAGAGATATTGGTCTATAATTTTCTTTTCTTGTGATGTCTCTGGTTTTGTAGTAGAGTAATACTGGGAATGCCTTTATTTCTCTTTCCTTTTTGAAAGATAATTTTTCTGGATATAGGATTCTTGGTTGGCAGTATTTTTCTTTAAGCACTTTGAATAGGTTTTCCCTTGTCTTCTGGCCCCATTGTTTCTGATAAGTCAGCTGTTAATCTTACCAAGTTCCTTTGTAAGTGATGATTTGTTTTTCTCTTGTTGCTTTGGAGATTTTCTCCTTATCTTTGTTTTTTAGCATTTTTTACTACTTTGTGTTTATCCTTCTTGGAGTTTTATGAGCTCCTCAAATCTGTAGATCAAAGTATTTCATCAGATTTGGGAAGTTTTCAGCCATTATTTCTTTGAATTTTTCCTGCTGATTCCTTTGTCTCTTCTCTCATGATAATCCCATTAAGCATGTACTGATGCACTTAATGGTGTTTCCCACTTCTCTGAAGCTCGTTCTTTTTTTTATCCTTCCCTCTATGATTTTTTAATTAAGATATCATTGATATACACTCTTATAAAGGTTTCCCATGAAAAACATTGTGGTTACTACAGTCACCCATATTATCAAGTCCCCCCACTCCCCATTGCAGTCACCACCCATCAGCTAGTAAGATGCCACAGAGTCACTACTTGTTTTCTCCATGCTACAGTGTCTTCCCTGTGACCCCCCCATACCATGTATGCCAATCATAATGCCCTTCAGTCCCCTTATCCCTCCCTCCCCACACACCTTCCCCCATCCCTCCCCTTTGGTAACTGCTAGTCCCTTCTTAGAGTCTGTGAGTCTGCTGCTGTTTTGTTCCTTCAGTTTTTCTTTGTTCTTATACTCCACAATTGAAGGAAATCATTTGGTACTTGTCTTTTTCCACCTGGCTTATTTTACTGAGCATAATACCCTCTAGCTCCATCCATGTTGTTGCAAATGGTAGGATTTGTTTTCTTCTTATGGCTGAATAATATTCCATTCTGTATATGTACCACATCTTCATTATCCATTCATCTGCTACACTTAGGTTGCTTCCATATCTTGGCTATTGTAAATAGTGCTGTGATAAACATAGGGGTGCATATGTCTTTTTGATTCTGGGATCTTGTTTTCTTTGGGTAAATTCCTAGGAGTGGGGTTCCTGGGTCAAATGGTATTTCTATTTGAGTTTTTTGAGGAACCTCCATATTGCTTTCCACAATGGTTGTACTAATTTACATTCCCACCAGCAGTATAGGATGGTTCCCCTTTCTCCACATCCTCGCCAGCATTTGTTGTTCCTTGTTTTTTCAATGTTGGCCATCATAACTGGTGTGAGGTGATATCTCATTGTGGTTTTAATTTGCATTTCCCTGATAATTAGGGATATGGAGTACCTTTTCATGTGCCTGTTGGCCACCTGAATTTCTTCTTTGGAGAAGTGTCTGTTCATATCCTCCACCCATTTTTTAATTGGGTTATTTGCTTGAAGCTCATTTTCTTTTGTTATTCTGTTTGTTCTTTGGATTGCATAATCTCTATCAATCCATATCTTCAAGTTTGCTAATTATTATTTCTTCTTCACCATTTCTAATCAAGTATTGGGTTCCTTCAGTGAAATTTTCATTTCAGTTATTGTTCTTTTCAGCTCTACAATTTCCATTAAAAATAACTTCTCTTTATTTATGTTCTCTATTTGATGAGACATTGTTATCATACCTTTCACTTCTTTAAGCATGGTTTTCCTTAGTTACTTGAGAATATTTATGATAGCTACTTAGAATTCTTTGTTAAATCTGACAACTGCTCTCTCTCACAAACAGTTCTGTTGCTTGCTTTTTTTTCTTATGTGTGGGACAAAATTTCCTGTTTCTATGCATGTCTTATAATTTGTTTTTGTTGGAAATTGGACTTCTTAAATAATAAATGGTAACAATTCTGGCCTCCTTTGAAGATACAGTTTTTGAGATCATTGTTTAGGACTTGTTCTGACCCCAAGAGAGCTCTGCTCTTTGTCTCCTTCTCTAGTTCTCTGATAAACTTGTCAGTTTATAGTTTAGCTTATATCTCAAATGAATCTACCAGTCTCCTCGTAATTCTTTTTCACCACAACCTCTATTTTTTTTTTACAGCACCTACAGGCTTTACCTTTCCCAAACTGGGTTACAAATGAATTCTTTTCTTTTGAGACAAGTTTTAGAACTTTCTCTTTTATGGTCTATCTTTCCCTTGGAGAAGGTCTCTGAGCCAGGTTTCTGGAGCTAGGTGTGGGGATAATAGCATTCTTCTTTCTGAATGACATCCCTGCTGTAGGAGCTGGGCTTCTGGTGGGACTGGCTGTAGTTTCTGGGTTTGCTGAGAAGTCAACTTGCTTCTCTGGAGATAAAAACTCTGATTTATGAGTGAGCCAGGATAAGAGTGATTGGGGCCTCAGTATTTCTCAGCATGCTAAACACAAAGCAGAGCCTCCATCCCACTGATGGGGACTGGGGAGAAGAAAGGGGTTCCCATCTCTCAGGTGCGTTTACCCAGAGCTTAGCCTCTGCAACAGTAAGCTGGCGGGAAGAGAAATGATGATATCCTGCCCTTCCTGGGAAGATACTGCAAGCCTCCAACTTGGAGCTAGGGAGAGAGAGAGCCCTGTGCTATTGACTACACCTATCTGGAGTGGGGTTTCCATAATGCTGAACTGGGAGTGGAGGTGGGAAAGTGATCAAAGTTCAAATGCCACAGACTTGCCATTCTTACGGAATTTTATTAGGTTTTCTTGAATAAATGTTTCTTCATTTGCTGTATGCCCCTAGGACCATTTCTAGAGACTTTAAATGGTTGTTTAAAAATAATTTTCAGCAGTTTCACTGGGGAACAAATCTGCAGAGCTCCTCACATTGCTATGCCAGAAGTGGAACTCTAGCTGTATGACTTTACACTAATAAAGATGAGGATTTAATTCTCTTTACTCCTTCCTCCATCTATATCTTGCTCTTCCTAGTCTCCTATTCTCCCAGTAATCCTATGATTTCCTCCTTTTTATGCAAGCTTTTGTTTTTCCTGGAGTTACTAATCATCTTTTTTTTTTTTAAGAATTTTTAAAAATACTTACAACCAAGTAAACGCCAAACCCTTGGTCAATAGCAATGCATAGCCTCTCAAGATATTTAGATGCATCAATATTCTATCAATTTCCTCTTCCCGAAGAAGTTCTCCAGAACCTTCTGATCTGCTTCAGGTTGGACTGGTTGCTTTTTATACCTGGTGCATGGATGTTATCCTGCAACCCTTCACTATCAACCTGGAGGATTCCTCTGTCTCTCTCTTGTGTTGGGTCTTCAACTTCCTGTATCCCATGTCTCCCTCTTTCTTTGCCTATTCCTTTTGGTGAAGCACACCTTCCAGTGGTTCCTCAGGAAAGATCCATGAGGTGTTAGTTTTTTGAGACATTGTGTATCTGAAAATGTCATCCTTGCTTGGCTGTTGGTCTAGGTATAGAATTCCAGATTGTAAACTATTTTCCTCCAGAGAACATGAAGACTTTGCTCTATTGCCTTCTAGCTTCCAGTACTATTGTGAGGAGAAGGAAGCTTTTCAGTCTGGAAGCTTAGAGAATATTCTCTTAGTTCCCATGGTAGTAAACATTTTCATGATGATGTGCCTTGGCATGAGTCTGTTTTTATTTATTGTGTTGGGCCCTCTATGAATCCTTGACGTCTAGAAAGCTGTTATTTGGATCTGTGAAAAAAATTTTAATTATTTTATGACCCTGGTCCATCTACACTTTTTTCTGTTCTCTCTAGAATTCTTATTATTTGAAGATGGAACTCCTGGTTAAGTTATCTCATTTTCTTTTATTTTCTCTTCTTTTTTTCTTACTTGTTGCTCTGGAAAAGCTAAACCTTATTTTCCAGCTTTTCTTTTTTAACTTCTACCATTGTATTTTTAATTTTTGAAAGCTTTTAATTTTGTTCTCTATGCCTTTTTTTAAAATGAGAATCCAATTTTAATTTCGCTTACGTGTGTCTTATGTTATCACTCTGATGTTAAGACAGTTTTTTTTCTCTTGCTATTCTGTTATCTTCAAGTTGGTGTTTTCTGTTTATTTTATTTTTATCTTTCAGGTTAGAGGCATTTTTCTGATTCCTGGCAAACCTCAGCTGCACATATTTAAAAATAGGAGCTGATTGGCAGCTCTGAGCCCACGGGTAGGTCCTGTGGGCCATGGGCTTCTTTGCAGGGTGAGTGGGCAGTGCTGTTTGGTTGGAAAACATCTTGTTTCTGAGGTCTTTTCTCCTTACTCCATCATGTTTCCCAGGGAAAGCTCTTCCAGTTGTCTGCCTGGTGGGTAGAGGTCTCACTGCCAGTGTCCTGAGAGCAGAGTGATGGGAGAGGTTGGGGCCTTGCCCTGCAGCTCACTCACATGCATGGAATCTCCTTGTCATCATTAGAGTGCCATCCCGTGCATTCTACCCAGTGCCCCTGGTCTAGAGGTGTCTGGGGTGACAACAGCTTCTTAAACAACCTTTCAAAGAATCCTCTTTATTTAAACTGCCCTTTACCCCAACTTCCTGAGATTCCTGATGTAACCAATCCCTGGGTCTTCTGGGGACTTTTTCTCCTGATTCATTTTCCTCAGTTATCCATTTATTTTCCAGCTCCTAAGATTTTGTTCCTGTTGTTTTCTCTCCCATTCTCCCCACCGTGTGGGCTCAGACCTTCAAGCATGTAAAGAAATCCCTTTACTGTTGTTTTAGCATCTGGGGGGTGAGGGAAGCACAGGAGTCTGTGCGTTCAATCTGCCGTCTTTACATGGACATCCTCTCTTCTTGCTGCCTTCCCCATCCCAGTAAATGGAGAACCCATATTTCTAGTTGCTGAGGGTAAAACTGTGGAGCCGTCCTTGACTCCTCTCTTTCTCTTATATATCCCACATCCAATCTTTGTGTAAATCTTGTGAACTCTACTTTCAAAATAGGTCCAGAATTCACCACTTGCGCTGCTACAACCCGTGGCCAAGCCACGCTGTGTCTCACCTGGGCCCTGCAGGAACTTCTGCTCTGGCCTCCCTTTCTCTCTCTGCAGTCGCTCTGATCAGCTCTGAGCAGAGCAGCCAGCTCTATCTGTTATAACCTGCCACTCCTCTTTGTATAGCTCTCCTGTGGCTCCTGTTTCACTTTGAATAAGAGATCAAATCCCCATAAAGGCCAGCAAGACCTTGTGTGACCAAGCCCCACATGCCTCCCAGGCACACCAGCCCCCCGCCATCTCACGACACACAGGCCAGCTGCCTCCCCGGCTGCTCCCTTTGCTTGGAGAATCCTCCCTCGGACACCTTCAGGGTCCCGTCCCTCACCTCCTTCAGGTCATCCGTGAGCCTTCCCCAGGTGGAATAAATCTCTCTTCCTCCCTGGTGCCTTTCTATCTTCCCTATCTCACTTTATCTTTCTCTATAGCAACTCTCAAGATTAGACATAGTTATATCTCCTTATTTAGCTTTTTATAGCTTATTGCTCCTCTCTAGAATGGATGGGTTTGGAGACAGGGATTTTGGCTTATTTGTTTACTGCCGTGTCCCCAGCACAGGGGCTGGCATACGGTAGGTGCTTAACACATGAGGACTGCGTGCATGAATGAATGTATGAATGAATGAGTGCTTGCTTGGCTTTAGCCCTGGTTCTGGGATGGAACTTGATCCAGGCAGGGGATTTAAGGGGTTCTGGGTCTACAGCCCTCCCATTCATTCATTCAATCATCTATCTATTTATCGACCGAGGCATTACTATTATTGATGTTGTGAGTATAGATGTTCCACAGCTAGAAAGTGGCAAGGGGGGATTTGGCTCCAGCCTGCCTGAATCCCAACCCCTGGCTGCTAGTTACGCTGCTCACAAGGTTGGGGGAATAAGACTTAGACCCACTGCTTGTCTTGGGGTAAGAAGTTCGAGGAGAACCTGGCCCGGGGCTGCCCATGCTCATAGCTTCCCGCTGCGTGATGGGTGATCCTTTGGGACAGTCCTCCAAGGTCCAGCTCCAATGATGCTGCCTCAGAGAAGCCCCCCGAGACTGGCGAGGGCAGAACCAGCTGCTCCTTATCTGCTGGTCAGAGCTGTGCATATCCTTCTATTAGGGTGAGCATCAGATTTCCTTTCTTTCATTTTTTAAATTAAGGTATCATTGATATACAGTCTTATGAAGGTTTCATGTGAACAACACTGTGGTTTCAACATTCACCCATATTATCAGGTGCTCCAACCCCCACCCCATGGTAGTCACTGTCTATCAGCATCATAAGGGAGCATCAGATTTTTTATAAATGGTGCCACTCTCTGTCCACCCCCACCTGTGAGCTCTTTTGGTACAGACTAGATCTTGGTCAGCTCAGGTTCCCAAGAGCCAAGGGCAAGGCCTGCAGCTTGGGAGGCACTACAGGAGCAACTGAGTGGAATGAATGATGCAGGCTAGGGAGGGCCATGGCTAAAATGGGGGCCTGAAGTGGAAGTCGAACTCTGCTACTCACTAGTTCTGTGACCTGGGGAAGTTTCTCAGCTCTCTTGTCCTCAATTCTCTTATCTATGAAATGGGAAGAAAAACAGTTCCCCATTCAATGAGGATTCAATGAAGTAATGAAATCACTTTGCATAGTCCTGGCACAGAGTAGATAGGCAATAGAAATCGTTGTTCTTATGAGGCAGGCGTCCCTGGCGCCAGTCCACTGGCTCCATCCCCCACCACCAGCAGGTGCCTCCATCTGATCTCCTCCTGGTGTCCCAGGCAGCTGGCTGAGTCCCTGGTCCACCAGCTTGGCCCTCTACCATTTAGAGATTGGCCTGTCTGCACTGAGTGTCGGCCTCCAAACAGCCGGGCCTGATACATCATGTTCTTTTTTGCCTGCTGGCCAAAGTGGAGGCCATCATCACTGGGGCAATTGAGGCCTCCCCTGGGGTAGCAACAGGGTAGTGGGCATCGGACAAGGAGTGATGCCCAGGAGGCCCGCAGGCCCAGGTGGGGGGCTGTTGCAGGAGCAAAGGCAGGCAGGGGTGATGGGCAGGTATGTTAGGGGAGAGGGACAGCGCTGATCCCAGGCATGCCTTGAGGAGTTGGAGAAGTCTGAGTCATTATCAGTATTCCTTGAATTGGGTCATTTGGCAGAGTATGGGTCTCCTTAACCATCCATCCCTCATCCCTGACATGTACGCTCCAAGAAGAAAGAAAGAAGGTCTGTTGTGTTTGTGCTTGTGAACAAATATATTTACTATATCGCTTTGTATTGTCTAAGTGCTCGATAGGTGTTTGTTGAAAAAAAACCAGCGAAAAGAGTCAGGGGTGGCATGTTCTAAAGTAATTTCCAAACTCTCTTGTTCCGTTATGATGCTTGTCAATTCCCACAGACCCTTTCTCAAGGGCAGCCAGACAGGTGGGGGGTAACCTTGGTCTTGGGAACATGCATTTGATATTTCACCCTCCTTCACACACACACACACACACACACACACACACACACACACACACACCCCAGGTGAGGTGGGGAAACAGCATCTGTTTACATACAAATATCTCAGTGGCCTGACTGATTTGAAAAGAAGGAGCAGAGAGAAACCAGGTGACACTCTCCAAGGGAGGCAGTGAAAATATTATGCAATTTAATGTATTCATACACAGATAGTTTGCTGTGACCAGACACACACACTTTGCCTTGGAGAAACTGGAGTGAGCCTGGTGGCAGGAGGACGGAGGAGCAAAACAGAGAGGCTCCCCTCCCCTCAGGGTGGAAGCAGGGAACACTGGCCTCCAGGCACCATTAAAAAAACGACATTTGGTTGGTGTCCACTGTGTGCGAGGAGCTTTATGCCAAAAGCTCACATTGCATCCTCACAGCAGTCATTCTCTTCCAGCAGGGGAAATGGAGGCACACTGTGGTCAAGTGACTTGCCCAAGACCGCAGAGCTGGTCGGGGGAAGAGCTGGGTGGCACTGCAGCAGGTCTGGCTTCTTCTCCGTGTCCAGTCCCTGCCTTCTCCTCCAGCCTTCACCGAGCTGCCATCCGGGCTTGGGGCCTGCTCTTTCACACGGTTGTCGTCAGGCCTGGAGACAGCGGGACGGACTAACTGGCCTTTCAGACACCCCTCACATGTCCTTCCTCCTGCCGAATCCCTTCCAAGTCCCTGATTCCTGGGCCAGGGGCCTCACTCAGCATGGCCTCTGGCACCATGTGAGCTGCGACCTCCCGCCACGGACAGAGGCTGGGACCAGGACGAGGGTGGGGAAGAAACCAGGGAGGGACACGTTCTTGATTTGTGTGTGTCAGCCTTGGCTCCGGAAATGAAATGCCTTTTAATTTCATCGTCTGCTTTTCTTTTTTTCCCTCTGTGATGCTGTCTGGTGCCAGGAGGCCCTTGGCCACAGGGTGCGTGTTTAACAAATCCAATAAAGCCTTTATTTGGCTGGCTGTTTGCTCCCTGGAGCTTGCCAGCCTGGGAGACATTACCTCATTCTGGCTTCTCACCTGTGAGCAGGGAGGGGCTGGGTGGGGACCAGGAGAGGGTCAGCTGAGTGGCTGGGAGAAGCCTAGGCTAAGGAGGCTGGCATTGTCCACAGGGGGCGACAGATAGTGCCTAGGGCAGTGTCCCAAGACCTGAGTGCTGGTCCCAGCTCTGCCACAAGCTCTTGGCTGGACTTTGGGTGATCCGTGGACACACTGGATCTTAGTTTTTCTTCTGTGAGGTGTCAGGATTAGACTAGGCTAATGGGTTTATATATATTTTAAAGTGGTGAAACCCAATTTCCCCAAGTGGAAGGGGCTATGGAAGTCTCACCTTGGATGGCTCTGGACCTTGGTCACTACTCTCCTGACCTTTTTGTATTCTTTTTTTAAGATGGCAGGCTTGTTTCTGCCTCAGGACCTCTGCACTGGCTTTTCCTTTTGCATGTATATCCTTCCCCTGGAATGACCTGCGCACAGCTGGCCCTTGTCACTCAGGAGTCCGCTTGGATGTTGCTTCCTCAGAGCGCCTCCTCTGACCAGCCTGTCTAGGGACATCCTGCAGCCCTTCTGTACCCTAGCCCCATTTTACTACGTTCTCAGAGCTTATCAGTCCTTGATGTTTTCTTGTGTCTTTATTTGTGAACATTTTCATTGTCTTTTTTCCCCACTAGCTTACAAGTTTCAGGAGGAGAGACTTGTCCCCTTTTCTCTGCTCTCATCATAGCAGTGCACACAGCGAAGGCACTCAGTAAATATCGGAGGAATGAATGAGTGAATAAACGAATACTATTTAAAACAGGTGATGCTGAGGCTGCTCTGAATCAGAGCAGGTGTACCCCACTGGCTGGACCACCCCTTCATTACTTCCCTCCTCCCACAGTCTTTGAGGCCCCTCCCTGCCCTCCATTGGGGTGCCAGTGCCACAAAGCCCAGTTGGAAACTCACTCGGACTTCATTATCTCTAAGGCTCCTCGCAGCTCTGACAATCCACTGCCCATTCCAGAAACCGTGGTAAAGGCAAGAAGAAGGGCAAGGGGAAGAATGGCCTCAGTTGTCTCTGAGGAGGTGGTCCCTACACTGGTTTGGAGATGGACAGATGTTGCAAAGAGTCTTTGAGGAGGAAGAGAAGAGAAGCTGAGGCTTGGTCTCCAGACAACAGTGGGCCAGCCAGGCTGGAGAGATTCAATGGGAAACGTTGGACACAGCCAGGTGCCAGAGGGTCTCGAGTGCTAAGGTGAGACGGGTGTCCTGACTTGTGACGTGGGGGGGTCGGCACTGAAGCTTGGAGCAGGAGCGTAGGAGCCTCAGGGCCTTGCCTGTTGGTGATCAAACGGAAAGGGGAGACATGGAGGCAGGAGACCAGGGGAAGGCTGAGAGGCTGTGAGGCCTGGACCGAGGCCGTGGAGATGGAGAGAGGAGTGTGATTCAGCAGCGACAGGGCACTGAGAGCCAGACTCCTGGTGAATTCGTGAATTCACGTGGTGAGAAAGAAAGAGGGAAGAGGGGAAGAGACTCAGTAGGACGTTTGCTCCTGGTTTATGGGGAGGACGCCCTTGCTCAGGAATGGCTCTGGGGGACTGTGCTGGCAGCGATGGTGGGGGAGGGCTGGGCTTGCGGAGAGGGGCTCCGCTCACCCGCCCCCCCCCCATTTCCTCCAACTCTCCCTCCCCAGGCTGGGGGGTAAGTTTTCATGACTCAGCCGCTCCCACCCCAGGCTGCCTGGGCAAAGAGCAGGGCTTCAGGCTGCCCTCCAGTTTGGCCCCCTCCCCGCAGGCCCCAGGGTTAAGGTACTGATGGTGCCCCAGGGGCTTGACAGAGAGTGGCGATGACTCGGTGTGGGCTCCTTCCCGCCGCCGAGAACAAGGCCCGCCCGGGCGCACGCTGGGCTTCAGGGCCGGGGCGGTCACCGTTGACCATGAGGGCTGGCGTGTGACAGGCCAGCCTGGGATGCTCTGCATCTCTCAGGTGTGAGGACAAGGGCATCTTCTCAGCCCACAGGTCATCTTCCTGACCCTCCTCTCCAGCGTGAGCTCTGAGGGCTCCCCAATTCTAGCAGTTCAGATAGAAAATGAGTTCCCAGGCAGAGTGCTCTCAAGAGGGAGATAGGAATTCAAGGGCATGTTCTATGTAGGGACCTGCTTCAGAGTTTGGGCTGCCGCCTAGAGGATATACCAAGATTGCCAGAAATGGACAGTGTTCTTTGGGTATCTAGAGCATGTTCTAGATGTTGGGGAAAGGATTCTGGAATTTGAGGGCAGATTTTGGAACTCCAGACGTGTTCCAGAACTCTGGGCTCTGTTTCAGAATTCTTGGGGCTGTTGAAGAAGCTTAGGGTGTATTCTGGAATTCTGGAACATATTTCAGAACTCTGGGGGCCTGCTGGAGTCCTGGGCTGGCTCCCCATCATTTGCCTCTTGGACCTGTCTTATCTGCTGTGGTCTACCAGTACACATGGTTACAGGGAGGCAGTTGCTATGGCAACAGTAACCATAGGGTGTAACAAGTCCCAGAATTTACTCTGAGCCTGTGACATTTTAGCTGGTGGAGAGTCACAGTTAGCTCCTCAGAGTCTGATGAGCAGGGATTCCTGCCAACCCTGTCTTTATGCCTCCCTTCCCCCTGCCCCCCAACCTCAAATAACCTCCCTCTGGGCCCCTGGATCTGGCTGCCCAACATTTCCTTGGGCAAATGAATATTCAAAGGCAGGCAAAAAGTGTATTCAAATCTTATAAACTTCCGCCTGCCTTGCTCCATTTAAATGCATTGGCTTCTGTTGTGCCCCACTTATCTGGCAGGAGAATGAAGGGTAATTCCAGGAGCTGACAATAAGTGCTTTTTCCAAGTTGTTTTAATCTCCTAAGTGGGGTAAGAGAGGAGTGAGCCTGGGTCCCTCGCTTGGTAGATTGGGCCACCCTGACAAGACACGGAATCCTAGAATGCTGGTATGCATCTGCTGAAACCATGGCCCAGGGAAGGGGAGCAACAGTAGATGAGCTGCAGAGGCCGTGAAACCCATGCTGGGCTCTCCTTCCGAGCGGCTCCCCCTCCCCCAGGCTCCGTGAGAAGGCTCTCTAGCCTGAGCCCCTGCTCTGTCTACCAAATCACAGACTGTCATATGTGGAGACCTGGGCTCTGCAGATGGGGAAACACGCCCAGAGACATCCCTGAGATGGTTGGTTAGGGACCTGAATTTCAGGGTCCCAGGTCCCAGCCCGGAACCTTTTCTGTCCCACTCGACCTCTCCCACCCCATATGATCCATTCATTCATCCATCCACTATCCATCCATGCATCCAGAAAGATACTAAGCACCTGCTCACTGCCCTATACCATCTATACCCCCTTGGGTTGAACAGGACAGAAAATTCATGGCTGGGCACCCTGATTATGATCCAGGCTCCTCGGGCCACCCTATCTCATTCATCTCTCCTTCTGCCAATAGACATCCTCCCATCCAGACCAACATGTGCCCATCCCTGCTTCGCCCACTGCCCCCCTCCCCACCATGCCAGCCCGCCAAGCTCCTTCTGGTTGCTGCCTTTTTTGCTCATGAAGTCTCTCCTGCTTGGAACATCCCCGCACAGTTTATCCAAACCCTACTCATCCTTGAAGACCCAGGAAAAAGCCCCCCTCCTCCATAAAGCATTTCCTCAGCATCCCAGGCCCTCTGAGCCCTCCTTTATCCTATGACCCCTTGACTAGGAACTGCCCGAATGAGCCCCTATTATCCGCTTTTCAGTTTTGTTCCAGTCCACCCCTCGAGAGCAGGCCCCACGCTATTTGATCACCACTATGCTGTTGATACAGTTACAGCAGGGCAGTGCCATGATGTCAAGAAAATGGCAGGGAATGTGGAGTCTGACAAGGGGTCAAGTCATAGTTTTACAGAAGACATTCTGTGTGATCCTGAGCAAATTGCGAACCTCTCTGAGCAGCAGTTGTGTGATACAAATCACAAGATGATGCCTTTGAAGACTCTAAGGTGCTGAATAAACAGGAGAAAACTTCCTCGTTTCAGGACCCATCTCCCTCTGGGCGACTTGGGCCTGTGGTCTGGACTGATTGCTGACAGCTTAAGGCATGGACACCCTCGCCCTCTCTCCTTCCTTCCCTGCCTGGGGTGGCCATGCTTCAGGGCAGCCTTCCAGGAGGGATCTTGCTAAGCAGAAAGATCCAAGAGGGTGGTGGGAATAGGATAGGTGGGATTTGTTTCTCCCAAGAAGACTCATTCCCTGATTGGTTGAGGGTGGGCTGGGGATGGAGCAGGCTCTCTCGGGGAAAATAGGAAGGCACATGGCAGCTTGATTTCCTCTCTGTGGGCTCCTGAGTTTAATCTTCATCACCTCAACATCAATCAAAATACAAATATGTAACTGGTGTCAGTTTTCACCATGCACTGTGTGTGCCCACCGCATACACAGGCCCAGTGTGTGCGCATGACGACATGTACTCACACGGGGCTGGGCACAAACGCCTCGTGTGCATGCTCGCCTCCCTGCAGGTGCATGGTGTGTGTCCATGCCTGCACCCTCATGCTGGCACCGCCCTTTCCCACTCAGAGCAGGTGTTCACGCGAGTCTACACGAGTAGATAGATTTTCACAAGTGCCGACACAGAGAGGGGGTGCTCTGTCATGGGTGTCCATTCACCGCTTGCAGGGGCTTGTACACCCACATGTGCTTATCTCTGTGAAAATGTAGGCCCCTTTGCGTCCATGTCCCATGAAGATAAAAGTAGCTGACAGTCACACACCCTCGGTGCCAGGCACTGTGAACTTGGGAGTGTGAACGCATTGACTCCTTACAACAACCCGGTGACATACACACATATGACAGCATTGTTATCCCCGTTTTCATGGATGTGGAAACTGAGGCTCAGGGAGGTTACATAACTTGCCCAAGATTCCACGGCTGGGATGTAGGAGGGCTGGGGTTTGAACCCAGGCAGTCGGCTCCATGATCCATACTCAGAACCACTATGACAACTTGGTAGTAAATCCATTTTTGCAGGCACTGCAAAGATCAAGCCAGTGCCTTACCTGGGCCTTTCCCTCACAGGAGTGGAAGAAGAGAGCAGTTTTGTCATGATGTAAAGATGGGTGCCTGTGGAGTGTGTGCATGCCTGCCTGAGCTGTCCCTTTGTGAGCTGTTGGAGCACTCCAGCTTTTCAGGGGGCTGCAGCCCTGTGTTCTGCTCTCTAGAACGGACTACTTTTCATTGCACTTTTTTTTCTTAAATCACATGTGTCAAGGCCCAGCTGAGCCCCACCAGGCAGGGAGTGGAGGACCAGGCCACTCCCCCAGTACTGGGCAGCTCTTAGAGCTCCTGCCTCTCACCATGCTTCTTTTCCTACCCTTGTCTCTGGTTGAGATCACTTGTGAGGACAGATGCCTTCCCCAGGAAGATATCCTGGTCCAGTCTGATGGAGTTAGGGGCCCCTTCCCTGAGCACCTACAGTGTGGCTTGGGATCTCCCTGGGTCTTATTTCTGGCCCTGCTGCTTCTCCGTTGTGTGACCTTGGGTAAGTGTCTTAACTTCTCTGAGCCTCGGTTTCCTCACCTGTAAAATGAGGATGATATTGACACCTACCCCAAGCATGCATGGGAAGATTATGTGAGTTAATACATGGAAAGGCCTTAGAACTGCACCTAGCACTTAGCTACTATCATCATCATCGTTGTTCCACCTTCTACCTGCACGGGCCTGGTTATTGGTCAGCCTCCCTGGCAGGTGTGCCCTGTAAGAATGGGCACCACCACATATCACATATTTCTCCTCTGTCCCAGGGCCTGGCTTGGTTTCTGGTGCATCGCTGATGTGCCTCGACATTGGTGGGATGTCTGAATGAGGGAGCCCAGTGCTTTCCCCAGTGGGACCAGGCTGTCCGTGAGTGGGATAAGCCCCATCTCTCTGTCTTGGGGGGTGGGGTGAGGCTATCTTCTCTATGCCAAGGATGCAAAGTAGGGCAGGCCTCCCTAGGGGGGTTGCCATGGCAACAGGGAAAGTTCTGCTCAGAGGCAGAGACTCACAGGGTTGCTTGGGAGGCATAGTGGTGTTGCCTGCCTACAGGAGGGAGACAGGCTACTGAAATGGCTTTGGAGCCTCCGTGACTCGTCTGTACAATGAGGGCAAAGCTCCAGCTCATGACTAGGGTCATATTTAAGGGGATCACAGGTGGGGAAGGTTGTGGAGAGTTACAGAGGGCCACGCCAGGCTGGAAATCTTCCCCCACCAGCATGGAAACATCATAAGAGAGGGGACATTGCTTTATTTGCTGCTTTATCCCTGGCACCTAAAATAGTGCCATAGTATCTGCTAATAAGTATTTGCACAATGAAAAATGAGTCAAATAAGGAGATAGGGACATCTTAAGGTCCCACCCCAACCCAATATCTAGAATTCTACCAGGCCCTGGTTCCAAGCTGTGGTCTGCTTTACAGACCCCTCAACACCATCTCTGACCTGCTCAGGCCCCCACAGACCCCTGCGTACCACCTCCCACCCTAGATTTGAACTCTTTGAAGGGGAAGGCCAGAGACTAGGTTCCATTTGGCTTTGGGGAAATTGTCCTAGATTGGGATTCTTGGAGTTGGCTGATGACAAGCTTGGGATGGGGAAGTGAGGTGGTCAAGGTGGACATAAAGAATACAGGTTCTCAGGCCCTGTCCAGTCTTGCTAGATCAGACTCTGTGGGGTGAAGCCTGGCATTTGGGGTTGTAACAGGGTCCCAGGGGATTCTGGCGAGCAGCTGGGTTTGGGAACTCTTGCTCAGGACACAGCCTCTTACAGCTGGAGGGGCTTAAGGGATCTCCCCGCCAACCCAGGGTCTGACGCTTCTTGTACACTTGGGGAGACTGAGTCCAGAGAAGGGCTTGGCTTGCCCCAGTTCTAACTCAGGCACTCCTTTGCCCTGTGACTTGGGAACTGCTTGACCTCTCGACTCCAGCTTCTGCATCAACCCTCGTGGTATCCACAGACTTGCTGGCTGCCGCAACTTTCACCTCTGCAGCATGCTCAGGACACCGAACGGCACAGGAGAAGGCAACCTGGTGCTGCTTTTTCACTTCTTGGGCAGGTGTCTTAGCCCTCTAGAGCATCAGTCTCTTCTTATGCCAAATGGACATAACAGGACCCCTTTTATTCAGAGGTGGGTTGGTGAGGCAGTTAAGAGTGTGGACTTTGCAGCCAGAGGTACTGGTTTGAATCCTGGCTCCACTGGGTTGATAGCTGTGTGACCCCAGGCAAATGACTTCACCTCTCTGAGCTTTAATGTCCTCATCTGTCCAGCAGGATGATGAAGCCCGCCTCATGGAGAACACTGTGAGGGTGTCCATGAAGCACAGAGTAGGGGCTCACTAAAATGAATGCCCTTTTGAAGAAAGGAAGGAAGGTGATGGCCCAGATGTCCAGCGGGTCTGCCTCAGTACAAGACAGAAGCTAGAGAGAAGGCTGGGTTTGTCTCTGTATCCAAAGGGTAGTGGAGAGCAGGGGCAGTGGAGGGGAGAGGTGTTTGTTTGAACAGCCAGAGATGCTGAGAGGCCCCTGGTGTCTGGCCATTAGCTGGTTCCTGCTGAGTTGCAGGGAGCTGGAGGCTGGGGAAGTGATGAGCCACTGCAGCTGTGCGGTACTTTCTCCTCTCCGCTGAAAAGGAGTTTTCAGCTCGTTGTCTTAACTTGTCTTCACAAGAACCCTGGTAATTGTTCGCCCAGGGATCAGGCTTCCTGTCTCAGGTGGGGAGAACCCAGAGAGGTCAACTAGCCTGACCAAAGTCACACAACACAGCAATGCCCAGAGGCAGGGAAGGTGGAGGGTGACTGTTTCTAAAGGATGGCGACAAGCCATAGGGACATCCTTCTGGACTCTGTCTACCTTAAATGCTGCTTGCTGCCAGGCTCTGAAGCCAGATATCCGAGTTCAAACCCTGCCTCTGCCACTTCCTAAATGTGGGCCTTGAAGAAGTCACTTAGCCCCTGTAAGCTTGGGCTCTTCATCTGTCACATGGGAAGGATACTAGCACTATCCCATCGGGTTGCTTTGGGGAGGAGCCCAGTCAATATATACAAAGCCTGCTTAGCGTTTGGTGGGTTTGCTATCTTATGCATAGCTCTGTCACTGCCAGATGTTATGGGCCCTAAATTCATATCACCTGTGTGAACCTCAGTTTTTTCATCTGCTAAATGGGCACTGATTTTGTGCCAGGCATTGTGCAAGGGCCCCGCGGGTCAGGATTCCATTTTGCAGCAAGCAGTGAGGCCAGCACTTTTAGTCTCATTCTCCAGATTAGACACCCAGACATGGAGAAGTGAATGGATGTAGTTGTAGGTACTTGGCTCGTCTCCAAGATAATCCAGCTTAAACTCAGAATGAGATTCCAGAGCCCATGATCCCAAAATGTGCCTGCCTCTAGTCTCCCTACAGGGAATTCTTTCAGGCTGATAACTTGCCTGCAGTTCTGGAGTCTGGGGGCTGTTGCCCGCCTGGATGCTGGAAGAGCAGGATCCAGCCGCCGGCTGATACCTTCCCCTCCCCGCAGATGGTGACCTCCCTCTGTGCCCCGCCCTGACGTAGGGGTCCAGTCCTTCTGGACCTTTCCACTTCCCTGGGGCCAGTGAGGAGGCTAGCAGACCCCAGGCCATGGCCAGAAAGTCATTAGCTGGGACTGGAGGCTGAGTGCTGGTAATGACCCTATTTTCATATGGAGGCAGCTCACGGTCTCTCCCCATGCTTGAATTTGCTCCCGGAGCTCCCATTCCGGAAGGAAGCAGAGGCAGATTATGTAATCGGGACTGGGTTATGTAAGGATGTAGCAGGTCCTGGTGGGACTGGGGGAGCAGAGCATCTTCCCCCAGCCCTTGCTCCCAGCCCCCAGCACAAACGTCTGGAGCGGGGCCAGGCTGCTGCTCCCGTGCTGCTCAGCTGTCCACCCTGGGACTGAGAACCGCAGCCGGGCTGCGACAGGAGACGCAGGGTGAGGCAGTGGTCCGGACTGAGACAGCACTGGTCGGGGAGTCAGGAATCCCAGCTCTCTCACGAATCGGACAAATTTCTTCCCCTGTCTGGGCCTTAGTTTCCCTTTCTGGAAAGCCAAGAGGGCGGTGTGTGGGGGGAGAGGGGCTTGGGTAATCTCTAGAGGCCCTCCCATTTCCAAGGGTGCTGTATTTCTCTCACCTGGCAGAGCGAGATCTCGATTTCTAGGTTTTGACACTGATGCTGTTGCCAGGCTGCCTGAGCAGGGCCCCCTCTCCCCCTGGGCCCTGACTTGCCTGTCTAACAGAGAGATGAACCCCACTGGCAGCTTCCTTGGTGCCAGACGTGTCTGGACTTCTGGGATTTTGCAGGTGAGAGAGTGGAGACAGGACAGCTCGTCCCCTTCTCCCTCCTTTGCTCCTTGATTGAGTCCTGCAGAGACCAGCTCAGCTCTTTTTGCTCAGTATCCCATCTAATTCTCACAAAAGCCCCACGAAGTATGTGATTTTATTATCCCTATTTTACAGATAGGGGCTGAAGCTCAAGGAGGGCAAGAGACCAGCTCAAAGTCACATAACCCGTCAGTGGCCAAGCCAGGACTTGATTCCAAGCTTGTAAGATTCCAGAGCCCCTGACACTGTGCGTCTGCACAGAGCTGGCCTGGTTCTCTCCGGAGACCAGAGGACTGGGTACGCCAGATGGTGTAAACAGCCCTGTTCTGTGGTCTAGGCTCGGAGAAATGTCCATCCCCTTCACTAGCCACCCCCGGGCCTCTCTGGACTCCCCACCTCCCACCGTGTTCCCTGTGCACTACCCACGGTGGCCATGATGGCATCTGTGTAGTGGGCAGCGCAGCCTGTGGGCTGCATGGACGGTTGGCACTGAGGGTACGTGGGCACTTGTATTTTTAAACCCTGGCTCTGGCCGACCACTGAAATCAGCTCAGATTAGCCCAAGGGGCTTTCTTTGGGCACCGCTGCCCCTGAGTTGGGGGGCTGGGGGCAGGCTGGCATGTGGAAGTACCCTGCCAATAAGTGGGCTGCCAACAGCCAGGCAGATGCTCAGCGCTGGCTGGGCTCTGTGTCCCTTGAATCCTGGAGGCCCAGGCAGCCTGAATGGAAATTGTGGGAGCTGCGGGCAGGTCAGGCTTGGAAGGAGGAACCAGGGGGAACAGGAGAGGAGGCAGGTGGGAAGAAGGCAGGAGACCCGGGGGTGGGGTGGGAGGCCCTCAGAAAGCTTAGGTCCAACCAAAGAAAATATCCAGGTCACACCATGAGTTAGAAACAGAGCCAGGACTCACACCCGGAGCTCTTGATTATAAGCCGGAACAGTTTTGGACTAACTTCCTCTTGGCCCCCAGGAAGTCCTGCTCTTGGGGGCGCTGCTCCTGGAAGGGGAGTTTTCCTTGCCCTGTAGAAATGCAGAGGAGGAGGTAGCCCCTCCTCTGCCCACTGAATGCAGCCATGTGGAAGGACAGGGCAGGGTTTCATAACTGAGGCCAGATGACAGCAGGGGATGTGACCAGAGAGGGAAGGAGAATTTGCCACACGCACCAGGCCCCCTGGGCTGCCCCTGCTCTCTTCCTTCTGATATTTGGAGTAGTGTCTGATTTCCTTGCCCCTGAGCCCTGGCACCAGGAGGGCCCCTCATACCATTGTGCTGAGCAGGAAACTGAGGGGACTGGGAAGCCATTTGCAGGAGAAATGTGGAGGAAGTCTAGCTCAGAGAGAGCGGGAGGATGTGGCCTCTGCCCGAGCTCGGATGCTCTCGAGCTGCCTACCTTTGTCACAGCACCTTTTGGAGTCAGTGCTTCTTCAGCCATTGAATGGGAGCAATCACCAGCATCTGGAAGTACTGATCTTAAGGCGGGCACTGGATTTAACACTTTCACGTTATTTTACTCAACCTTGTGATGATCCATTTATCAGATGAGGAAACTGAGGTTCAGAGAGGTTAAGTTTTATGTCCAGGGTCACTCAGCTGCAAAGTGACAGAACTGAGGTCTCTCTTCAGAACCCAGGTGTCTACCAGTATCCGATGCCTCTCCCAGGGAGAGGAGGCCTGGACCGGTTCCAGGCTTCTCTCTAGATTCTTTCCTGCCCACCACTGCCTATTCCATTCTCTATTGCCATCAGTGCCAGCCTTCTAAAAACCCAAACCTGATCATCTGCCTCCCCAACTTGAAACCCTTCCGTGGCTCTCCACTGCCTCTGTGGAAAGTCCAAACCACCTAGCTTGGCATTCAGGGCCCTTTTGTAACCCAGGCCCTTCCCACCTCTCCAGGGACCCTGTGGTCTGGTCATATTACTCCCTGGACTGTCTCTTCTCCTCCCTCATGCCCGTTTGCTCAGTCAGTCCCCTCTGCCATCTTCACCTTATCCTCAAACTCTTACTCCTCCCTCAAAACCAGTCCAAAGTCAGTGCTATGAGGCTCTCTGTGCCTGTCCCTGGTGGGAGCTCCCTCCCTTTTGGTGCCCCCAGTGCCTTGAAGGAGGTTCTCATCACACAGGTTTGCAGTAAATTGTTTGGTCCTCTCCTCAAGTCCTCTGGCACCACGTGAGGGTCCCGGGAGGAAGGCAGCTGCATGAGCCACCCCAGCGTCCCCAGCCCCAAGGCCAGGCACAGGGCACATTTATTGCCGACTGAGTGAATCAAGGGAGTGGATCAGGAAGCTGTGGAGGAGGGCAGATCAGAAAAAGTGCTGTCTGGGTAGAGGCCTGGTCTTGGGCTCCGGAACTGCTCTATCCGCCTCCTGCTCACTAAGGACGATCCAGGTTGACAGCTAATGTCCCACAGTTGGACAGACCAGGAATTGAGCTGTGTGGTCTTGGGCAGGTCACTTAACCTCTCTGAGCCTCTGGCTTCCTCATCTGTGTTGTGGGCTAACAATATGGTTGTTATCAGGATTCAGTATGACAGGGCCTGGAAAACTTCTAGAACAGAGCTTAACCTGCCGCAAGGTAGGTGCTCAGGGCTCCAGCTATCATCTCCCATCACCTTCACCAACACCTCCACCAGTATCACCGTCCCTGTCACTGTGACCATCATCACCACCACCTCCCTCATGACACCGCCACCTCCACTGTCGTCACCATCATGACCATCAGCGTCCATCACCATCTTCATCACCTTTCCTTGGGCCTCTCTATTTCTTTCCTATATACCTGCCCCTGCTCTGGAGGTTCTGCAAGTATGAGGTGCCAGCCATGGGCCAGGAATTAGGCTAAGTCCTTTCCTTACATCACCCTATTTAATTTTCAGCCTGAAATAAAAACACAAACAAAAATCACTTCCTTCCTGTGGAGAATCTTCACATCCACCACATGGGTTGCTATCATGACCCCCATTTCACAGAGAGGTAAACTGAGTCTCAGAGCAGTAAAGTAACTTGCCAAGATCATATCACAGCTAGTAAGCGGAGGAGCCCTGCTTGGTCAGCTCTTCGGGCGACACCAAGCTGCTTGGGGCTCCTGAACCACTTGCCTTAAGGGTTTTCCATATTCGCTTTCTGCTGTTAATGCTCCCTTCTGGAAAAGGTCAGTATGACCTTTCAGCTTTTCCTGAATCCCCTGGGCCCAGCAGAGAAACGCTAGCATTTTCACAGTTTTACTCAAAATCCAGGGAAACAAAATGGGACATAAGCAAAGATGCCAGAAAGCGGCGGAAGATTTGCAGGCCCAGAAGCCAAGGTCTTGGGCCCTCACTGGTTGGCTCACCTGCATGTGCACTGTTACTCCTCCGGGCACACGGACCCTCTGCAGCTCCTGCCTGAGGATGCGGCACAAAGGAGCCACACCGGAGAAGCTCCGCCCACCCCCATCACATTTCAGGTCTCCTTCTCATCCATGCCCTCCTTCCTTCTGGAGAAGCATCTCTGAAGTTAGAATCAAAATTCCCAAGTTGGCTTTCTTTCAGGGTAGCTCTGGTGAGGCTCAAAGTTGAGAATCATGGAATTCATTCATTCTGCAAATCTGTATTGAGCACCTACTGTGTACTACAGTTGTGCTGGGCATGAGGCCCTAGACATAGCCTAAACACGGCCCCTGTCCTGGAGGAGGCCAGAGTTTATCTCCAGGAGTACCTGAGAACTTTCCCATTTCTCTGTCATTCATTCTGGGAGGGCTCAAGGACAGAGGCCCACCTTTAGCTCCACAGAGCCGGGCACAGAAGGGCTTTCAGAGAATGTCTGTGGAATGGAACTAAATGGCGTGCAACTAAATGAGAATAAGCCTCACTGTGTAATTCTTGCTGATTTAAAGCAGGGATCTGGGGAACCTCAGCCCTGACCTGACCCTCTTCCCATGGGCCCACCAACCACTCCGTGTGTGCCGCTCACCTCAGAGCTCCTCATATTCTCTCCCTGTCTACACCTCATTTTCTACTCTGAGATGGAATCCCTATTTGTGCCGGGCACAGTGTTGGGCACACACTGCCATGTTCTTACGGAGACTGGTGATGCCATACCCACATACCAGGAGGGCATTAAAGGAGGGCACATAATGGGGCTCTCTAGAAAAAGCAGGGCAGCTCCCAAGCAGGTCCAAAAATGGAGGACAGGAGAAGGAGCCTGGCTTGCAGTCTTACAGATGAATGGACTTCAAGGGTATTATGGGGTTTTTATGAAACTTGAGGGTTGGGATGAGGGTTCCTGGTGCATGCACTGGGCACTTTGTGGTTTGAACCTCTTGCTGGTACCAAAGGAGGAAGCATCTGGGTTTTCTTATCAGCTTGCCCAGATGTGAGGCCAAAGGGGAAGGGGGCAGTGGTGGGTGTGAATGCCTCCAGCGGTCAAACGTCAAAAATGGAATTACTCCATTACATAGAATGCCTCCTCCCCCACAACCATCACTTACCTTGGCAAACACTAATCTGTGCTGCAGATCGATAATGTGATCACCTTGAGAATGTTATATAAATGAAATCATTGAGTCCGTGACCTTTGAGCTCGGCATTTTCCCCAGTCTCCCTGCCCTTGAGGTCCGTCCAGGCAGCTGCTGGTGTCAGCAGTTGGGTCCTGATGGTTGCTGGGTAGTACCATGGTATGGAGGTCCACAGTTTGTTTAATCACTCACCATTTCAAAGACATTTTGGTTTTGCTGTTGGCTATTACAAATGCAGCAGCTACGCTTCTTGATGTGATACTAATGTAGCCACACCTGCTTTCTTGTGATGGTGATTGGCATGGTATATTCTTTTCCGTTCTTTTCTTTCAACCTGTCTAGATCATTGTGTTTGAAGTGAATTTCATGTAGATATATGGTTGAATCATGGTTAGGTTTTTTTTTTTAGTCCACCAGGCCACCTTTGGCATTAGGGTTACCACCAGGAGGGCAGAGCAGCCCCGCACACCCACCGCCACACATGGGGTAATGGTGGAGTAGGAGGCGATGAGTGGACAAGTTACTTTAGGCCTAGAAGAAGAAAACCCTGTGCCACTGGTGGGGAGAGTACAGACAACCCTGAGGAAGGTGGTTGGGTTTGGGCAGGTCTAAGTGGGATGGGGGACGGGAGAGCGGTTGGGTATTTTGTATAAATGTGTAAATCCAACCGTGTGGGTGAAAGCAGGCCTTTTGTTTCTTCTGCTGGCCTAGGGCAGGTTTCTGCAGCCAGCAAGTGGTTGGTGTGTCACCTTGTGCCTAACAGAATGCCTGGCACGTAGCAGGTGCTCAATAAATATTTCTTGACAGAATGAATGGATGAATGAGGGAGTAAATGGGAGTTTATCTGAATCAGCTCACTTCCTTCACTAGATGTTGTCACAGACTGGAGATCCCCACTGACGGGGAAAGTTGGAGGCTGACTCTCCTGGGGCTCTGGGTAAGTGGCCTGTAGAGAAGTCTCAAGGCAGCCATGCATAGGCTCCTGTGCCTAGATGGGTGGGCCGGCCAAGAGGGGAGAGGAGGTCAGGGAGTCCACAGTTCACAGTTCCTACAACTACCCACCCATCTATTCACTTGCCCAACCAGGGTTGGGCCCATTGTTGCAGGTTTTTGTGCCCTAAGGGGTGGGCCCATGAAAAGGGAGAGGTAGGGAGAGGGCTAACATTTCATCCATTCATCCATATACCTACCCACCCACCCACCCATCCGTCTACCTACCCATCTGTCTATCTACACATCTCATCCATCCATGTATCCATCCTCCCATCCTCCCCCCTCCACCCCTCCATCCCGGGTTGGGGCCAGATGGTTCATGGTGGTCGGAGGCCAGCTTCAGGACTTTAGGCAGAGGGTTCTCTTTTGTGACAGCTGTGATGGAGGGGAGTGCAAGTACATGCTGGAGTCTTAATTAGGGCTTAAGCAGTGAGAGTCTGCAGATCCTGGAGCAGGTGGAGCCCAGGCATTTCAGGAAGGGACCTCTCCACTCCCTCTTGTCACTTAGGGAGAGAGATGGGGACCAGATGGGACACAAGTACTCTCATGAGCAAAACATCTGGACTGTACTTATTAACCAGTTCATACTAACTCTAGAATACAGGGCAGCGGTTGGAATGTTCTGGATCAGCTGGCCTCAGAAGTTCTTGAGAGGGAGAGTACCCAGTTAGGCTTCGTGGCATCATTGTTGGGTACCAGGCTGGATAACAAATAGTTTTGGAATGAAAAAATAATCTGTGAGGGGGCAACTTCAAATGCTCCTGCCTTTGAGTAGAGACCACCTCAGGGTCGAAGCCAAGACTGAGGCCGTGAGAGGGGCAGGCCTCGTGGAGGGACCATCACCTTCCCCCTCTGCCTCTGCGACCCCTGCTCCCCGTAGGCTGAGCTTGACTTCTCCCCGTGCTCAGCTTCGGAGGCATAGATGATGCCGATCACATTTACAGAAGAGCAAGTGGGCAAATGTATCCATTCGGCACACCTGCTGCTGAGTGCCTACTGCTTGCCGGCGTGCCCTAGGAGCTCAGGTACAGCTGTAGACCGGACAAGCTCTCTGTCAGCGTGGATCTCCTGTGGTGCTCAGTGTACTGGACCAAATTAAGTCATATGTCTTACAGGGCACACACTGCAGCTGGTGTTGCCTTTCCAATGGTGTCTCGCAGCCAAGGCCTGGGGTTGTTTCTGGTGAAAAAAGGATGCAGATAGGGGATCGCCTGCCGAGGAGCCAATATTGGTGAAAAATTCTAAGCACGGTTTACTGAGCACTTGTTATATGCCGACAGAGGGGTTCTGTCTCTGAGGTCTCCACCGAGGAGGGAGGTTCTTATATTTGCTCTGCTTTGCAGAGGAGGAACTCAGGCCTCAGAAGCAGCTGTGGCTCACCCAAGACCATGTAGGGAGAGGGTGATGGAGGCAGGATTTGAATCCAGGTCTGTTTGACTCCAAAGCCCAAGTTCTTAACCATTTGGCTTAACTGCCAGGGAGGGTGGGAGAAGGTGGCAAGAGGGGTGGGTATCCAGGAGCTGGTGTTTGGCCAGAGAGACTTTGGGGGGCCATCTTAGATGCTGTCTTGGTCCCAGCATCCTTTGTCCTTGAACGTGAAGCTCTCATGCGTAACTTCAGGCAGACCCACCATGCCAGGCTCCCTGTTGCCTGCCCACCGAGGAGGCCATTTTGCAGTGCAAATCGTGTCTGCCCACACTGAATAAGGATCCTATGCGTTTACACAAAACCACTGAATAAAAATTACATATTGTTGCAATTTCTAAACACCACCCTGCCACTGGTAGCTGCAGGGCAGGCGGAGTACTTAAGGAAGGCTGTCAGCCGCGCTTGGCCCCGCTGGGCTTGCTGAGGCTTGGCTAGGGTAGGGTAACTCAGTGCTACTTGCTGTCCCCACTGCTGTGGTGGCAGGAGGGACAACCTAGTTCTCCTGCAGCTTCGAGGGTTGACCCAGTCCTGGCTATTTGTGCAGTTCTGCGTTGATTCCTCCCTGCATCCGGAGGCCAATGCAAAAACTAGAGATGATTATCATAATAAAACAATAATCATAGCCAACTCTCGCTGAGCACGCTCCATAGCCCAGAAGCTTAATTCTCACTACAACCTTTGGAAGTAGGCACTTTGTCATCCCCATTTTGTGAAGGTGGAAACAGGCTCAGGGAGGTTAAGCAACTCACTCTAGGTCACCCTGCTAGTAGTCGCTGGGGGAGATGATGGCAAACCTCCCACGATTGAATCAAACCTCTGCCTCTCAGCTGTGATGTTGCCCTGCCCCTGACCTGCCTGCTCCCTCTGAGACCCATCAAGAAGGGCTACTTGGGGAAGCAGCCAGCAGCAGCGGGCTCAGAGAAGATTTCAGAGTACAAACCCAGGGGCTAATTTGCCATGTGTGCCAAGATCCTTGCCCATGTGTCCATTTGTGTGTTCACACGTGTCCTTAGGTGTGTCCTGGAGATTTTGCACTCGCCCGTGTGCTCGAAGGTGTGTGCTGCATATGTTTGCATCCTCATGTGCGCGTTTGCAAGTGTGTGGCGGAGTGCTTTTGTGTTTTTGTTCACAAGTTTCAGCATCTGTGCCTGTGTGCTCATGCTCGTGTACGTGAAGTGCGTACCTGATTTTTACTGGGTGCTCTCTGTTCCACACGTGATTCTAACTTTGTCCTCACAGCAATCCTATGAGGCAGGTACGATTAGTATCTCCAATTATGGATGGAGGAGTCTGAGGCACAGGTGTGGGCACAAGTTGCCCAAACATCCTTTCCTGTGGT
>JAVSCE010018241.1:0-133167 GCA_032199065.1 Smutsia gigantea | reverse complement strand
GTAGATTTTTTCCTTTTAGCACTTTGAATATATAATGCCACTCTCTATGGCCTGTATCATTTCTGCTGAAAAATACACTAAGCATTATGAGGTTTACCTTGTATGTAACTCATTGCTTTCTTTCTCTCTGCTTTTAAGATTCTCTCTTTGTCTAATCTTTGACATTTTAATTATTCTTTGTTGTGATTTGGACCTACTTGGATTAATCTTGTTTGGGATTCTCTGTATTTCCTGGACCTGGATGTCCGTTTCCTTCCCTAAGTTGAGGGACTTTTCATTTATCTTCAAATAAGTTTCCCACCCCTTTATCTCTCTTCTATTACTAGGACACCTATAATGTGAATGTTAAGAAGTTTGATGTCCCAGAGCTCCCTTAACCTATCTTCACTTCTTTTTATTCTTTTTTCTTTCTGTTGTTCAGCCTGAGTGCTTCCCATTACTAAGTCTTCCAGATCACTGATTCATTCTCTGCATCTTCTAATCTGCTATTGATTCCCTCTAGTGTATTTTTCATTTAATTTATTGTGTTCTTCTACTCTGATTGTTTCTTTTTTTATGTTTTCTATCCTTTTGGTTGAAGTTCTCCTGAGCTCATCCAATCTCCTCTCAGGTCTGCCGAGCATCTTTGTAACTGTAACTCCGGGGGGAAAATCCCAGGGCAAAATACCTCTGAAACTGAAATAAGTCAAAGGGAGCGATAAAGGTAAGAAACCCTTTTATTTCTTACAAGCAGTTGTCCCCATTTCTCTCTTGACCCAGCTGCAGCAGAAGAGAAAGAGAGCTCCACCCAGCTTCTCCAGTCCAGATAGACCCTTGCACACCCTTATAATTACCTATTGATATGTGGATGAACTAAACTCTCCACCCCTTGGAAACACCTAGTGATATGCAGATGCACTAAAACCAGGTGAGAGATTCTGGAAATATTGCAATTTTACCCAAATAACCATTGTTTTCAACTCTATCAGGTAGATTGCTTAACTCTCTTTCCTTTAGTTCTTTTTCTGAAGAATTGTCATGATTTTTGTTTCAGCCATATTTCTGTCTTCTCATTTTGATAGACTTTGTGTGTGTTTTTCTATAGGTTAGGCAAAAGGGCTACCTCTCCCTGTCTCAAAGGTGTGGCCTTGTGTAGGAATGTCCCTTGGTAGACTTCATGTGCCTAGCAGTTTTGGCTGGCTGACTGGAGGCTAGGTTGGTGTGGGCCAGGATGTGGTGTTGGGGTTATCAGAGCACGGGCCAATGTTCTCCCAGGAAAGTACCAGCTGGGGCTTAGCTGGCAAGGTGGCCAGTGTCTTAGTGATGCAGTCTGCTGTCTCTCACATAGGCAATGGGCTGTGGCCTCACTGGAGTGGTGACTGGTAGTGGAGGGGCACATTCCAGTGTTTCCCAGGTGGGCACTGGCCAGAACCACACTAGTGAGGTGGCTGGGGGCAGAGGGATGTGGTCTGTGGGCTTCCCAGGTGGACATCAGTCGGGACTATGCTAATGGGGCAGCTGAGTATGTACAGGTATAGGCAGGGTGAATCTGTGCGGGCACTGTCCTAGTGACACTTTGGTGGAACTGCTGGATCTCTGGAAGGTGTATCTGGGTGCATATGGGGTCCAGTAGACTCCCTTGGTTAAGTCTGGAGCTGGTGTATGCACCCTGACCCTGCTCCTGTCCACACTATCAATATGTTGGGGAACATAAACATTGGAGCTTTCCCTGCTCCTGTCCATACTCACAATCTTGGGGAGAGGGGTATAAACAATGACACTCACCTTACTCCCTTCCATACTACCACTGTGCATAGAAAATACAAACAGTGGTGTTCCCCTTGTTCCCATCTGATTATCAATGTGCAGGGGGAACATAACCAATGGCACTCACTCTGCTCCTGCCCACACTATCAATGTGTTAGAGGAACATAAACAATGGTGCTCACCAGCATCTCGTCCTGGAAAGAGTTCTAGCAGATCATCTACCTTTTGGTGTGTGTTTAGTTTTAAAAATCAATTCCCTTCATTTATAATGTGGTTGTCCTTTATACTTATAAACTGAAGTTTTCTTTTTCTGTGCCCCAGGGCAGGGGAATCTGTACTCTGGTCTCTCAGTAATATCCTTTCCTACTGCAGGGCTACACCTGGGGTGGGGCTCCCTCTGTTACATCTCTGCCTCTCCCACCATTTTTTTATGTGGTCTTTTTATTCCCTGTTGTGCTGCAGGAGTTCACTCAGGCCTCATTTTCTCCTCAGGATGACTTGCTCTGTGTGTAGATGTAGATTCTTTGTGTATGTGGGAGAAGGTGGGATGAGGCTCTTTCTAAGCCCCATCTTGGACACATATCCCTCAATTTCTAAGATGTGTTTTGTGTACTATCATATGAGCTACACTGGAGAAAGTTCTGTGTGCATTTGAGAAGTGTATTCTGCTGCTATTGGATGCTTTTATTTTTTATTTAACTATAATTGATCTACAATATTATATTTGTTTCAAGTGTAGAACATAGTGATTAAACAGTTACCTACATTAGTAAATGCTCACCTCAACTAGTGTAGATACTGTCAACATAGTATGAGGTTAAAAAAACTGTTGACTATATTCTCTATGCTGTACTTTGATCCTCATGACTAATTTATATGATTAAGATTTTGTGCCTCTTTATCCTCTTCACCTATTTCACCCACCCACCCCAACACCTCTCCCATGGTAACCACTTTCTCAGTGTCTGAGTCTATTGCTGTTTTGTTCTGATTTTAGATTCCACATAAAAGTGAAATCATATGGTATTTGCCTTTCTCTGCCTGGCTTATTTCACTTAGCATAATGCCCTCTAGGTGTGATGGAATGTTCTTTAAATATCTATTAAGTCCAGTTGTTCCAATGTATGATTAAGTTCCAAACTTTCCTTGTTGATTTTCTGTACAGATCCATTGCTGACAGTGAGGATATTGAAGTCCCATACATTATTGTATTGTTGCCTATTCCTCCCACTGTTATTATTTTTATGGTCATAAAGTTGATATTCAATACCATATTAGTTTTAGGTATACAACATAGTCATTCAACAATAGCATACACTATGAAATATTCACCCCAGTAACTACCATATGTCACCCTACAGTTATTACTGTCTTATTAATATTCCCTATGCTGATTTTCATCCCTGTGACTTATTTATTTTATAACTGGAAGTTTGTACCTCTTTTTCCTTATCACCTATTTTGCCCAACCCCCCATCCCACTCCCCTATGACAACTATCAGTCTTTTCTCTGTATTTATGAGTCTATTTCTGATTGGTTGGTTTGTTTTATTTTTTAGATTCCACATGTGAGAAAAACCATATGGTATTTATCTTACTCTGTTGGACTTACTACACTGTATAATTCCCTCTAGGTCCATCCATCTTCTCACAAATAATAAGATTTCATTATTTTTTAGGTCTAAATAATGTTTTATTGTATATATATACTACATCTTTATCCATTCATCTATTGGTGGACACTTACATTGCTTCCATATCTTGGCCCTTGTAAATAATGCTGCAGTGAACATAGAGGTGTATATGAGATTTTATTTTCTTTGGGAAAATACCAGGATGTAGAATTATTGGGTCATATATTTCTATTTCTAATTATATGAGAAAACTTCATATTGTTTTCCATACAGTATGCCCACTTTACATGCCCACAACAGTGTACGATGGTTCCCTTTTCTCCACATCCTCCCCATGTCTTGCTGATACTAGCTAGCCATTCTGACTGGTTTTGATTTGTACTTGCCTGATGGTTATCTCATTAACTGGTTATCTATCTCATTGTGGTTTTGATTTTCATTTCCTTGATGATGAGTGATATTGGCCATCTGTCTATCCTTGAAAAAAAATGTCTTTTCAGGTCCTCTGTCTCTTTTAATCTGATTGGTTTTTTGGTGTTGAGTTGTATGAGTTCTTCATATACTCCTTATTATATACATAATTTTCAGATATATTCTCCAATTTAACAGGTTGTCTTTTCGTTTTGTTGATGGTATCCTTTGCTATGCAGAAGCTTTTTAGTTTGATGGAATCCCATTAATTTATTGTTGCTTTTATTTCCCTTGCCTGGGGAAACATATCCAGAAATAAATTGCTAATGCAGATGTTCAAAAGTTGACTGCTTTTTTTTAAGGGGTTTTATGTTTTCGGTAATATATTTAGGTCTTTAATCCATTTCAAGTTTATTTTTGTGTATGGTATAAGACAGTGATCCAATTTCTTTCTTTTGAATGTAGCTGTCCAGTTTTCCAGGCACTACTTCTTGAAGAGACTGTCTTTTCCCCATTGTGTAGTCTTGCCTCCTTTGTCATAGATTGACTGACCATATAAATGTGGGTTTATTTCTGGTTTCTCTATTCTGGTCCATTGATGTATGTCTATTTGTATGCTGGTGCCATACTATTTTGATTACTACAGCTTTGTAGTATAGTTGGGAATCAGGGAGTGTGGTAGTTCCAGATTTCTTCTTTCTCAAGTGTGCTTTGTCTATTTGGGGTCTTTGGTGGTTCCATAAATATTTTAGGATTCTTTGTTCTTTTTCTGTGAAAAGTGCCTTTGGTGTTTGATATGGATTGTTTTGGTTAATATGGCCATTTTAACAATATTCTTTCAATTCTTGAGCATGCCATTTATATATGGTGTCTTCAGGTTTTTTCATTGGCATCTTATAGTTTTCAAGAGTACAGTTCTTTCACCTCCCTAGTTAAATTTATTCCTAGGAATGCTATTCTTTTTGATGCAATTGTACATGGGATTGTGTTCACTTCTCTTTCTATTTCATTTTTAGTATATAGAAATGCAACATATTTCTGTATATTGATTTTGTATCCTATAGCTTTACACAATTTTTGTAAATTTTTTTGGTGGCATCAAAAAGATTTTCTATACAGCCTCATATCATCTCAAATATCAACAATTTCACTCCTTCATTAATAACCTGGATGCCTATTCTTTCTTTTTGTAATCTGATTATTGTGGTTAGGACTTTCAGTACCATGCAAATAAAAGTAGTGAGAATGGACGTCCTTGTTTTGTTCCTGATCTTAGAGGAAAAGCTTTCAGCTTTTCATGACTGAGTATCTATGATGTCAGCTGTGTGGGTTGTCATATAAAGCCTTTTTTGTTGTGGTATGTTCTCTTTATACTAATTTTGTTGAGTTTTTATCATAAATGATGTTGAATTTTGTCAAATGCTTTTTCTTCATCTATTCAGGTGATCATGTGGTTTTTATCGTTCATTATTTTAATGTATTGTATCACAGTGATTGATTTGCTGATATTGAACCATCTTTGCATCCCTGGAATAAAACCCACTTGAGTGTGGTGAATGATCCTTTTAATGTATTTTTTGAATTCAGTCTGCCAATATTTGTTGGGGATTTTAAAATCTATCTTCATTAAAGATACTGGGTTGTAATTTTTTTTTGTTGTAGTTTTATTGTCTGGTTTTGGTATCAGGGTAATGCTGGAATCATAGAATGAATTTTGAAAGCATTTTTTCCTCTTCTGTGTTTTGGAATAGTTGGAAAATGATAGGTATTGAATCCTCCTTAAATGTTTGGTAGAACTGCCACATGAAACCATCTGGTCCTGGAATTTTGTTTTTCGGGAGTTTATTTATTTTTTTTTTATTACCAACAATTTCATTACTGGTAGTCAGTCTGTTCAGATTTTTCTTCTTGGTTCAGTCTTGGAAGATTGTATGTTTTTTAGGAACTTATTCATTTCTTCCAGGTTGTCCAATTTATTGGCACGTAATTTTTCATAATCTCTTTTAGTCCTTTGTATTTCTGTGGTGTTGGTTGTAACTTATCCTGTTTCGTTTTATTTGAGTCCTCTCTCTTTTTTTTGATGAGTTTATTTTGTTTCTTTTCAAAGGACCAGATCTTAGTTACACTGAATTTTGTATCTAAGTCTGTTTCATTTATTTCTGTTCTGTTTTATTATTTCCTTCCTGTTACTAACTTTGGGCTGTTCTTACTTTTCTATTTCCTTTAGGTATAAGGTTAGCTTGTTTGTTTCAGATTTTTGTTTCTTGAGATAGGCCAAATTACTATAAATTCCCTCTTAGAACTGCTTTTGCTGTATCCCAAAGATTTTTGAACTGTATTTTTTCTATTTTCATTAGTCTCCAGGTATTTTTTTATTTCCTCTTTGATTTTTTTTTCATTGAATCATTGATTGTTTAGGCTACATATATTTGTGGCTTCTCTAGTTTTTTCTTATAATTGATTTACAGTTTCATACCAGTGTGGTCAGAAAAGATACTTGATATTATTTTCATATTTTAAAATATATTGAGACTTGTTTTATGGCTTAACATGTGATATCCTGGAGAATATTCCATGTGCACTTGAAAAGAATGTGTATTCTGCTGGTGTTAGATGGGATGCTCTGTATATATCAGTTAAGTCCATGTTATCCAATGTGTTGTTCAAAGCCACTGTTTCCTTATAGATTTTCTGTCTGGATGACCTATCCATAGAAGTGAGATATTACAATCTTCTACTATATTGTATTATTGTCCATTCTCCGTTTATGTACATTAATATTTGCTTTATATATTTAGGTGTGTTTCTGTTGGGTGTATAGATATTTAAAATTGTTATATCTTCTGGCTGGATTTGAATCCTTTATCATTACCCAATGCCCTTCTTTGTCTTATTACATATTTTGTTTTAAGGTCTATTTCTTCAGACATAAGTACTGTTACTCCAACTTTTTTTTTTACTTCGATTTACACAGAACATCTTTCAATTGGTGTGTGTCTTTAGGTCTGAAATAAGTATCTTGTAGGCAGCATATAGATGAGGTTTTAAAAATACATTCACGCACCCTATGTTTTTTTTAAGTTTATTTTGATATCATTAACCTACAATTAAATGAGTAATATTATGGTGATTACACTACCCCCTTCATCAGGTCCCCCCCAACCCCATTACAGTCACTGTCCATCAGCATAGTGAGATGCCATAGAGTCACTACTTGTCCTCTCTGGGCTGTACAGCCCACCCTGTGCCCCCCCAACATGACATCTGCTAATCGTAATGTCCCTTCTTCCTCCTTGCCCCTCCCTTCCCACCCATCCTCCTAAGTCCCTTTCCCTTTGGTAACTATTAGACGTTCTTGGGTTCTGTGAGACTGCTGCTGTTTTGTTCCTTCAGTTTTTTTCTTTGTTCTTATACTCCACATATGAGTGAAATCATTTGATACTTCTCTTTTTCGGCTTGGCTTATTTCACTGAGCATAATACCCTCTAGCTCCATCCATGTTGCTGCAAATGGTAGGATTTGTTTTCTTCTTATGGCTGAATAATATTCCATTGTGTATATGTACCACCTCTTCTTTATCCATTCACCTACTGATGGACACTTAGGTTGATTCCATTTCTTGGCTATTGTAAATAGTGCTGCAATAAACATAGGGGTTCATATGTCTTTTTCAAACTGGGCTGCTGTATTCTTCAGGTAAATTCCTAGGAGTGGAATTCCTGGGTCAAATGGTATTTCTATTTTGAGTTTTTTGAGGAACCTCCATACTGTTTTCCACAATGGTTGAACTAATTTACATTCCCACCAGCAGTGTAGGACGGTTCCCTTTTCTCCACATCCTCGCCAACATTTGTTGTTGTTTGTGTTTTGGGTGTTGGCCATCCTCACTGGTGTGAGGTGGTATCTCATTGTGGTTTTAATCTGCATTTCTCTGATGATTAGTTATGTGCAGCATCTTTTCATGTGCCTATTGGCCATCTGAATTTCTTCTTTGGAGAAGTGTCTATTCGTGTCCTCTGCCCATTTCTTAATTGGATTATTTGCTTTTTGTTTGTTGAGGTGCATGAGTTCTTTATATATTTTGGATGTCAACCCCTTATCGGATATATCATTTACGAATATATTCTCCCATACTGTAAGAAGTCTTTTTGTTCTACTGATGGTGTCCTTTGCTGTACACAAGCTTTTCAGCTTGATATAGTCCCACTTGTTCATTTTTGCTTTTGTTTCCCTTGCTCGGGGAGATATGTTCATGAAGAAGTCACTCATGTTTATGTCCAAGAGATTTTTGCCTATATTTTTTTTCTAAGAGTTTTATAGTTTCATGACTTACATTCAGGTCTTTGATCCACCTTGAGTTTACCTTTGTGTATGGGGTTAAACAGTAGTCCAATTTCACTCTCTTACATGTAGCTGTCCAGTTTTTCCAACACCAGCTACTGAAGAGGCCATCATCTCCCCAATGTCTATCCAAGGCTCCCTTATCAAATATTAATTGACTGTATGTGTTTGGGTTGATGTTTGGATTTTCTATTCTATTCCACTGATCCGTGGGTCTGTTTTTGTGCCAATACCAAACTGTCTTGATTACTGTGGCTTTGTAGTAGAGCTTGAAGTCAGGGAGTGTAATTCCCCATTTTATTCCTCCTTCTCAGGATTGCTTTGGCTATTCGGGGTCTTTTGTGGTTCCATATGAATTTTAGAATTATTTGCTAGAGTTCATTGAAGAAAGCTGTTGGTAGTTTGATAGGGATTGCGTTGAATCTGTACATTGCTTTGGGTAGTATAGCCATTTTGACAATATTTATTCTTCCTAGCCAAGAGCATGGGATGCATTTCTATTTGTTAGTGTCCTCTTTAATTTCTCTTAGGAATGTCTTGTAGTTTTCAGGATACAGGTCATTTACTTCCTTCGTTAGGTTTATTTCTAGGTATTTTACTCTTTTTGATGCAATTGTGAATGGAATTGTTTTTCTGATTTCTCTTTCTGTTAGTTCATCATTAGTGTACAGGAAAGCAACAGATTTCTGTGTGTTAATTTTGTATCCTGCAACTTTGCTGAATTCAGATATTAGTTCTAGTAGTTTTGGAGTGGAGTCTTTAGGGTTTTTTATGTACAATATCATGTCATCTGCAAATAGTGACAATTTGACTTCTTCTTTACCAATCTGGATGCCTTGTATGTCTTTGTTTTGTCTGATTGCTGTGGCTAGGACCTCCAGTACTATGTTGAATAACAATGGAGAGAGTGGGCATCCCTGCCTTGTTCCGGATCTTAGATGAAAAGCTTTCAGCTTCTCGCTGTTAAGTATGATGTTAGCTGTGGGTTTGTCATATATGGCCTTTATGATGTTGAGGTACTTGCCGTCTATACCCATTTTGTTGAGAGTTTTAATTATGAATGGATGCTGAATTTTGTCAAATGCTTTTTCAGCATCTATGGAGATGACCATGTGGTTTTTGTTCGTTTTGTTGATGTGGTGGATGATGCTGATGGATTTTCAAATGTTGTACCATCCTTGCATCCCTGGAATGAATCCCACTTGATCATGGTGTATGATCCTCTTGATGTATTTTTGAATTCGGTTTGCTAATATTTTCTTGAGTATTTTTGCATCCACGTTCATCAGGGATATTGGTCTATAGTTTTCTTTTTGGTGAGGTCTTTGCCTGGTTTTGGTATTAGAGTGATGCTGGCTTCATAGAATGAGTTTGGAAGTATTCCCTCCTCTTCTATTTTTTGGAAAACTTTAAGGAGAATGGGTGTTATTTCTTCTCTATATGTCTGGTAGAATTCAGAGGTGAATCCATCTGGTCCGGGGATTTTGTTCTTGGGTAGTTTTTTTATTACCGCTTCAATTTCGTTGCTGGTGATTGGTCTGTTTAGTTTTTCTGTTTCTTGTTTGGTCAGTTTTGGAAGGTTGTATTTTTCTAAAAAGTCCATTTCTTCTAGGTTTTCCAGCTTGTTAGCATATAGATTCTCATAGTATTCTCTTATAATTCTTTGTATTTCTGTGGGATCCATCGTGATTTTTCCTTTCTCATTTCTGATTGTGTTTATGTGTGTAGATTCTCTTTTTATCTTAATGAGTCTGGCTAGGGGTTTATCTGTTTTGTTTAGTTTTTCAAAGAACCAGCTCTTGGTTTCATTGATTTTTTCTATTGTTTTCCTCTTCTCAATTATATTTATTTCTTCTCTGATCTTTATTATGTCCCTCCTTCTGGTGACTTTGGGTCTCATTTGTTCTTCTTTTTCCAATTTCAGTAATTGTGTCTTTAGACTATTCATTTGGGAATGTTGTTCTTTCTTTAGATAGGCCTGGATTGCAATATACTTTCCTCTTAGAACTGCCTTTGCTGCGTGCCATAGAAGCTGTGGCTTTGTGTTGTTGTTGTCATTTGTCTCCATATACTCTTTGATTTCTGTTTTGATTTAGTCATTAACCCATTGAATAATTAGGAGAATGTTGTTAAGTCTCCATTATTTGTGAGCCTTTTTGGTTTCTTTCTAAAATTTATTTCCAGTTTTATACCTTTGTGATCTGAGAAGTTGGTTGGTAGGATTTCAATATTTTTTAATTTACTGAGGTTTTTTGTGGCCTAGTATGTGGTCTATTCTGGAAAATGTTCCATGTGCACTTGAGAAGAATGTGTATCCTGTTGTTTTTGGGTGTAGAGTTCTGTAGATGTCTGTTAGGTCCATCTATTCTAGTGTGTTGTTTAGTGCCTCTGTGTCTTTACTTATTTTCTGTCTGATTGGTCTGTCCCTTGAAGTGAGTGGTGTGTTGAAGTCACCTAAGATGAATGCATTGCTGTCTATTTCCTCCTTTAATTCTGTTAGTATTTGTTTCACAAATGCCGGTGCTCCTGTGTTGGGTGCATATATATTTTAAATGGTTATATCCTCTTGTTGGATTGACCCCTTTATCATTATGTAATGTCCTTCTTTATCTCTTTCTACTTTCTTTGTTTTGAAGTCTATTTTGTCTGATACACGTACTGCAACACCTGCTTTTTTCTCCTTGTTATTTGCATGAAATATCTTTTTCCATCCCTTCACTTTTAATCTGGCGCTATCTTTGCATTTGCGGTGAGTTTCTTGTAGGCAGCATATAGATGGGTCTTGCTTTTTTATCCATTCTGTTACTCTGTGTCTTTTGATTGGTGCATTCAGTCCATTTACATTTAGGGTGATTATCGAAAGATATGTACTTATTGCCATTGCTGGCTTTAGATTCGTGGTTACCAAAGGTTCAAGGGTTGCTTCTTTACTATCTATACAATCTAACTTAACTTTCTTGTTACGTTATTGTAAACACAGTCTGATGTTTCTTTATTTCTCTCCCTTCTTATTCTTCCTCCTCCATTCTTTATATACTAGGTGTTTTATTCTTTGCCTTTAGTTAGTTTTGGATGGTCTGTTTTCTTTGCTATGATTTTATTTTCTCTGGTGACAGCTTTTTAGCCTTAGGAGTGCTTCCCTCTAGAGCAGTTCCTTTAAGATGTCCTGTAGAGGTGGTTTATGGGAGGCAAATTCTCTCAGCTTTTGCTTGTCTGGAAATTGTTTAATCCCTCCATCATATTTAAATGATAATCGTGCTGGATACAATATTCTTGGTTCGAGGCCCTTCTGTTTCATTGCGTTAAATTTATCATGCCACTCTCTTCTAGCCTGTAAGGTTTCTGTTGTGAAGTCTGATGTTAGTCTGATGGGTTTTCCTTTGAAGGTGGTCTTTTTTCCTTCTCTCGCTGCCTCTAATACTCTGTCCTTATCTTTGATCTTTGCCATCTTAATTATTATGTGTCTTGGTGTTGTCTTCCTGGGGTCCCTTGTGTTAGGAGATCTGTGGGCTTCCATGGACTGCAAGACTGTTTCCTTCCCCAGCATGGGGAAGTTTTCAGCAATTATTTCTTCAAAGACACTTTCTATCCCTTTTTCTCTCTCTTCTTCCTCTGGTACTCCTATAATGTGAATATTGTTCCGTTTGGATTGGTCACACAGTTCTCTTAATATTCTTTCATTCCTAGAGATCCTTTTATCTCTCTCTGCCTCAGCTGCTCTGTGTTCTTCTTCTCTGATTTCTATTGCATTAACAGTCTCTTGCATCTCGTCCAGTCTGCTGCTGAGCCCGTCGATGGCTTTTCTCATTTCTGCATTATCTTTCCTGACTTCCCTCACTTCCTCCCTTAGCTCTTGCATATTTCTCTGTAGATCCATCAGCATGGTTATGACTTTTATTCTGAATTCTTTTTCAGGAAGATGCTGCATTTCCATCCCTTCAGATTCCTTCTCAGAAGGGCTCTGGATCTTGGTGATTTTTGTCTGTATCATATTCTTCTGTCTTGTCATGTTGACAGGAGTGGTTGCTGGTAGGTGCCACGTATGTCAGCTGGGCTCTTTAAGGTTTAAAAAGAAAAGAAGAAAAAAAAACACCACCAAAAAAAAACAAGCAAGTCAAAAAAAAAGAAGGAAGAGAAAGAAAAGAGAGAAAGAAGAAAGAAAGAAATGAAAGAAAAGGAAGGTGAAAAAAGAAAAAAAAGGGCAAGAAATAAAACAGACGAGCAAAAAAAAAGTGGGTGGGCAAGAAATAAAACAAACGAGCAAAAAAAAAGCAAGAAATAAAACAAACGAGCAAAAAAAAAAGCCCACCTGGAGTGGATTCTCTAAGTGTGCTGTAGGTGTCGCTGTTGCTCCACTAATTTGCAGCCGCGCTTTTTTGTAGGTCTGGGCAGGGCAGGAACAAATGGGATGCTATTGTTTTCTGTATAAAGTTCCAGCGTGGCTGCTCCCTTCTCTCTGTCACCAGCGAAGGGGACTGAAGTTCCCCCGGACTTCCAGCCTGCAGGGCTGAGCTCGCCAGGGCGATGGTGTTCCCTCGCTGGGCCCCCCTCCTCTCCAAGACCGCTACAAATGGCGCACGCTTTTCTGTTGTCCCTGGGCACTGGCTGCATGGTCCTGGCACCTTCCCGGCTCAAAACGTGCACCTTCTGCCTCTCCAATGTCTGATGCACCGCACGATGTGTGTCAGCGCTCCCGGCACTCCCGGCGCAGACCACCAGGGCTGGTTATTTTGCAGACCTGCTCTTCCACTCCCTCCCGGCTCCGTATCCTCTCCTCCCGCCATCGCGCTGGGCTGGGTGAGTGCTCGGGTGCCACTGGGTCGCGGCTTACCGCCTTATCTTACCCGCCTCACGGAGTGCTGGTTCCTCCCAGGTGTGGCTGCCCGCTGTGCACTTTCCTGTGTGCTCTGATTTCTCTTTTAGGAATAGTTGTATTTGCTGTATTTTCATAGATTTATATAGTTTGGGGAGGAGATTTCTGCTGCCCTGCTCACACCACCATCTTCCCGGAAGTCCACCCTATTTTTTTTTGATTGGAGCATTTAGACTACTTACATTTAGAATAATTATTGATAGGTATGTAGTTATTTCAAATTTGTTAATTGTTTTCTATGTTTGTCATTCTCTGTTCCTTCTGCTCTTGCTCTCTTCCCTTATTGGTAATGACTTTCATTACTGTTGGATTCTTTTCTCTTTATTTTTTGTGTATTTATTAAAGGTTTATGGCTTCTGGTTGCCATGACATTCATATGATGTTTTAAATTTATAGCAGTCTATGTTAAGTTAGTGGTCACTTATGTTCAAATGCATTTAAATAGAAACTACATTTATATTCTCCCTCATTTTACATATATGATATCTTTTACAACTTTTTATTATTCCCTTAATGAATGTTAGATATAATTGATTTTATTACTTTTGTCTTTTAACCTTCATACCAGCTTTTATCCTTTGCTGTATTTATTTGCCAGTGAAATTTTTTTCATTTCCTACTTCCAGTTATGGCCTTTCCTCTTAAACTAGTCCCTTTAATATTTTCGTAAGTCTGGTTTAGTGGTGGTAAACTCTTTTACCTTTTGTTTGCCTGAAAAACTCCTAATCTCTCCCTCAGTTCTGAATGAAAACCTTGCCAGTTATTCTTGGATATAAGTTTTGTCATTTTAGCATTGAATGTATCATGTCACTCCTTTCTGGCCTGCAAAGTTTCTACAGAAAAATCAGCTGATACACTTCTCGGATTTCCCTTGCATGTAACTGCTTTGCTCTTGCTGTTCTTAAGATTCTCTCTTTATCTTTAATATTTGCCATTTTAATTACTATGTGTCCTGGTGTAGGCCTCCTTAGGTCCATCTTGTTTCAGGCTCTCTGTGATTCCTGGAACTAGATGTGCTCTGTTCCCAGGTTGTGGAAGTTTCCACATATTATTTCTTCAAGTAAGGTTTCCATCCTTTTCTCTCTTCCTCTGGAACTTCTATAATATGAATGTCAGTACATTTGGCATTGTCCTTCAGGCCCCTATCCTCATTTTTTTTCATTCTTTTTTTTTTTTGGCTGCTCAGCTCAAGGGCTTTCCATTGTCAATCTTCCATGTCTGATCCATTATTTTGCTCCTCTAATCTGCTGTTGATTTCCTCTAGGGTACTTTTCATTTCATTTTTTAAATTCTTCTATTCTGATTGGGTATATATTCTTTCTTATATATTCTTTGTTGGTGTCCTCCCTGAGTTCATTAAGTCTTCTCTTAAATCCAGCATCTTTATAACCATTAAATTGACCTCTTTATCAGCTATATTGCTTAACTCCGTTTCATTTAGTTCTGTTTCTAGCATTATCTTGCTCGTTTATTTGGAGGATATTCCTCTGTCTCCTTACTTTGACTTTCTGTGCTTGTTTCTAAGAATTAGGCAAAACTGTTACCTCTGTGAAGGAGTGGCCTTGTGTAGGAATGTGCCCGGGTATACCGCATATTTCTGGTGGCTTTGTCTGGCTGGTTGGAGGCTGCCTGGACATAGGCCAGGAGATCCTACAATCTTCCAATCAGGGTGCACCCTGGTGGGAAAGCTAAAGGCCCAGCGGGCACATATGGGCTTGTGGCATGGGAGCCTTGGGTGGCCACCTAGAGCTACTGTGGGCTAGGGTGGCTATCTTGCTGATGCTCAGACCCTGCTCCCAACTACACTATCCATGTTGGGGATAATGTAAACAATAGTGTTTGCCAGCACTTCTGATCCTGGAGAGTTCTAGAGGTTTCCTTGCCCTTTGGTGGGTGCTTTAGTTTAGTTAATAGGCTTCCTTCCCTTACAGTCTAGTTGCGCTTTAAACCATGTTTTTTCTTTGCCCCAGTACAGGTGAATCTGTATGCAGGTCCCTCAATGATATCTCTCCCTACTCTAGGTTGCAGTGCTGGGGTTGGAAGTGTGTTTCTCATCATTACCATGACTGTGTTACTCCTGTCATTGTCTGTGTGCTTGTTCTATCCTTTGACATACAGAAGTTGTCCATTCAGACCTCAGTTCTTCCTCAGGAGGAATCACTATTTACATCGATGGAAATGCAGTGTGTGCCTGGGAGGTGACTTCAGGCTCCTTCTACACTGCCATCTTGGACCTCCTCCCTATTTCCTCTTTGTATTTGTTCATATTTGCTAATGTAACTTGGTGCTCTGATGTTGGGTTCATATATACTGACGGTTGTGATATATTCTTGGTCTACTGATCCTTTTACTGTGATATGGTGACCTTGTCTCCTGCTACCATTTTGAGGTGGAGGGCTATTTTGTCTAGGTATGGGAATCCCTGCTTCCTTTTGGTCTTCAGTTGCATGGAATGTCCTTTTCCATCCCTTTACTTTGAGCCTCTGTGTGCCTTTAGGACTCAAATCAATCTCCTGTAGGCAGCATATAGTTGGGTCCCTTTTTTTTTAAACCCCTCCAGCCACTCTGTGCCTTCTTATTGATGAATTCAATCCATTTACATTTAGAGTGATTATTGATCTATATGGGCTCACTCCTGACATCTCATCACTTGCTTTCTGGTTGTTTTATATCTTCATTTTATTTTTCCTGTTTCTGCCTGCCTTTGTTAATCAGTTGTTTCACTAGTGATTTCCTCTGTTTTCCCATTTTTTACATTTTATGATTCTATTCTCAATTTTTACTTTGTGGTTACCATGAGGTTTACATAAAACATCTAATAGATATGTTGCTATCAGCATAAAATAGACTGTTTTATCTTCGTTTGCCTATAAATTTTCTAATTTATATTTTTTATATCACAACTTGCCTTTTTATTCTGTGAATTGGTTAACAAAAAGTTAATATATTTTTTATATAAATTAATAATTTAATAATAATGTAAAAGTTAATAGTTAATAGAAAGGCAAGTTTATGCTGTGAATTAGTTAACAAATTATAGTAGCTAATTATTTTTAATGTTTTCCTTAAACTTTATATAATAATTAAGTGGCTAACACACCATCCTAACACATTTAATTTTTTAATTCTAATTTTCACCTTTACCAAAATATTTCTACTTTCATGAAGTTTCTGTATCACTAGTTACCATCTTTTCATGTCAGCTTTAAAAACTTTCAAAATTTCTTGAAGGCTAGTTTACTGGTGGTGAACTCCCTCAGCTTTTGTATATCTGAGAAAGGCTTTTTTCCTCCACATTTGAAGGCTAACTTTGCTTGATAATGTTTTCTTTGCTGGTAATTTTTATCTTTCCATTCTTGGAATATGTCATTCCATACTCTCCTGGACTATATAGTTTCTGCTGAGAAACTGACTGATACCCCAGTGAGGTTTTCTTTTTAGGTTACTTTTTCCCCATGGCTGCCTTTAAGATTTTTTTCTTTTAACATTGGTTCTTGAGTTTTTATGTATTTTGGAGGTGTTTTTGCACTGAGATAATAAAGCATTCTATTAGCTTTGTAGACTTGTATATTCAGTTCCTTCCCCAGGTTTGGGAATTTCTTAGCTATTATTTCTTTAAATAAACTCTCTGCCTATTCCTTCTGGCACTCTAGTTCTTATATTTGATTTTCTGATCGAATTATATAGTTCTCATAGGATTTCTTCACTTTCAAAAAAATCTTAGTTCTCTCTTCTAACGGAATCATTTCTAAATTCCTGTCCTCCAGTCACTTGTTCTTTCCTCCATCTGGTTTGCCTATTACCTATGCTCTCTAATATAGTCTTCAATCTCATTCATTGAATACTCCAGCTCCAGAAGTTACTTAGTTCTTTTTCAAAATTTCACTGTCTTTGGTAAATAACTTCTTGTGTTCATTAAGTTCACTCCTGAATTCAATGAATTCCCTTTTCGAATTTTTCTCATAGCTTATTTAATTTCTTCATAATAGCTATCATAAATTCCTAATCAATTAGATCATAACCTTTGAGTTTGGTTTCTGGAGAATTATTATTTTTTTTGTAATAACTTATCCCTTTGATTTTTCATAGTGTTTGAGGATATGCAGTTCTATTGCATTTTGAAATGACACATTTTTTTGTGAAGGATTTGTTTACTTTGGCTGTTGAAGTTCAAGAGGGTGGCGATTAGAAACCTTCCTGTTCTGTCCTAGAAGGTGGTGCGATAGCTCAAGTTTTGGTTTCTCCTACCAGAGCTGGTTTTCAGGATTGCACTCAGGAGTGCACAACAAGGGCTGGCAGTAGTGTCTGGGGCTTTGGAGGGGCCCACAGCCTGACAGGGATTCTTGAGTGCTAGACTCCCAGAGGTCCATGGGTGGGCCTGTGCTGAAATTCCAAACCAGACAGGAAATGCATTCCTTCAGTGTCTTTTGATATTCTTGTCTACTTCCTTCCCTTTCCCCAGTCATGGAGATCTCTCCTCAGAAACCCAAGTGCTGCTGGAGAGAAACAGGTCCCTCTGCAACCCTCACAGCCAGGCAGTCTATCACTCACCGCTTTCCCTTTCCACCTCTTCTGGCAGAGAGGCAGCCAGTGCTGCCAACAAAAGCCCAGGATAATGCAGTTTCCTTGGGTTTTGCCTGCTTCAGTGGGTCCCTCCCCCTCCTCTGCCTCCAAACTCATCTCTCACCCACTCCAGTGGCATGCCAGTGTCTTCTGTTAGATTGGCTGGGCCTCTACGAGTCTGTCTCCCCTGCATGTCCACTCAGTTTTGCACATTTCAGGTTCCCCTTTTCTCTATCTTAGGAAAGGGAGATGGGGCAGGCTTATTGACTCCTTGGGTATGCAGCTCCTCTGAAGTCCTATCCACCCACTTTCAGACACACAAATGGATAGAAATTTGGATGTCTTTGTATAATGTGCAGAGGCAGTTGTGTTCAGTTATGGAGGTTCAACTAGTTGTAAAGATCCAATTAGTTGTAAATCAAAGGGAAGAGAAAAAAGGAACAACAACCATGATGTTGACATCACTAGAGAAGTCAGTGTTTGGCTTCATGATCTGGGTGCTGTTTCCATGGTGCAAACAATTTATAAAAATTTATAAATATGCATGAAGCTGTGCACTTTTATATAGGAATACTTTTATATATGTAAATAATACTTCAATAAAAGTTAAATGTGACTCCATCCATTTTAGGGTATTTAGCCAAAAGAACTGAAAGCAAGGACTTGAAGAAATGTTTATACACCATGTCCATGGTGGCATTATTCACAATAGCCAGAAGATTGAAGCAACCCAAGTGTCTATCAACAGATGAGTGGATAAACAAACTATATATACATACAATGGAGTATCAGCCATAAAAAGAAAGTTCTGATACATGTTATAACAAGGATGAGCCTTGAGGACATTAGGCTAAATGAAATAAGCCAGTCGCACAAAATGATAAATATTGTATGGTTCTACTCATATGAGGTACTTAGAATTATCAAACTTGTAGAAAAAGAAAGGAGAATAATGGTTGTCAGGTAATGGGGGTGTGAGGAATGGGAAGTTATTGTTTGATAAGTAGGGCTTCAGTTTCTCAAGAGGAAGAGATCTGTGGATGGATGGTGGAGACGGCCGCACAATATGAACATACTTAATAACATAAAACTGAACAGAATTTACCAGCGGTACCATTTTTATGCATATTTTACCACAATTTTTTTTGGAGAACCTTCTTATGATTTAATATATATCCTCTAGGTGAATGCATCCTAATGATGCTATTAATTTACCTCTGGTGAACATTGAAGAATTTTCATTAAATTCATAAAGTAGCCACTCACTTCTCGGGCTACTTTAAACCCTATCTTTTCAATCCTATTGAACAAAAGTACAAAAAACAACAAATGACTCTCATGAACTAACAAGGCGAGATGCATTAGACTGTTGTTCACTATACAGGAACTTATACTAAACAAAATGCTTCACATCCTTCCTTTCATTTGTACTCACAACTCCTCTGTGGGGAAGGCAAATCAGATGCATCTGTTAACCCTCATTTCAAAGTTGGGCAACAACTAAGAAAAAAAAAATCATACCCAAAAAAAAGAAACAAAATTAAAACTTTCTGATCCAACTTCAAGCTGGAAGACATCATAGAATCTTTTCATAGACTGCTTTTTCAAGCAAAAGCAAATTCAATTTTCAAATTAGTTTTGTGCTTCCATTGTTCCCTTAAAAAAAAATGCTCCATAGTACATCTTTTCTACAGGCTGAAAAAAATTCACTTTTTGACTTGAAAACATTTTATTTAATTTATACAAATAACTACTAAATACAAAAAGTAGATTAAAACAAAATAGTTATTTTTTTCTGGCAGAGTTTAAATGCACATAATGGATAATTCCGAAGAAAATGCATTTTCCCCACAGCGTTCAGGACTAAAATTCTACTGAAATCTTTGCCTCTAAATCAGTAATATATTCGGTGGTGTCACATGGGTAATGGCTAAATACGTACTGCATAAACTGAAAAAAGTTACAGTCTACACACATACAAATGTGAAGCACTTAAAATGTGAATTTAACTGGTAATAAAAGAAAATGTCCATTTCAGAGTATAGTGTTAAAAACATTTCAGTAATAAAATCATAAGACCACATAAAAATAAGCTTTAACATATGCACAAAGCAGTTTTGTAAAAACTGCTAAGTGCACAAGTAATAAATAACTTGCAAGGTTGTGTATAAACAATTCCTAATGTTCAGCATCATTGTAAACATCAGCACATGTGTAAAATGCAGCAAAGTCTGACATTACATTTTGTTTTGCCAAATTGAATTCCTATTATCCAAAGACAGACCAGTGGAGTATGCAGCCAACATTTTGGCAAGTTGGGTCTTTAAAATTAAGAGTAACAGTGCAAGTAAGGAATGCAAAGAATTCCTAGTGCAATAAAGAAGAGAAGCACAGGCAATATTGCTGATTAAAAATTCACCACCTCCTTGAGTTTCCCGTGGGGAGTGTCTAGGAGACCTGTGAAAGATACGCGAAGCCACCGTCTTAATGCCCAGATCTCTTTTAGGATTTCTCTGTGTTCCTCCAGTTCCCTACCTTTGCAACAGTGTCTGTCCGACATTAGTCTCTGCAGTGTGAACAGTTTGTGAAATGCCCAGTTCACAGTCATTGAGCGAGGTTAGGGTGGTTTTGGTGTCTCCCCAAATACATGGCGAACGTCTGCCTTGTCAAAGCAGCCATTTGAGGAGGGAGACAGATTCTGTTCTGACAACCAGTCAGGCCAGCATTAGGTCCCAGCTGGACAATGACAACAATGTCAAATCTTCCTTGACACCATGGAAGTGTCAACAGTCAGTTTTCAATTTGTCTAGGGAATTATCAATTTTGGTCAAAGTCTTTTTGATACGCAGAGCTGTGAGTCTTGCAGATGGATTCTGATACCAGCATTCTTTCATCAGCTTGGCCAGAGAGGTTAATGTCTGAGGAAAGAAAGAACAAACACAAGTGTGAGAAAATGGCTTTTTCGTGGCCCCAGAAGCTGGGCAGATGTGTCAACATTTTTGCAGAACTTGTGAAGTTAAAATGATGTTATTGCCATCTTCTTTAAACAAAGAATCAAGGCTTTGACCTGATTTTAAAAAGCCACTGATAAAAAAGCTACTCTCGAGTATCATGAACTCTTCTGCCTTTGGACTCCTAATGCTACCGACTGTTTTTACCAGGTAAATTACATAGGCCAGGCTAGACCCCTTGATGGTTTTATAGATGCTAAAAGCAGTAATAGTAACCCCAAGTTAATACTGAAATTTGCAGATAGGATCATTAATCAATGTCTTAGATTCACTACTACTTAAGAGTAGCAAGGAAGATTTTCAGTGTTGAACTGCTTATGATTGGAATTTCAGATATGCAGAGATGGAAAAAAAGTAAAAGCATCACTCACAGTCCCTTCTTTTACACATGAAACTGCAGTCCTAGGGCCAATGGCATAGCAATGAGTCTCCCAATTCCTGGAGCTAGCCAAGAGAATTTCTAGTAAATAGAAATTCTTATAAATATTCCCATTTCCCATTCATCATTAGCAAGATCTATTAGATATGGCTCTTTAAAGAATAAGACCATTTCCTAATCTAGTCCACTAAGTCTAAGACCTTTCTTCATGAAATAGGGAGAGAAAGCAATAGGTACCCAGGACAGATCACTCAGGAACTATATCAGTGGAAATTCAAGAGTAACAAAGAGCAAACAGCAGAGGATAGCTCTGAAACTAAGAAACTGGCATTCTTACCGGGTCTGAGAACCATCTGTTGGGTATGTTTGGCCGCTGTTGATCCACACAGACCACCTTCCTCATATCTTCAAAACTTGGGTCATTGGGAACCACATCATAAAAGGGTGGCTTGTAATCCTCCACAATACCTATACGCATAGACGAAAATTGTGCTGGGTTAGCAAGAGAATAGAGGTTTCCCCAGTATTTTACTGATGAGTGTCACAGACTAACTTTTATTATCACAGTGTGCCAGGAAAAAGTACTGTTCACCTCTCTCACTTCAAAGTGCTTCTGAAAGCTGTAAGTCTTAAAATAAGTGGACATCAATAAATAGAAGCCCTACAGAGAATTTGAAGAATAACCATTACAGGAAACCGTTACTTCTCATTTAATTACAATTATTAACAAAATGCTCCAAGACTGTAGATAAAGCGCTCCATAGTAATCAACAGGGCACAGTAAATGCAGGACAAAAATTCCGTTGGTGATCAAAATGAGATAAGGCATCTAAAGAAGATAGCTGAATCTAGCGGTTTCAGACCATAAAAAGAAATTAAAAGTTATCCACGAACAAGAGCTAGAGACAAATAGTCCAAAAAATCATCAAAATACCCCTTTTTTGGTTATGAAATGATTAGGGGGAAAATCATTATAAAACAATCCCTCCCATTGGAAGTTGTGAATAATATGAGATATTCATTTCCTCATTCATTCAAGGCCTACTGAATACCATCTAACTGCCAGGTACAGCTGTCTGTGTGATGGCTCTATTATTTACTCTCAGATTGAAGGCACAAAATAAAATGTACAGAAGGGTAGTCATATGAGGAGACAAAAGAAGGGCTATAAAGGATGAACTCTCCTAAACGAGGATGAAAGCGGCTAATTTCAGCTTCTACCTCTGCCTGGTTTCCAATGCCTTAGAACCATTTTTTTTTCCCCCAGAAAAGTACATCAACTCCTTACTTTTCACAAAGAGTAATTCTATAAATAAATTTACAACATCCTCATTAAGAATTAGAAAATTGATTCTTCCCCTTGAAACCAAGAAAATCCATTTTTCTTCCATCATCAAAGGCTTCAACAATGAGGACAGTGGATTACTTGGTTTATCGCCCTCTTTAATTCCTCCATGTAACTTTCTTCAATTCCATAATACCTGACAGGTTGGTGGGGAAGACAAGAGGAAGCTGTGAGGAAAATTATAATTGTTTCTATTTCCAGAAGCCACCCAGAAAGCTTAAAACCCCTTTTCATTTATCAAAGATAACAAATTACTTAACTGAGAATCCATTCTCACAAATCCCATATAAATGCAAACCTTTTAGATGTAAAATATGACATCACAAACATAAAACATGAGAAGACGGAGCAAAAATGTAGTGTTTTAAAATGTATTCAAACTTAAGTGACCATCAACCTAATGTAGATTGCTATATACTTAAAATGTTATATATGAGCCTTGTGGTAACCACTACTTAAAATATGTAATAGATACATGAAAAATAAAGAAAAATAAATCCAAGCATAATACTAAAGAAAGCCATCAATCACAAGGAGGAAAGCAAGAGAAAAAGGAACAGAGAAGAACTATAAAAGCAATCAGAAAACAATTAACAAAATGGAAATGAGCACATACCTATCAACAATTACTTTAGAAGTAAATGGACTAAATGCTCCAATCAAAAGACACAAGGTAGCTAGATACATAAAGCAAGACCTATGTATGCTGTCTACAGGAGACTCAATTCAGACCTGAAGACACAGAGTAAAAGTAAAGTAATGAAAAAAATATTCTTTGCAAATGGAATTAAAAAAAAGAAAACTGGAGTAGCAATACTTAAACAAAATAGAATGTAAAAAAAATGTAACAAAACAGAGGGCATTACTTAATGATAAAGGGATTAATCCAAGAGGGTATAACAATTGTAAATTTCTTTGTACCCAACATAGCAGCACCTAAATGTACAAAGAAAATATTAACATAAGAGAACTTGACAGTAAAACAATGCTAGTAGGGAATTTTACATCCCACTTATATCAATGAGTAGATCATCCAGACAGAAAACCAATAAGGAATCAATGACTGAATGACACATAAGACAGATGGACTTAGATATACACAGAAACACAGAACATTCTATCCCAAACCAGCAGAATACACATTCTTTTCAAGTACATATGGAACATTCTTCAGGATGTGTCACATGTTAGGTCATAAAAACAAGGCTCAATACATTTAAGAGGATGGAAATAATATCAAGCATCTTTTCCAACTACAACAGTATGAGACTGGAAATCACTTACAAGAAAGAAAACTGGAAAAACCACAAATGGATGGAGGCTAAACAACACACTACAAAACAACCAATAAGTCAATGAAGAAATCAAAAAGGAATTCAGAAAATACCTGAAATCTAATGAAAATAGAAATACAGTAGTTCAAAACCTTTGAGATGCTGAAAAAGCATTCTAAAAAGAAAGCCTTTCTATAAAGAAAAAGCTCAATCTAACCTTTCACTTAAAGGAACCAGAAAAAGAACAAGCAAAGCCCAAAGTTAGGAAAAGGAAGGAAATAATAAAGATTAGAGTGGAAATTAATGAAATAAAGACCAAAAAAAAAAATTCAAAAGATTGATGAAACTAAAAGTTGGGTCTTCAAAAAGATAAACTTCTTTGAAAAATGATAAACCTTAAGCCAGACTTCACCAAAGAAAAAAAAATCATAATCAGAACAAGAAGTTACAAACAACACCACAGAAATACAAAGGATTATAAGAAATTACTGCAACAAATTATATGCCAACAAATTGAACAGCCTAGAAAAAATGGATAAATTCCTAGAAACATACAATCTTCTAAGATTGAACCAGGAAGAAACAGAAAATCTGAACAAACTGATTATTGGTAACAAAATTGAGTGAGTACTCGAAAAGCTCCCAAGAAACAAACATCCAAGGCCAGATGTCTTCACAGGTAAATTCTACCAAACAGGTACAGAAGAGTTGATATCTATCCTTCTCAAACTATTCCAAAAAACTCAGAGGGAAGAATGCTTTAAAATTCATTCTTTGAAGTCAGCATTACCCTGATATGAAAATCAGAGAGACACTACAAGAAAAGGAAATTACAGAGCAATATCCTGATGAACATAGATGCAATAATTCTCAACAAAATACTGGCAAGCCAATTCAAAAATACATTAAAAGGATCATTCACCACAACCAAATTTATTCCAAGGGATACAAGGATAGTTCAATATCCACAATCAGTCAATATGATATACCACATTAACAAAAGGATGAAAGACATATGATCAACATATGCAGAAAAAGCATCTGACAAGTCAACATCCACTCATGACAAAACTGACAACAGAGTGGGTATACAGGGAATATACCTCAACGTAAATGCCATCTATGGGAACACATAGCTAACACTGTACTCAGTGGTAAAAGCTGAAAGTTGGGTCTTCAAAAAGAGGAAAAGGAAAAATCTATCCTTTTCCCCTAAGAATAGGAAGAAGAGAAGGATTTCTACTCTCATCAGTTTATTCAACATAGTATTGGAAGTCCTGAGCACAGTAGTCAGATAAGAAAAAGAAATAAGAGGCAATCAAACTGGTAAGGAATAAATAAATCTTTCACTATTTGTAGATGACATGATGTTATATATAAAAACCCTAAAGATGCCACCAAAAAACTATTAGAACTAAATGAGTTCAGTAAAGTTGTAGGATACAAAATCAATATACAGAAATCTTCTATATTTCTGTACACTAAACATGAACTACTAGAAAGAGAAATTAAGAAAATCCCATTTATGACTACATCAAAAATAATAAAATACCTAGGAATAAAATACCAGAGAAGTGAAAGACCTGTAATCTGAAAACAGAAGACATTGATGAATGAACTTGAAGGTAACTCAAATAAATGTAAAATATTCCATGTTCATGGATAGGAAGAATTAATACTGTAAAAATGGCCATACTGCCCCAAATGCTCTACAAATTTAATGTAATCCTTAGCAAATACCAACAGTATTTTTTTTACTGAACTAGAACAAAGATTTCTGAAATTTCAATGGAATCACAAAAGACCCTGAATAACTAAAGCAATCTTGAGAAGGAAGAAAAAAGCTGGAATTATCACATGCCCTGATTTTAAACTATACTACAAAGCTATATAGTAACCAAAATAGTTTGGTGCTGGTACAACAGACACATGGATCAAAAGAACAGCATAGAGAGCCCAGAAATAAACCATGGTCAATTAATGACAAAGGAGGCAATAATACACAATGGGGAAAGAACAGTCTCTACAGTAAATAGTTTTGAGAAAACTGGCCAGCTACATGGAAAAGAATGAAATGAGACCACTTTTGTACAGCATACACAAAAGAAAACTTGAAATAGATTGAAGACCTAAATATAAGACTTGAAACCATAAAACTCTTAAAAGAAAACGTAAGTGATAAACTTTTGGGCACTGGCCTTAGCAATATTTTTCTGAATACATCTCCTGAGGCTAGGAAAATAAAAGTAAAAATAAACAAGTGGGGTTACATTCACACCAAAAGCTTCCACACAGTGAAGGAAACCATCAATAAAACGGCAACCTCATGAATGGGAGAATATATTCGTAAATGCTATATCTAATATGGATTAAAACTCAAAATACATAAAGAACTCAAACAACTCAACACCAAAAACCTTGAAAAACCCAATTAAAAGTGGGAAAGGACCTGAATAGACATTTCCCAAAGATATACAGGTAGTCAACGGACATGTGAAAAGATGCCCAACATCACTAATCATCAGGGAAATGTTAATCAAAAACAACGAGGTGTCACCTCATGCCAGTCAGAATGGCTAGTATCAACAAGACAAGAAATAACAAGCACGGGCAAGGATGTGGAGAAATGGGATCTCCATGAACTACTGGTGGAAATGTAAACTGGGGCAGATACTATAGAAAACAGTATGGATGTTCCTCAAAATATTAAAAATATAAATATCATATGATGCAATAATTAGATTCTGGGTATTGATACAAAGAAAACAAAAACACGAATTTGAAAAGATATATGCATCCCTATGTTTATTGCATCATTATTTATAATTGCCAAGATATGGAAGCAACCTAAGTGGTCATCAATAAGATGAATGAGTAAAGAAGAGGTGGGGTATGTGGTGTGTGAGTACACTATATTATAATAGAGTATTGCTCAGCCATAAAAGAGCATGAAATCTTGCCATGTTTGACAATATGGAAGGACCTAGAGGGTATTATTCTAAATGAAGTAAGTTGGAGCAAGACAAATACTATATGATTTGACATATATGGAATCTAAATAACTAAATGAAGAAACAAACAAAACAGAAATAGACTAAAAAATACAGAGAACAAACTGGTGGCCGCTACAGTGGAGGGGGGGTTGAGGGAAATAGGTGAAGGGGATATACTTTTTTTTGTATAAATGAAAAAGACAAAAGCATGGCTGGATTTTTAAAACTTAGGATCTAGTGACAGCAAAAGCAAATGTCACTATACAAAGCTGAAGTTTTCCTTTGTGTTTATATTTCCTATATTTCAATCTCATTAAATGTCCCATATTTTAACAAAAGAAATCAAATTAAAATGAAAAACCACTTCATTGATTATGCCTGGGACTTAAGTCCAGCCTCTATTTCTTCAGTTATCGACTGTTTCCATCTGACACTGGTCAAGTTTGTCCAGAACAAAATAAACCCGGGATTAAACTCTAGCAGTCACGTGAACTCCCTCTGGTCAAAGAAAGCAATTATTTCAATTAATATAAAGTATATTATGTACCTACTATGTGCAGAACAGCATATTAAATGTTGAGGATGATAAAAGTGTAAAACATGCTCTTACTTGCCAAGGAACTCAGAATCTAGTGGAAGATGAGCACAGGCCTTCTCTTTTTTCCTTTGATAATGGATATCTTGTTAAAAAGAACTTCAAAAATGTTTTTGCCCCACTACTTACTTTGTATCTTGAAAGGTGAAGACAGATTAGAAATTCTCTCTATTTTTACTTGTTAGTTCCTAAGTTATCCCAGTAACCATGTTGATCCCTTAAATACTGTTTCAGAGGTTGTGCTTGGCACTGGGGATACAAACAAGGAAAAGAGGTCATGTTGGTGATGAAGAACAGAATAATGGGAAAGGAAGATGTGGAAAAATACAACCAACATTATAGGTAGGAGCGGGGAGAAGGGACAGGGGACGTGGTACTCAGCAGGTCACAGAGAAGAAAGCATCTGTTTGCTCTTTTAAGTACCGGATATCAACTGGGTGTCAGGGCTTGGGAAGACATAGGAAGATAAGGAGTTTACAAACCAGAGAAGAGCATGGGGATGAGAACACACCAAGGAGAGGGGGCGTTCCAGGTGGGGGGAGGGGGAAAAGTCCTGGTTATAAATGATCCTCACATGTAGGAGAGATGGAAGGATGTTCCCTGTGGCTGAAATCTGGTGCACTTGCTGGTGGGGAGAATGGGAGGTCAAGCCGGACTGTGAAAAGACTTGCATCGTCAAGGTAGGAAGCTACTTACAGTTGTTTCTCATTTCTGCCAGCAAGTGGCAATCAAGCTGGGGAGACAGGCAGACAAGTGAACTCTAAGTCCTTTTCCAACAGCACCCAATGAATGGCTGTAAATCTCAAGCCCGGAAAGAGGACAGCATGTAATCGGGAAAAGTAACTAAAAATGCCAAGTACTTCAAGTGCCAAATGAGTGAGGCAAACAACAAAGGATACAGAAATGCAGAGGAAAGAGCACTTAACCAGTGGTCAAGGAAGAATGAACTGAGCCAGGCCTTGCTTTTCCACATAAGGCAGCGGGTGTGACTCAAAAGGCCATGAGAAGGACTCAGAGAAATTATTCATAACCTACTTCCCCATGACTCTTAGCAAGTGTTTTTTCCTGGGCATATGTCTATTTGAAAGTTTTCTCTGGGGCAAATGTATCTTTACTAACCAATATCCCTATGATTAATTTGCTTCCTGGCTCTGAGTACAGCCCTTGATTGCCATACTTTAGTTCTAACACCTTTAAAGTATGGATCCCAAAGCTGATGTGTGGATCGACAAGAATGCCCTAGATATACTTCAAAAAAGCAGGAAATGCCAGAGTGGTCTTTCTGAAACGCAAGTGTCTGACACAAGGCCTTCCTCATGAGCCTGCTCACCCATGCCTTGGACCAGGGGTCTTGTCTTCTCCCCTCCTTGAGAACTGCCTCCGGGACCTACAGACCTCTCTGTTTTGGTCCTCCCCTGCTAGCCCTCCACCATATCCCACTGCCTCCTGCAAGATCTGTATAGAAAAACGGAGGTCCCTCCTCTGTATGCTCTCCATCCATCACTGTTGCCCACAAGACCGTGCCCCTTTCCACTCCCATCCTCCTCCACACGCCCGGGCGTCAGCCACACTGGTCACCTGCAGTGCCGTCAGCAGGGCAGCCTTGCAGCTCCCGAAGCTCTTCCCTCTGCTGCCCCCCGCCCCCCACTGTTATCACCGTCCCATCTTATTTCTCATTCCCACCTGCACATCTGCTCAGGCTTCTCCAACTGACTAGCTCCCATTCATCTCAGGGGGGATGCAGGTCATGTTTTCTATCTTCTGAGAAGACAGCCCACCTTGCTGCCACAACTCCAGGCCCCTGGACAAAGGTCATTACCCTCCCTGTACACCTCAACCATACTGGCTCAATCCACTCATTTAATGATTTGTCTCTTTAAAATGTGAGCAACTTTAAATTGGATATTTCTTTTGTGTTTTTACTCAACTGCTTCCCAGAGTGTAACAGAATAGCTACCATGTTATAGACAGAAAATCATATTAATTGAGGGGATGTTGATCATATGTCCACAATCCATTTTCCAAACCCCTTGAGGTTAGACTTGTTTGCACAATTACACTTTCCAAAGGTAATAAGAGGCAAACACCATATTTTCAGTGACACCCTAGCAGAATCTGAGGAATTCCTCACAACCAGATTCCTGCAGTGAAATACATGAACAGTCAGGCTATGGTGGATAAATGAAGGCTGTAAGTAGCCTCATGTCAATTCAGGTAAATGTCAGCTCAGGCGGTCTGCCAAATAAGTTACAAAAAACTTTTCGGGTTTCAAAGCTTTGGGGATTTCTCAATTGCAGATAAGGGGCTGTGAATCTGGCTATCCTTTGGATAATCTGAAGGTGAGGGAAAGAGCCATCCTTGGGATACTAGAAGCATGCAGATCACACTCCTTTCTTTCCTGCAATAGAAACTCATGACCACACAGGAGAACTTACTTCTCCAGGTTCAGAGGTAATTAATGGCAAAGCTAAACTAGCATCCAATTCCCTGTTTACATTCTAGAATTCTTCCCATCAAGTCAACTGTGACATAATGAAACAGGCTTCTCTCTGCACTGATCTCATGCCACAGTGGGTTCACTTCACATTATACTGTCTCTCCTCACTGTCCTCCAACTTGGGTAGTTACATCCAGTATCCAGGTAACAGGTGAGGGGAACAGAGTCCCTGGCATCTACATCCATACAGAGAGGTACTGTGAACACTAACTCCTATAGGAATTCAGAAATACTTCAGAGATTAGAACATTACTTCTAAAGCCATTTCAGCAAGAATTAGAATGGTTCATATTTGGCTTTTGAGTGGACAATAAGTTAATGTAATGTTTCCTTCAAGAATGGCATTTGGGTGACATCAGTGAGAAAAATGTGATTATCTTCATCTTATTAATTGCATATTTATTTTTATAGTAACCTTCCATTTTGTGCCATGTGATACTGAATTTCCCATTTCCAGGAGTGATACTAACTTCCTTTTAAAACAAAATTAAGTTTGAAAGAAGAAAACAATTTAAAGAAAAAGATAAGTATAAGTAGTGTTTGAATATGGAAAAAAGTCACAAAGGTAGTATGTGTATGAATGAATCCAGGAAAACACAAGAGTTTACAGAAAGGCATTCTTCCTGGTGAGGCAGAATTCAAAAAGGTATATCCAATATTTGTGTTACTTTGCTTAACATTCCTTATAGGACTTTAAAACTTTAATGCTATGGCCCATATCAAAAATGACTAATGGATAAATGGATGAGGCCGGTTGTGGCAGAGGTGCCAACTGCCCAGGGGGTTCTGGTGTCCATAGGCCCTGCCTCACTGCCAGAGGTCTAAGAGAATCAGCAAGTGCCTTCAGGCATTTGTGTAACCCAGCCAAGCACACTGGTTGGGAAGGCTTGCCTTACCCCAGGGCAAGCTCTCCTTCCTGAAGCAGGAAGAGTCTGAAGGACAGCTCTGTCCCTGCTGGGTAAAAGGCACATGTACCTCATCAGCTATGTACTCACCCACCCACCCCACTGCAATTCACGGGTCTGTGGAAGCATGAACATCAGTCAAAGTCAAGGCTGTGTTCTCAGATACCAGTGTTAGAATTAAAAAGGTAAGGTCTATTATTGGGATTCTCATCAATGTAACGTAGTAAAAGTAAGTGGTTTATAGATTACTGTGTGGCCAGACCCCACTAAGAATATTTATTCATATTAGTTGCCAGAGAGGACAGAAGGCCTGGAGAGATGCAGAGCCATGCTCTCAGGGAAGCTCTGAACAAGATGCCTTGGATCTTGCATCCTGCCGAAGCCAAAAACGAGAGAGATGCTCCACAGGAGGGCTCGTGAGAAGACTGTATCACTCACCGAATGGTGGGGCTGTTGCAAGATTTAAGACACATGTCTTGATGGAGTGCTCTCTCCAAGGTGTTTCAAGGAAAAAGGGCCACTAAATAGGGAGGAACACCCCAAAAAGTTCTACAGGCTTCACGACATTTTGTCATGATGTCAGCTGACTGCCCTCCTCTGGGCTTGATCTCTAAATCGAGGACTTGAAATTCCAGGAATTAGTAGGGCAAAAAAATCCATCCTTCCCACTCTACCTCCATATTCCTGCCCCCAGCCAGGCTATAAGCTCAAAAAAGAAAAAAAAAAAACAAAGCAAAACCCTAAAAGAAATTACTCTTATCAACATGAAAAAAATTTTCCCAAGTATGATGATTCTTGCCTTTGTTCAAACCTTAACATATACTAGAATAGTGAAATAAAATTGTGAAGCATGGTCGATATTAAGAAAATAAAGAGTCATCATGGTTTCCACCCTAGAGCCCATTGTGCTTAGAACAGAAGCACATGCAGTTCCCTGGCAAGCCCAAGGATTAATTTGAAGAGGTTTTCCCAAGTATGGGTGCCAAGTATTACTCTAACAAGTATTTCCTAGTCCCCACCCCATAAGAGATGCAGCTTGGCCAGCCAGGATTGTTCTATGAAACATAAAGTGAAAAGCAAAACAGATGCAGCATCAGAGTGAATGAAGGGTGAGCATACAGGGACATGGGGAAGAGCAACTGAGACCTGCATGCACGTCATCATTCACTGCCAGTGGAACTGTAATCCCGTGGCTGTTACTGAACGTCTACTCCGTGCCGGATACACATCTGGTGCCCTACACACAGGATCACATTTAACCATCAGAACTCTTTACAGTGAATACTATTAATATGTTTTTCATGATGCAACTGATATAAGTGATCAAGTCAGAGAGTAGGATTTGGAATGTTCGAGATTTGGTTCCCCTGCCTCCAGCAGGCCTGGAGAAACACCCTATATGCACCAAGGAGGCCATGCACACAGGCTCCTACATGCAGTACTCTGGCCTGGAGGGGAGAAAAGCCCAAAGACAACATCACAAGAAGGTATGTAGCAATCAAACACTATAAAGGAACATCTCTCTCCTACCTTCTAAATGTTTGCCTATACAATCGGTGTATGCTGCCTTTTCAAAAATTCCAGGGCATATTCTGAGGAGAACCTTGGCACCATATTTTCTGTGGGTACGTCTAAGATTAACTGGACTATTGATGACAGTGAAGTATACCTGTCACATAAATGACAACTATAAAATCCACAGTAGACTGTGAGCCCCCTGAAGGTAACGGGCTCAAGCTGTTCAGATGACACTACAGTCAAAGATGTGCTGAGGATGGAGAGTTGAACATTATTTAGTTTTTAAATCTATAAGCAGATGACCTTAGTATTGGAGCAACACAACTGTGGAATTTCTGCATATGGGATTCAAAGAATAACACTGAAGGTTGAGGCTCAGGAGAAGGGACTTCTACCCTCAAGAAGGAGTATGCTACAGATGACTGGAAGGCTCTGTTAGAGGTTTCCGATCAGAACAAAGCTCCATGGCACAAGCGCACAGGCCACGATGAGCTCGTGATCAACAGAATCCCTGCGTAAAGTTCTGTCTTTACACCACGCTGCCCTCAAGGGATCAGGAAAAAAATGAGTCTGCAGAACTGTAAAAGGAGGAAAAGATGAATCCTGCCAGAGAAAATACAAACATTGGAAAAGCAAGGGTAACACTTAGCTACAAGACTTTTAAAGGAGAAATGAACCCCTCTTAAACTTGAAAGAGACAGCAAGTTTCACCTGTAGCATCAGAACACAAATCATGGACAACCTGCTCAGACAGGCTCTGTCAGCACCCTGGAGGCCGTCTCTGTTTCCTGGCATGCGTGAGCCTAATGTAACATATTCCAATTTAACACAAGATCTCAACAGTACAACCAACCCTTGGCCCACCGCATCGTCATTACCTAGGACCCTGTTAAGAAGGGAGCCTCTCAGCCCAGCCCTGGACCTACCAAATCGGAGACTCTAGAGTTGGGCCCACCACTCTGTTGCTAGACCACTCTGATGCACATTCCAGTTCAAGAGCTAGTGATTTAAGCAAAACCCTGCCTTAAATTTCTACAGGAAATTCACATAGCAAAGGTGGGAAAACCATATTCCCTCCTACTGATTCCAAGTTCAGTGTCAAACTAAATATGGAAAGTAAATTCCAAAAGACACTATTGAGAAATTCTGAGCTGTGAAAATGGAGTTAACCCTCATTTCCTGTACAGAAACTGCATGAGGTTTGTTATTAGTAGCAAATCAATGTAAAATTTTCATGAAAATACAAAATGCAACATATTTTTATACTCATTGTTCACTCGAGGATCATACCACTCCAGAAAACTATGGTCATCAATTTTTATAATGGGCTCAAACTCAAAGGACACATAATTATAATGACCTTCCTAAGATATTCATATATTTAAATGAGGTACATTTTATATGCAATAATTTCAAAACTATATATTCTTTTAATGATGTCCCCAAAGCTGGGAAGAAAGTGAAATAGGTACATCACACCCTGGGGTGAGCAAAATATTGTAAATTAGTACAACTCTTATGAAAAGCAATTTGGCAATATGTGTCAAGCCATCATAACATCCATACTCTTTGACCTATTAGGTCTACTTTTTTTCAGATTAGGAATTGATTCCTCAGATGAAAAAGTTCTATGAACGAAGATGGCTACTACAGGCCCCAAATGGAAGAGACAGGGTGTCTAAAATATGGAAATGGTTAATAAAATATCACATGACCACTTGAAATACAGATTAACATTAAAAATGCAAATGGAAAAAAAGACACAAAACTGTATCTCTACTATGATCACAGTTAAGTCAAAAAATATATATATATGGCTGCATGGAGAAGTAGAAAGAAACACAAATGTTGGAATATAAAGGCAAAATTTCTCCTTTTTCTGTTTTGGAGTAGTAATGACTAAATTATTAATAAAACAGTCTTTAGGTAGCATTGAATGTGTTCAAGTTTAGATAAACTTATTTTTCTGTGTGTGGACATGTGGGTATGTGAATATTCATGGGCGGGGGGATTATAGGAAGGGAAGGGGAAAAATATCAAATTAGTCATTACCCAGGAATAGTAACTAACTGATTTAAAATGAGACATGACATTACCCTCGCCTCCCCCTAAAAATCAAACCACAGCACAGAACAGAAGTCCAACCCACAACAACAACTAGAGAACCATCTAGATGATGTAAGGGGAGATCAGTAAGTCAAAAAACAACCAAAACATTCTGTAGTCCTCTACCCTTCAAGATTTTTTTTTCCCCAAAATAATGTTAAACAGGATACATCAAGCAAACTACCAGTTGTTGAGCTAAATTTTAAGCTTATGATTTTAGTTTCAAATTGACTCTTCTTAATCACAACCAATCTTCAAAAGCCACTTGGGTTTATGCCTGGGACACAGGGAACGCCTTTGCAACATGAGCTCTTACACAGCGTGAACCTCAAGTTTCCGCCAAGTTCAGCTTTCCTCACACAGGCCTGTTCGGTGTTGTGCCAGCACACTCCCCCTGGGTGGCTACTGCCCTGGCCCCAGAACGTTAGCTTCCTCTTCACAGGGTGCAAGTTCCCCATCACATGGCTCATTGCTGCACCTCTCCTGCTCTAAATCGTTAAACTTAATTAGAATTGGATTGTTCAGGTCCTCCATGTTTGAGGATTACTGAGGGGAAGGGGAAATGAAGCCAATGCACAATTTGGGGCAAAGTTCAGAACTTTATAAATCAGCAAAACAAACTCTCTATTGCAAACAATCCTCAAGGCGCTTGAATGGCACAAAATGCACGTCAGCAGCTCCCAATGATAGAGAAACAATTACCAAGAAAATGTTCTTGACTCCATTAACGAAAAAAAAGTAATTTATAGGAACCGTCAGGTTCCAATGCATGCATATTTATGTTTAATCTGAAACAAAGGCTCTGATACACTTAGAGTTTGTTAAAAGCATACACTGCTGTTAGAGAAGAAAAGGAGGCTACCGTGACAGCATGCCAATTTTAATTACTGCACACTAAATTACCTTGATCCCACTCCCTCATAGAATCTCCTAATCTCTGGCTATGTTATTCATGAAAATCATGATTGCTCCAAGAATCTCAATCCTTACATGAAAATATAAGGTGAGATGGAGCACAGATGTTAGAGACTTTGTGCATTGTTTAATACCTCAAATCCAGGATTCCAGTGGGTCCCAGAAAGGTCATCTTCTGAAAGTGACAATTAAACTAAATATATGGCATTCCCTAATGTTTTCCTGGAACAACTTCAGACACATCCTGTGTCTGAAATAAGACTTCCAGTTGCAAAGACAGGAAGAGGATGATTTCGTTGACTCGAGATTCTGCTTTAAGAACCACTTCAGGGGTAGACGCGCATATGCAATTTGAAAGAGTAAACTTAGTGCTTTCAGAACACAATGTACTTAGTCCAACAATGTATGTGTGGTTGATTAGCATATATAAAAGACAAGAGTAAGAGTTTAATATTGGGAACACAGGTTAAAAATGATTGACATAGGCTTCCCTAATTGCTGAAGCAATACCATTTCATAAAACTTACTTATAAGAAGACCATCATTATCCATCTACATAGGACTTCCTGCATTTAAACTCCACTAATTCAAAAGGGACAGCTTGCTTCTTATACAGGAGTGAATTCTGAATGTACAGTCCAAGCCTTATCTCAATAATCTAAATGTAAGAAATTAAAATATCTAAAATAGCACATGTCACCCTCAGATTACTTGAGTGTTCCTTCCCGTTAAGCCTTACTTGTGAGAAGAGCAAAGAAGGAGGTAGAACAGGGAGGAAAGCACAATAGGAAGAGGAGGAAGGGAGGAAGGAAACGTAGTCCAATCCAAAGAAAAGCTAAGGAATGACTAGTCTCTTCCAGAAGTATTCTTTTCCACCACCATTTCCTCTTGTGTAGTTAAAAGATAATGCTGTTACAGTTTTACAGTTACAGTCCACTTACCAGCTAGAAGCCAGGAGCAACTGCAGATAGATGTGGCCTCAGGCATTCCCCTTGCCCTTTTAAAGGGAGCAGAATCAAGAGAAGTTGGACAAGGATATTATATTGGATCAGATACCTACCATTGCTCACCATTCTTCTGGCTACTTCCCACAAGACCAGACCAAAGGCCCAAATATCAACTCTCTTGTACGAATCGAAACAATCCACCTGGATGGTTTCGTCTAGAACTTCGGGGGCCATGTAGCGTTTGGTGCCCACCCGGGGGTTGTTCCCCACGTCGAGCTGATTGGTGCTCTGGGAATGCATGACAGCCAGGCCTAAAAGGAAGAAAACAGCAATTAGTTCGCTTCGTTTCTCATAGATGGTTGCTGAAGGATTTTAAACCAACCCCAACCAAAAGTGCCGTCTGGTGGGATTCGTGGTTGCTGCAGTATCTGGAATGCCGCTGTGATGACTTACTGTGAGAGCCACAACATTCCGAGGCTCTAAGGTTAATATACCAATCTCTGAGACAAAAAGTTTTGGCTAAATAATAAACCAATGCACCAAACCAATAGGAGGGTGGTATCTAAAGTAGAAGGAAAAGAGGCTGGCGCGGTAAACAGGAGCCTCAATATGGCTTACAAGCAAATTAAACCCTCAAGCTCCCCCACAGCCCCTCCTCATCTGCAAACACAAATTACAAATGGTGTGTCAGACATGCAAATTTGAGAGGATTTATGACTATTTAAAGGGCCGACTGCCACAGGCACTGCTCTATCCCCAAAGGAATGGCTGTTCATCTGAAAAATAAAAACGCTGACCAGACCCACAGGCCTTTCTCTGCAGGCATGTGTTCAGAGAGCCAGGATCTGTTGCTCCATTCAAAGCACGAGTCTCATGTTAAATGGCTTTAAGACACTTTCTTAAACCATGACTCACTTCAGAATTCCTCAGTTAGACCTGGCAGTCGTCACAGACCAGGGGGATAGGCCAATACGGGCCTGATTTATTTGAGAATGGGGTTAGTTTTTGATGCATATGCTGTCCAACTAACAATGGTTTTTACAACACTCACAAGAATAGTTTTAGAACACTCACAAGGGCTGAACCGCAACAACTTGTCCCTGTAAACCTTTGCAGCCCAACAATCCTTTGGGAATCCCTGAAACCATCCAGGGAGAGTGCTTCTCTTCCCATTCCGTGGCTCTGAATGTGCAGGGTGAAGACTCCATTATTGCCATGGAGACAGCACATATGCTTTCTCAGCCTTAATAATTAGCAAAGATATCAGCAACTGCATTCAACCAAATCACACTGATTCCTCTTTCTTTTATTTTTATAATCAACCCCAAGATTCTCTGGCCACTGTGAACATTTCCTAAATCATATATGCCCCTCCATCATTTCTAGAACCTGAGAGTTAAAATAACAGAATATAAAAAAGGTACAGTTTGAACAGAGCATGAAGATAATAGCTGTGGTGGTTTAAAAATAGGTCCACAAGTTTTTTTAAACTTCTCCCTTCAAGAGGTTGAAGCTCAACTTCCCAGACCTTGAGTGTGGGCTGGACAATCAAACAGAACATGACAGGAAGGAGGGTGTCTTCAAAATTAGGACATAAAAGGCATTATGGCTTCCTGTCTGCCCTTTCTCAGCCCACTCTGTGTGATGAGCACACTCACAAGGTCCACATGATAAGGAACTGAGGCCTCCTGCCAACAGCCACGTGAGTGTGCCATCCTGGAAGTCCCTTCCACCCCACTAAAGCCTTTGGATACCTAAAGCTCTGACCAGCGACTTGGCTGTAATGCCCATGAGACCTTGAGCCAGAACCATAGAACTAAGTTGTTCAAGATTCTGAACTTGAGAGGTCTGTGTGATGAGATAAGATATTTGTGTTATTTTAAGCTGCTAAGTTTTAGAGTAATTTGTTACTCAGGAAGAGATAATTATTACACCAACTAAAGAGACAAAACAACCAAACGCAATGTGTGAATACTGACTGAACTCTTGTTTTAAAAACCTGTAAAAAAATTCAAAGTGGATATTAAATGATTAATTAAAGAATTATCTGTAATTTTAGATGTGATAAATTGTGATTATGCAAGCGATACATTCTGAAGTATTTTTAGGTGTTTGCATTTTGAAGTGTTTAGGAATTAAAGTGTTGTGATACCTGAAACTTACTTTCAAATGGATTAGCAAACATATATAGACAACCACATGTAGATAAAGCAAATACAGCAATATTTTAACAACTGCTGAATCTAAGTGTTGTGGATACGAATGATCATTGTACTATTCTTTCAACTAATCTGTATGTTTGAAATTTTTATAATAAATAGAACACAGGTACTTTTACAGTATTATACAGTGTGGTTTCTAATGAGTGATCCTTAATTTCTGGGCATAAAGTGTAAAGTTACACACATTATGGTCTTGTAGGAGCTGTGTCCTATACTACAGATCTACTCCCTGAATAATAATCCCTTTCACAGATTTTTGCATGAATCCATGCATCCAATTGGAAGGCTGCAGGCCAAAATAAAGATAGTTGAAGAATTAATTAGTTGACCTTATTGCAAAACTCCCCCCATACCCTCCCCACCAACTCCCATAAACCAAGCCAACAGCTGCCTCAATTTGTCCATCTTCCCTAGACCACTGCACTATAAGAGCACCTGCCATTTAAATGCTTACTATTTGCCAAGCATTTATAATTCCAGAGTCTTAAAAGAATCATGTGAGGTAGGCACAATTGATTTTTAGTAACATGAGTAATAAACACAGAACTATGAACTTTCAAACAATACAGAAGTACACTGCACAGTGTCAAACACTGAATTGCCTTTGCTATATACACCCTCAATCCTTGCATCAAGCGTAAGGCGCCAGAACTGAGGGCAGATAAATAGGTAGATGAGAAGATCTGCATAGAAACAGAGGGTGAATAACTGGGAGAGCCAGAACTCAAACCCAAATCACCCTGGCTCCAAAAGCCATGGCATAGACATAAAAGTCTCCCATATCACACTGAAACTGACTTTAAAATCTTTTGGATCATGCCCTTTCAATGCTATCCTAAGTATTTTTCTTCTCATACTTGGAAAACATTGTAAAATAATCTCCCAACATAAATACAAAGACTTTAAAGGAATTCAGAAGAAGTAAATTTTCCTGACATGTCAAATCCCATGTTTAAAAACAAAATACATTTTATCATTTATATGATTAAAGCTAATATTGTCTAAACCTTTAACAGTCTAACAATAACTATAGTGATATGAATACAATATAAACCATTTTAATCAAGTGAGGACTCTCAATAGTGCACTGAAATTTATAATGTGAATATTACAATTCAGTTCACATTAGCATTATTAGTCAGCCAATATCCAAGAGGTCTAGGAAGCATAGTTTTATATATGTAACCATCAATGAAAACAATCTTATTTGTAGTGTAAATAAATGTATTGCAATTACAATCATTAATTAAATGTCCAATAAATGTATTGCAAATTGCAATAACTAAAACTGTATTGCAATGTACAATTAACTACAAGTGTACATTTAATGATTAATACATTGACCATTACCCTAACATCTTAAGAATGATATATCCCAGTGGGGCAAATACTAAATTGATTTGGAGATCTTTTTCCTCTTTCTTGGTAATTTTGCTGTAGTTACAGAAAAAACAAACTTAGATACCATTTTTAAGGCAAATTCATTCCATAGGTTATTTAATTGTGTACCTTCTTTGTGTAAAGGTTTGTGAAGACAGAATGCAACTGTTTTTTGCCTCTGAGGGTGGACTGGGTCAGGGACTGACTGAAAAGCACAAAGTGATTTTCTAGGGTAATGGGAAGGTCTGAATTTTGATAGGGATTTGGGTTTTACAGTGTTTGTCAAAACTCTGGGAATGTACACTTAAGATCTGTTTATTTCACATGAAATTTAAATTTTACCTGAAAAAAAAAAAAACTAACTCTAGTACTGAAAGATACAGTGGAGTGTATGCTGGAGTCTTTGCAAGGCAGGGCTCTTTCATTGGTAATTTATTTTGCAAAGAGTTAAAAATTAAGATGGCCTGATGAATGGGGAATGGAGAGATATGTGTTAAGCTCAAGAGCAGTAAAATGGCAATAGGAGAATCTAAGCAGTGGGTCTCATACAGTTGTTTACTGTGAAGTTCTTTCAACTTGACTGCCTGTTTCGAATTCTCATAACAAAATGTTGGGAGTTTGTGGGGAAAGATACAACCTGGCTAAACACTGGAATACAAATAAAGTAAAAACAGTAATTAAAAAACATTAAAAAAATTTACCCAAATCTGCTATGCAACACTGTCCATTCTTCTTAACCAGGATGTTTTTACTCTTTAAGTCTCGATGAGCAATGGCTGGTTTCCCTTGGGTCCCAAATATCTCTATGTGCAAATGTGCGAGACCACTAGCTATGGACAGCACTATTCGCAGACAGCTAACTGTATCCAGAGTAGTAAGCTGAAGATAGTCATACAGCGATCCCATTTCATGATAATGTGTGATTAACCACAACTGCGTACTGGAGTGTCTTGAGGTCATGTCTGAAGCAATGAAGCCTGGAGAGAACAAGAACAAAAATAACACACATGGGAGAATTCCACAACATAATATTTAGTATAATTTCCTTACTTCCAATAGTGACCCATATGATAGGTATAAAAAATAATTTAACTACTGTGCAAAGAGGTTTACAGAAGAATCAACAGAGAAAAACAATAGTTTTTATTCCCTAGAAAGGCACTAGTAATGAATAAGAACTTTTCATATTCATTTCATCGTAAATAATCCTTTAAAAAATTTAAAATACAAAATACATTGTATTAAGTAGGAATAATACCTTTGTGTTTACCCATAAATAGTTCACCATGTTCATATTCCAAGCACAGGTCATTCATCAACCACTCAAAAGATCACAAAAACTAGTACCTAGACACACATACTCCAGTCGTGACTCTGCCTGTGATTTGCTGGGTAACAGTGGCCCACTCGTTCAGGCTCTCTGGATTCTCTCTGCTCAGATGTAAAATCAAGGAGCGAGTTTATATTAAATGACTGACTGACTGAACAAATAAAAAAAGGAACCCATCAAATATAACAAGCACCTACGATGCTCTTTTGTTAGTCACACAGGAAAGCCAAGGTGATAGTGTTAGCTAGAAAAAAGGCAGATTAAAAAAAGGAAAAATTACACTATAATGTGAAAAGGGCTACAATATATATCTGCCAAGGGCAACATGAGTCCAGAGGAGAGACTCATCAATGTTACAGGAGGCTTCCATCAGAAAGTGACAACTGTACTATGTGTACAGATAAAACTAATACTGTATGTCAACTATACGTCAATAACTAAAATATTTTTTAAATGACAACTGAAGTGGTCTTGAGAAGAAATGAGATACTGACAGTTATAGATGAAGTGGTAGGAAGAGATTTTTCTGAGACATCCTAAGAAGACTTTTGAATACACTGATGGAACCCTAAAAGTCAGAGGTACTTCCTAACCTAGAAATAAATTGTGATATGTGCACTTGCCTTTCCTGCTCCAAAGGTGCTTTCCTAGCATTTTACATATATATTTATCATATATAATAGCATACACATAAATATATATATTTAATACATATGTGATTATACATATATATAAAATACAATATAGCATATATGCCTCATATAAAACATATATATGTATACACACACACATACACACCTTATGGACATGCATACAGTGAAGTTTGGGACTTATAAATGAAAGAGAATTTTTTTTAAAAGACATGTGGCTTTAAGAAGAATTACGTGACTAGTCTAAGTATAATGGAAAAGGAAAATGCAGAAAAATGCCTTACACTTGCATAGAACTTAATATAAAATCTGTGTCACTTTCACATATATTTTCTCATGGAATTTTTCTCAATTGATCAGCCAGGTAGATATCATTATACTCATCTTACAAATAATGAAATTACTGCTGGGAAATGCCAAGGATTACACAGCTACTAAGTCGCTACCCACTGCAAGTTTGGCGCCAGCTGTTATGGTACCCCGTACCTTGCACAGGAAGGCTCTGGAAACAAAGAGAGGCCCCCTATTTGATCATCATATCAACAACAGAAGCAACTAACAGTCACTGAGGACTAGCCATGGGCCAGGGGCAGCTCTGAGGGCTCCGCATGCAGTCTCAGCAGCTGCGTGAAGGACATCGTTAAGGTTAAGGTCAGGAATGGCCCCCAAGAGTCCGGCTTTGGAACCCATACTCTCACCCACTATATGGCACCACCCCCAAACAAGCTGACTTCTACTCAGAGAAAGACAATTTGACATTTGTACCCATGGTACCTCTGTAAAGTGAACTGAGTACCATTTCCTCACCTTGCTCCCTGCCCTCTTTCTCCCTCCTGGTCCCTCTGCTGGTTCCCACAGCTCGCCTTCCTCTCCCACTGCTTCCCTACATTCTGGTCTGCCTTTGTCTGCCTACAGCTTTCTCTTGGAGCTCTTAGCTCCATAATATGAACCAAGATGTGTATTGAGACATTCGTTATTTTTACTAAGGAAAATATTTCTGCTTTATCATTTTAAACCAAATGATATTAACCTTTAAAGACCTCTCAAATATTAATATCCCAAACTATAAAAATACCACTCAAAAAGAATTACTGTTATATATCTGTGTAGCCTCTACTGATTTCTTTGCCCAAGGGAGAGCAGCGTCTGATTGATTAAATAAATACATAAGTACATATATACATACAAACATACATACATAACAAATAAATGTTTATTCGCTTACCCTCCCTAAAGCCCCTTGGTCTTAGAGAAGGATTCTGTCTGTTCCATTAACTATACTCTAGACCTTCAGGAAAAATAACTTTGAAATCAGCAGAATTGTTTCTTTAACTCTTTATCTCTCAAATGTGAATGATACAGCTATGTTTGCTCAAAATGCTAGAGTATTTTTACGGGCTTCTTGCATTTGGAGGCGAAGCACTGTACTGCTAGTGAAGGCGAAACAAGAGCTGGCCCAGGTGCCTATGGGGTGGGATTCTGGCACGGCCGCTGGATGCGTCCACAGCAGGGACAGAGAGTGATCAGGGCAAATGCCTCATTTAACAGCCAAAGTCAGCCTTCCTCAAGAACTAAGCCCCCAAATCTTCAGTGAGGTGATTAGTGTCCCTACGAGCCTCTCACTGGCGACTCCCCAGGAACCAGGCCTGGGCAGCTCTGAGAGCTGAGAAGTGAGGCCACCGCACTGTGGAGCACAGACAGTGGTGTGTGTTGGGCCCCACAGCCAGACTACAGGGTGCCTGTCCTGAGCTGGGCGACCTCACCCAAATCCCATAAAATCTCCACCTTGGGTTTCTCATTTGTAAGATAAGGGGAACATCCTCATGTATCTTAAAGGGGTATTGTGAGAGTTACAATAGGTAAGGGGCTTCATACGATGCCTAACACAGGAAGCATTCAGGAGGAGTTGGTTACCAGTGTATTTTAAAATAGCTCAGGGTTCAATTAAAACCACAACCATTTTGCAGTTTAATACATTTTTGTGGATAATTTCCTTACTTCCACTTGGTCTCAAGCAATTTGGTTAAATGGTGAGGCAGCACCTTCGCTGAGGAGTACAGCTCTGGAGATGGAGGGTGGTGACGGCTGCATGGTGTCAGTGTACTTCAAGTCACTGAGCTGTATGCTTGACATGATTCAAATGGGAAACTGTATTTTGCCATCATTTTATTTTAAAGTGTGTAAGATGAGACTTCAGAGCAAAATTTTCACATCCACTCAACCTCCTTCATTTATTGATGAAGAAAAGAATGCTCGGAGACATACAACCTTGGCCCAAAATCACATAGTGGGGCTCCAGGTGATAAGAATAAAACTCCCGGATCACTGTTCCTGCCCCAAAACTACAGAGCCTCCCCTTAGGCAGTTATTTGTTGACTTCTACACCAGAAATAGCAGAAGGAAGGGTTGAAATCTAAACTAGTCATTTGAAAGATATTGTTTTAGGGGAATAAAGAATGAGAGCCTAGAGTTTTTTTTGTATGCATATATGTATACAGTGGACACACGGTGTGTGAACTGCACGGCTCCACTTATATGCAGATTTTTTTCAATGAGTATAGTGGGAAATTTTTTGGAGATTTGAGACAATTTGAAAAAAAAAACATTCTTTTCTCCAGCTTACTTTATTGTAAGAATGCAGTACATAATACGTGTAACATACAAAATATGTGTTAATTGACTATGCTATCAGTAAAGCTTCCAGTCAACGGCAGGCTTTTAGGATTTAAGTTTGGGGGGGAAGTCAAAAGTTTGCAGAGTACAGATTTTCAACAGTGTGGCGGTCAGTCTCCCTAACCTCTGTATTGTTCAAAGGTCAACTGTATATATGTATATGTGTGTGTGTAATTTAAGTATATATTTGGTGGGCGGAGTTACCAGGAATGAAAGATGGGGAGGAAATCATAATCTGAGATTCAAAATAATATGCTCTTCTGATAAAAAAGAAAATAATCTCAAAAAAACCTTATAAAGTCCTTATATCCAGAAAACTGGTAAAGCAGGGAAAAAGTTTAACAGAAAAAGGTGATGCATCCTATGAGTTTTTTCAGCTAAAGGACTACACAGTAAAATCAAGCCAGATAGCTTTAATGATGATGAGGGAAACAAGATCTCATGAATTCAGAATTTCTGCAGATCATTAGGTAATAAAAGAATTGGACAATGGTTTGCCTTGCATGATTACACTTAAGGTCACCTAACTTCCCTCACAGGAATCATATTGCAAAGGTGACTTGCAAATTCCCCTTGTGATTAAATCCAATGTAATAAATATTTACTGAGCACCTACCATATCCACAGTAGTATGGGTGAAAGCAAAATACAATGAAGAATTCTTGTCCTCAGAGTACAGTGGAGTGGCACGACAGGTCATGTAACTCAAGAGCATGGAGACAGAGACTATTTGTGTAGCAGAGGGATATCCAGAGCGTTTGCACCACAAGCCTGTGAGCCCCATGAGAACCAGATGGGGTACCTGGACACGCCCTTCCTTCAGTGAGTCTCCACCCCACACTAATTAATACTGTTTAGAAGTGAGTACTTCTTGTACGTCACGGCTTCTAACACAACCAAAGCTTTACCTGTTGCTCGACCTTAGTCTGTTCCCATGTCAGAGGAAAAACGGGGGAACTTAAGAGTAATTTTGACTGTCACCTCATACTCTGACTCCAGAATCTAAGAAGCAATTCCACGTGGTAGCTAACTACCACGTAAGGTACTGGCAGAACTGGTTAGGAGTCAAACCGCCCCACGTGAGTCTCAGCTCCAGTATTTAACCTGCTGTTAATGAGTGCTGCGAACCTCTCTGCTCCTCAACTCCTTCGTCAGTTACAACAGGAAAACAAAAGAGCATCTGCTCTCTTGCGGCTCGCAGAAAACGCACAGAAGCACTTGAAGCGGCGCTCGCTGCAAAGCACCCACTGTCATGACACTGTTGCACAAGGCAGTGGGTGTGTGAGGAGGGTGCGAGCACAGGCCCACGGGGAGCGGGGTCAGGGAAGCACAGCAAAATCCTCTGGCAGAAACTGCCAGAACTGAGAAGTGTTGCTGGAGGAAGCGGTGGTCAGAGTGTGGGGGGTGGGAACCAGTGGGCGGTTAAGAACATGACGAAGGCAGAGGTGCCCGAGTGTTGATGACAATCCTGAGGAACAGCAGATGTCAGGAGGGCTGCCATGCAGGTACATGTGTAGAGGAAGTTTCTGAGACCCCTTGAGACCCTGAAATAGAGAGGCTGGAATGCTAGGCCCAGAAGTCACACGTGTGGCAGGCAACGTGGGTGTCGTCAGCAGCACTTTGAGCAGAAGTAGCTCAGTCCCCCAGTGGAAGAGAACTCAGTGTAGCACAACAGACTGGGAAAAGGACACCGATAGCAACAGTGAAAATGAGGATTAGTTGATGGCTAAGGCCCTAGGGGTAAGGGAGGGGCAGAAAAATAACACAGACATGGAATGGAACACACTGCCGTATTGTTAGAGCAAAGCTTTGGACCACTGTCAAACCATTATGTGCAGACAACTTGAGTCAGGTTTATAACTTAATTACCTGTATGGGAATAGAAATAAATTCCGGCAATGGCCTTCCTACGAGCCAAATGGAATCCAATTGCCATGAAGTGGCTGACACCATCCTTTGCAGAGTCAAATTCTATATAAACTTTATATCCACTATTAAAGAAGCACTTGGGGAGCATTCATCATACACGTATAAACACATTTAGAGAAACTTGCCAAAAACAGCCAAGTCAACAGGCGCAAGGAATATTCTCACCCTTTATACTTCCATACCAGTATTTCAATGGGCTCTTCCCATATGTCACAAATGTTTCTAAGCTTCAGTTTCCAAATTAAAATGTATGCTAAATCCCTCTGTAAATCTGGGCTTTAGAAATGATGCCTAGTTTGAAGGAATGTGCATTTAATTATGGTGTCCCTGGGAGCTGTGAATCTCTAGGAAATCGTCCAAAGATCTTTCTTAGTTCGATTCAAGTAATAAATATTCAAAGAGGGTGGAGTAGGTAGAACATCCGAGGAAGCTTGGAAGTGAACAATATGGGGCAAATTCTTGTTGTTTAAATATTGACCGGCAGGATAAGAATTAGCAATAATGATTTCCTTTGCATTATCCGGAGAATCTTCAAACTCAGCTTCTTTGCAAATTTAAATTTGAGATGAGTGTTAAAAAGAAAATTAAACAGTACATAAATGCCGAGGATCCCTCAATGGGTTTTCAGGAGAAACCTGCAAATTCAGACACCAAATCACACAGGGCTAAAGCAGACAATTATTTCTTTCTAGATAAAATTAATGAAGGGGTTATCTTTGTACTTACCTAAGATATTTTCATGCCTCAGCATCACAGTGTTGTACAATTCTGTCTCCCTGAACCATGACTTCTCATCCCGGGAGGAGAAAATCTTCACGGCAACATTTTCCCCTTGCCAGCTGCCCCTCCACACCTCACCATACCTGCCTTTCCCTGCAGAAAGGGACACATGGGTGACATGGAGATTGGGACCAGAGAGGGGGCCAATAAACCTCATGCCTGCAACTCTAAACCCTTCCTGTTTACTCAGGAAAACTCAGTTTGGGGCTATACATACAACCTTTTGCCTGGTACAAAAAATAAGGTGGAACCTGCCCCTCCCAGGTACCCTACTGCAAGAACAAATTAAACACCCTTACTGTCTGCCTTGTACAATTAGCTGCTAATTACAAAGTTCCCATTTAAATTCCTCCATGAAAAGGTATGGGGCCACGTATGGTTTTCAAAAGCGCAAGAAGGTAAAACTTAGAAAATGGTACAGATGATTAGATTTCAATATTGTGCCTAAAGTCAAGAAAAAGTGCGTGTGGCTACACCGATTAGCTCACTTGATTCCTTCCCTTCATACAGGATCAACAAAGGCATTTGGGGGGAGTCCAGATTTGGATATTTACATAGGCATTTATACTTTTTACAAAGGTGCCTATTAAATTTGAAGGTATGTTTGGGAGAATTAAAAAATATATGTAACCCCAAACACAAACAAAAAACAATGCTGTGTAGGAGATCAACAAGCAGCCGCTGAAGATCCTAAGGGATTTCTTGGAGGAGGATCTATTTCAAAAGAGGATTTGCGAAGTCTTAAAAACATAATCCCAGAACAGTTCTGATTTCTGATATGGGTCATGGGTACTTGTTCGTTAGTCGGTGTGACACCGCCAAGTGGTCTACATGGAGAAGGCCCCTTGGAGAAGACACTTTCAAAAACAGGCCGACTCGAGTGGTGATCTGATCTGTTGGGTGCCTGCTCCTCAGCCCCGACCCCACCCCAGCAGCAACACAACTGTCAGTCTGTCAACTACAAATCCCTCTTCCATTCTTCTCCTTAATTATAGGTAGGTGCGATCAGGGAGGTTGGGAGGAGGAGGTAATTACCATGAGACTATGGGGATCGACATGGGGTGTAATTAAGGCTAAAGACTTCCGCTGCACCTTGATAACGATGCAGCAGGAGATAAACCTGCGGGCAGCAGGGCTTCCTACAGAGCAAGTGGCTGCTGGGCATCGTAGCTTGTAACAAGCAGCTGCAGGACCACCTGTATAGATAGAAATACAGCTCTTGGCTAAACAACAAAGCCATGGAGAACCCAAACATGGAGAGAGAGGGCACGTCTGTCCAAGTGACTAGGTCCTGAAACAGAATCAAAACAGTTCAATCTAGATTCCCTTACAATAAACGATGTCCCCATTAAATACGAATGACTAACCCCAAAGGATGTTAAATGTGGCCTGTAAGTGCTTATTGGGGTCACTGTCAGGTCACAAAAATACTATTTAGTGCAGGAATAACTTTAATGAGGTCATAGCAACTGCCCAGCATTTCTAGTCCAAGATGAAGTCTGGTGCGGTGGTACTATGAAATCAGCTGCTACAAAACCGTATGCTAAGTTTTTCCTGCCTTTGGTTCTATTCTGTATCTTTATTTGCCTTTTCCCCTCATATTTTCATTAGGAAGGAGAGAAAAATGTCCCAGAGAATTATAGACATCACTTAAAAAAGTTGCCTTAAATCCTTTTTTAAATAATACAGAGATGGGTGTCAGGGTAAGTAGACAGAATTAAAATAGAAACCTACTTTAGTGGTTTTCAAATGCTTTGAAATTGTCAAGTGATTTTTGCAAATGCAGCCTTATGCAGAAGTCCCTAAAAACAGAAGCAGAACTGTCCAAAAGTCCTGGCCATGGAGCCTCAAAAGGGGCTCCCTAAGGCACCTGAAATTTGGGGTTCACTGATCACCATCTGGTGAGGACTGATCTAGTCCAACTCCCCATGCTTCTGAACCAAAAATGGTAACATACTATCCAAGCCATTCATCACATACATTTTTATTCAAGGCTGTACCATATGAACACTAGCTGCAAGCTACTGAAAAAGGCATTGCTTTTATTAGTCTTTAGCACTAAAGCAACAAAATGCAACATAACTGAATTTATACTATTTCTAAAATTGCTAAAGAGTATCTATACAACCAGAAACGTTTATTTTTGAAAGTGCAATATTCTTTTGCCCTTTGGACCCTGGGGCAATCTCTGAGGACTGGTCTTGAAATCTACTGCTCTGTGAATAGCAATGGCCATGGGACAGAAGGGCAGGAGTAAGCAAGACAGGTAAATGCCCATTCACTGCCTTCTCACCACTATCAGATACCCTTCTCTGTAAGCAAACAGGATGTTAGCTGGCATAAGAGTTGTATGCAATGAGCCCATCTGGGGCTTTACCATTTTTCTTTTCTCTAATCACAGTCCACTTGGAGGAGACATGTGATGTGGGGTTCAAAATGGTCACAGTAGCTACAGACTTATGAGAAGGCAATGGCAATAGGCTCCTGCTGGCCGCCTGTATGCCTGAAGCTGGCAGTCACTGCTCTTACTACCTCTGCCCACCCCCCTCCCACCACTAGGTTGGGGGGTTGTGGTTTCCATGAAAAGAACAAGAAAAGTTAGAAGACAGCCAAATGGCAAAGGCAGCTTATGATGGACAGCCACCTTCCAAAAGCAAAAGATGGGATGGCAGGAGCTGCAGAGCCAGGCCCAGAGAAACCTGGAGAACTAGGAACAGAGTATGGACACACTGCCACCCATTGTTGCTCCTGTGGCCTGCCTGCCATCTATAGGAGAAATTAATAAATACTATCACATAACTTGCAAATACCCATCATGTGAAAGTAAAACCAATAAAAACCAGGACTTAAAAAAAAAACAAAAAACATTTTGGCATTTTGCACCATCTTCCTAGAGGGCAATCGATGATACATAAAACAAGCCATTAAAAAAGTCACAAATCCTGACCCAGGCACGGCAATTTCTGGGAATTTAGTCTCAACACTGAAAAGAAAGAAGCAATGTGTACAGAAACTTTTTCAATAGTATTGTTAAAGTTAAATTATCATTCAATAGACTATTATTACATAATCTTTTAAAATATTTGTGATGTGTAAAACTACACAGAAATGTGTGTAAGCTTAAAGCTGAAGAAAGGAACACAAATTACATACACACTTTGTATACTGATGTATATATAACTTCTTATACGGGAAAATGCGAGAGGCCATAAAGAAATGTACATAGCTCTTGTTTATACAAAGCAGTTATAAAGAAAGCTTTGGTAAATTGATCTCATTATTTAAAGGCAGGAGATAAGCGAGAGGGATAAGCAAATTTATTGTCCAAATGCCTGCTTACCTCAGATCACTCAATGACTACAGTCAGGAGCAGCCAGATTAATTCACTTTTCAACCATTCCTATCATCTCAAAGGGTCAAGTTGCAGCTAAAAGCTTTTGACTATGCAGTCTTTATACTAACGAGAGACAGAGTCCTTGGACAAGAACTTCAGCAAGTTCAGGGGCTCCAACATAATCTCCAAGCAGAGAAACGTAGTCACACCCTCCCCGGATGTTTAACAAGCAACAGGCAACAAGAAGCAGATCTGCCAAGTTCCACCCTACTTGTAGACCCACAGCTAACGTTGCACGTAACTTGCAAAGAAAGGGAAATGGAATTACCGACACACTCCAGCAGTGTGATCTGACGAGCCACTGTTCTCTGTACCAGAAACGGAAGACCAGAGCCACTTCCCGATGTGCACGAATGGTCCAATAAATCCTGTGGTTCAAGACAAGGAAAAGACACCACTGAGGAACAGCTCCAGTTTAGAGTATGAGCATGCATGCTGCAATTCGCATGGGGGCAGGGATCTTGGACATGCGGTCCATTCACGTGTATGGAAAGCTCCACTAAAGAAGGACTCCTTTTATTTCTTAGAAAACTGGAAACTAGCCCTTTCCCTAATATGTGATAGGTTTTCCTGAGAGAAATAAGTTGTCCTTTCCTATACCCAGAGTTTTAGACTAAAATATATAAAGAAAGAAGCTGAATGGACAAAGTTGAAGATAAAATAGAAAGTCCCAGAAGCAGGGCTGAGCAGTAGAAAGAAGAGCGAAAACAGGGGAAGGACCTTCAAGGCTAAGAGCTGGGCATAAGTGACCATATTCTGCTCTTTTCATAAGCCTCTCTAAAAGGATCCATGTTAGTTGACCTGCCAACTAAGGAATTCTAATAAGGAACAAATGACTCTTAAGATCTGTTTGTATTGGAAAGACTCCAATAGCCATATGGGTCATCAAACTGCTACACTCAAGCAAGAGGGGTTACCTGGTAGAGGTTACCTTTTAGATAGGTGAGGGAAAATAGGGCCACAAAAATAATACCTACATGTCATTTCTTAATGTGAATTACCCACAAATTAGAGAAAAATTAAAACTTTCATTAAAAACATAAAACTCTGTGCCTAATCGACTTCTAAAAATGAACATATTGTGAAAAAATATCCCCAATTAGTTGGTTCATAAATTTTTCCTTCCTACTCTCAGCGCAAGCCAAGAAGCAGAAGTCATTTTGTGTCTGCAATGGATTATCTGTCATAAACATACTGGGCCCGTGCTGATGGGAAGGCTGCAGCAATGTTGAGCTAACGTTCCCCAAAGCTCACCCTTTCCCAAACACTTTAGCTAGCCTGTTAAAGTAATGTATTGATTTGTCTGAATTTCATCTTCTTTTATTTACTCTGAGTACCACTGGGAAGTATTGTTGATAATCAAAATTACCAAAATCCGAACATCCAAAGGCAAAAATTTAGAATCCTTAAAAACCACAAAACAGATTATCAACAAGAAATTGAATGTAGATGAAGCAATTTCACATCTCACTAACCATCTATGTTGCTGCTCTTTTTCTCTTTATTCATTCCATGATTTTTGAGACAATAATTCTGAAAATTAAACGGATGTGTTGTTTTTTCTCAATGTATAATCCTGGTCCTAAACCTCCTTCACAGACCTAAGGGAGGTAGGGGGAATATCAACTGAACACTAACAATATCTATTTCAGGTCCTGGATCCTAAACCTTCTTTTTCAACATAGGGGAGATGTTCAGTAAGGCATGCTTTTTTTGAGTCATAGAAATGATCACCTAAAAAAGCAAGTATGTAGACCAATGATGACAATTTGTTTTAAACAGGGTTCTTTACTGTTATTATACATGATATACTGTCATCTAATGTGGTTGAGTTGGGAAGACTAGTTTAGCATATACTCGCATTCCTCTTGCAAAATCATGTCAGCAATCACACAAGATACTCCTGTCATTGCCCATTGTGATTAATTCTGGTAGCAGTTCTGGAGAACAAAGTTCTGACTAATCTACGTTAGAGCCTTTCTTTGTTAAGCTTTGTCAGGATTCCACCTGGTATCATCTTACTACTAACTCCATAAACTCATTTAATTTTCCCCTTAAAATTCGAAATAAACTTCTGAGTAATGTCGAAAGAAAACCTGTATTTCTTCTACTTATTGAAATGGAATGTCCTTATCTCCTCTTTTCCCAGTTTTGCTCTACCACAATTTAAACAAGGAAGTCAAAGGAAGCTGAAGCAAAGTGCCTTCCCCCTTCTCCATACAAAAAAGTACACCTGACTCATGGCCCAGAGATGGGGAAAGCAGTAGCATGGGACATTTCCCAGCCTGTATCAGCCACCGCCAAGTGTTTTAACAACACGAACAATTCGTAGCACCTGAACTACAAATACTGGCGAGGACAAGTCTTCTCCAGCGAAAAGGAAGTTGCAAGGCAGGCTTACTTGCAGAACTTCCAGATGCTTTTAGGCTTGTTGCCTAGCAGAACAAAACTTAACACAAGATGATTTCAGGTAATACACAGTCACAGCGTTAAATAAGATTGAATCACATTAGAAAGTTATTAGCTTGATCCTCTTTCAATTCATCATAGTATGACAAGGGGAGAGTCTCGATTTGGTAGTGGCGTGTCATTAACACCTCCAACACTCACTAATCTTTGCCATTTTTCAGAGTATGCATCAGACTCAGCACCGTATCTCTTATTACTTTTCTCTTTTGCACCTTATGGCAACCTATTCATAGCAAGAGATTCCCTTTTCTCACTGAAAGTTTAAAGTTTCTTTGAAATTAACATTGACAAACAATTCCAAAAAGCAAAAAAAGGAAAACAGTCACTTTTTAATGTCATTAATCATTTAAAAAAGTTCAAAAGAGTAACTTTAAAACATGTAAACATAGTGGTTTCTAACCCTGTCCTGTCTGTCCATTAGGATAGCTACAAGCCACGTGCTGACAATGAGCAAGTGAAATGCAGCTTGTCTGCACTGGTATATGCTTAAGTGTAAAACACCAGACTTTGAAAACTTAGTTCAAACAAAAAGAATGTAAACTACCTCACTAATAATTATTTATGACTATATGTTGAAATGATAATAATTATATTAAGTTAAATATATTGTTAAAGTTAATAGAACCTGTGCTTTTTTTATTTTTTTAACTTTTTAAAAGGTAGCTAATAGAAAATTTTAAATTACCTATGTGGCGCACATATTTCTACTGGCCAGCACTGGTTTAAGCAAGTGACTACACACCACAAGGGGGCAGCACAGGAGCATGACAATTTTAATAACTGCTTTTTTTGGATGTCAAGTTTTAAAGTCTTAAATTACTGGGGAAAGTGACTTTTAATATTAAGCAAAAGATACTTTTTTTGGAACTACTTTTATTGCTAAAAATAGAGTAACTGAGTACCAAAACTCCAAGCACTCCCAAAAGGTACAGGCAACCATTCTCTGTCTTCTCTTAATCCCAAATGAAAAATAACTACCAAGAATCTACTAAAATAAATCTCCTCCCTCATTGAATGTAAATGTCTCATACAGGTGCCAGCACATGCTTGCTGAGGGCTTAAGTGACCAGGGGTATGTGTGCACATTGTCCAGCCAACAGTTACTGGTTAGCATTTCATGCCTGAAATAAGACAGCATCTTCAGCCATTTCTGCTATGCTTGGGTTTCCCTGGGGTCACAAACTCACTGCTAAAGTGCTGTCTCCAACATTGGTGGTGATGAGCCCTTCGATGGTGCCGTACTCCACATCTCTGGGATTGAGGCGTTCTTGGTTGCGCCTTTTGAATTTTCGGAGAGCCACTCCCAACAGGCAAGCTAGAAGGCATATCGCGAACACCACGGACAGAATAATGAGGCCGACCTCCAAATGGAAATTCTGTGTTGCAGGAAAGGACTTCCCTGGAGATGGGGGCAAAAAGGGCAATGGCTCTAAGGATCACTGTTTACTTATTATTTAGCATAACCAGGACGGAATAAGTACCTCCTGATCCTGACCACAGAGTTTCCTAAGTCACAAAGTGTTAAAATTAAAATACTTTCTAACACTTAGCCAGTGGCCTGGTCATTTAAACCATTACTACATTTAGTCACAACTGGAGCTTGGAAAAATTCCACTGAGAATCAACTGTATTAATATATATTTATGAAAGTGTTTTTTAAATATAAAGTACTCTACAAATCCTTGGTACTTTTCTTATTAACTTGGATTTGATCTGTAAGAGTGTTTCATCAACAAGCCCTTACAAACATCATGATATACTCTTCCAGCGGGAAAGTGCTATCCAGGTCAAAAGCAAATTGCCCAATCTACCGTCTCTCTCTTTGAGGTATCTTAGATGTCTCATTGCTGAATTATCAGTGATCTTTTTACCTCATGATTTCTGCCTGGGAACCAGTTCATTCATCTGTTCTTACTTGTTCAACTTCATTCACTCTCTCAAATCATTCACTCACTGACTCACTCCCTTATACAGACATTATTTATTACATTATCCATTCAAACATCTGTGCATTCATGTGAACTCACATACCACTCAAGCAAATATTCACAAAGACTTTCTACTTGTGCCTAGTGAGTTAAATCAAAATTTCATAGTTGGACAGCAAAGGTCCATAACGAGAAGGCCCCAAAACAATAATCATAGCTGAATTTCAGGCCCTTCGTGACATTATGTCACCACCAAGCCCTGTCCTTCCCCAAATATGCCTTAATCTTTCCCGTGTCCCTACCCACCTCAGCCAACCCATCTCAAGCCTGACTTCCTTTATACATTTCTGTTAACTTCCCAAATCGAAATGAATCAACGACTTGGCACACAATACTCCATGGTACATGTCGTTTGTATGATAAAGTATAAAACTAATCATATGCAACATTAAGTTATAAATATTGTACCCCCTAATTAAATTAGAAAGTCCTTAAGTAAAAAAAAAACACATTTTCTATTTCAGCTTAGAGTCTAGCAGAGTGTTCTACAGATTAGGAACTTTGACATACATATAATTTTTGTGTGAATGCTGGTGTTTCTTCATATCCATCCGCTCTTATTAAAAATTTAACTCACAAAGTTTATTCCATCAAGTACCCTTTTAGTTTTAACCACTTAAATACTTTGATCCCTTTTAAAAATCTTCTTTTATTATTCAAACCTATTTGCTTATCAGAATATATAACCTTTTTTTAAGGTCATCATCCTGACAAAAATTGTGATGACATGATCTTGTATCAGTTTTTTTTTTTCCTTTCTCTTCCTTGCTGGCTGACATTTCTGGCAGTGGATGGTCCAAGTAGCCTTTCCTACTCCACTCTCTGGTTTGTTACTTCATCTGCAAGTGCAAAATTAAATAATGGGCCTATTAAAAATCACTATATACTAAGAGAGTAAATTTGACTTGGAGTGAGTCTCAAAGACTAAGGTACATTATATTTGTAGGGACTTTGAGATCACACTCGAGGGCTCATTTTATGAGGAAATGACTTCAGAGGAGGCCTGATTTCCAACCGGATACTGAATCCATACTGAATATGATACACAGAAGATTCCACATAAACAAGGTTTATGGGACATCTCACCCAGCTTGAAGTTTCAGCGACAGATCACTGGGAATCAGACACAGGAGAAAAGGTTAGTGAGCCTTTCTTTGTCTCCTTCCTTGTAAAGAAGCAAAGGTATTCCACTCAGTCACTAGTCTTATTTTCTGTTTCTTCCCTATGCACTTAACATAGAGATGCGTATTTACTAAGCAGAAGTGTTTCAGAAATGATGACATCACGGCTCCTCGGTAGAAACAGATATCAGGAGCTATTCACCTGCTTGTGACTGCTAAGAGAAGTCTGGCCAGCCACACCGTCCCCAAGTTGGACATCACCTTGCTTGCCTTCCCAAAAATATCCATCCTCCTTTTAGATTCTGAAAAGCTGTGTCTTTCTTTTCCTTCCCTAGAGCTAGCTACCTGCCTGCCACCCATTGCCTCTGTTTCAAAGAGTAGGAGGAAAGGGCGGTAGCTTCTTATATCTTTAACCCACACGGAATCAGGACAAAACTAACGAAAAGGCTTGATCTAGAAATAGAAAGTCCAAGGGAACCTTTGGTGGGCAGCTGGGCCGTGATGTTCCTGTTACACCAGTCTCCCTGGCAGCACTCCACAGCTTGGCCAGGTGAGGGCGGGGTCTTACAGGTCATCTTGCCCTGCTCGTACACCTGGAAGCAGCCCTTCTGGTAGACGTGGAAGCCATCGTTTATGCTCAGCGAGGAAAAGCACTGCTGGCCTTCACAGTGGTCCTCGTTCCCACAGGAGAGGCCTTCACACACACACATGTAAAGTTTGGGGTTTACCTTGGGTTTCTCATCTGCAAAGGAGACAGGAAGGGGGAAACATCACTGCATGGCTTGAACCCCCACTGGGGAAATAATACAGTTTCCCCAAGACCATTACAAGCACATCAATCAAACAGAAAGTCCAGCTAAGCACCACCATTGGCCCTGACGTTCACAATCTGTTCTCTTGTCTCTCTCACTTGGCCAACCACCAAATAATAATCACCCCTCAGTATGCAAATGCATCTATATAAGCTGTGTACTCTTACAGATCATGTCCACAGGGTTCTGAAAATGAACTTCTCCCACTGTACTTTTCATGTTATCTGTGGCCTGATGGGCCCTCATATCCCATGTCTTGCTTCAAAATAAGATGCATTCCCAGACCATAACACTCATCGCCTTTATTTTATGTAAAAAAAGAAAAGAACCCCAAATGTGTGGGGGCTGTTACTACCTACCGGTTCCTGCTAACTCCATACAAATCTCCATCAACTAGTAATACAAGGAATGCTGATGTTCCCGCCACTATCTGTTTGCTTTAGAAACATGGCAGTATAATAAGAGTTTTCCAGAATGTACCATCTATAATTACAAATTCATATTACTGATATTTTCAGCTAGATGCTTAGACTAATTTTTCAGTAGTAGTAACACTGCAGTTTTTACATTGATTGCAGTGGGGATTCATAGCTGCTTACACATTTTCAACTGGCAGAAAGAAATTTGGCACCCGTTATTGAAGATGAGGGCATAAGGAAATCAAGGGAGTAGAACAACGTTTGAACAATAAGGTAACAAGTGGGAGCAGGGGAGTAGCCCACACCTGGGGGCTCTGAGGTAATGGAAATATATCATCAGTGAAGGAACCTCATCAGATATCCTCATGGTTTCCTTCTGAAGACACTCGTTCACAATTTCCCTTTTCAAATCACTCTCTTCCCCTCCCTTGTTAGAATGATTAGTTCAGACTTGCTGGTCCCAACAGTTTCCACTAGTGGGGAAGGAAAGTGAAGACAGAATGTAAACAGCCAAGTCCTGGAGGCCACTGGTTAGTTAGCTAAGGCCACTTTCACAAGAGGCACTGTTCATATAAGGAAATTCAGCTCTCAGAGATCCCTCTGAAGGTCCATTGCGCAGACGGGCCACCTTCTGATCCTTGAACCTTCTGTAACAGGTCGTTGAGATAACTGCTTCTTTCTTAAAACAACAGGTCGCCGGCTGCGCTCTCATGAGGAGACCGTAAGGTAAGGTCTTTGAAAATGTCAAGTTCATTTATGCAGATTTGTGTAGGCATGTGTAGAGATGTGGGTTATCTCAAAAAGAGAAAAAGCATTCTTAATCTTTCTTCTTCCCTCTTCAAAGAAGTGAAAAATAGTTCACTGCCCACTGCAATGTGAGTGACACGTCCCACAGAGTAAGAGCATGCAGACACACAGACACAAGCCTTCTATTTATAAGTGACTTGCTAGTTCTTTTGAAAACCACAGGGGCTCATCCAAGAGCAAAGACATGCCTGAAAGCAGAGAACCCGAAATAGCCACTGACAGTGTATGTATGTCACCAAGTCTCACCCCTGAGAATCAAAAGCCCTCCGACATCTTTAATGAGCAAAAATTGTAATGAGCCAAGAGATAGTCTTTATTTTCTCTGCCTAGAGAAATTCCAGCATCACTCTAGTTCTATGAGGATGAGAAACGTACATATTTGTTGACATAATCCAGCAAAAAGTTTACACTTGCCAAAAGCGAGTTGAAAGATAGTATTTCTAGGGAGTCTAGACTTGCTTGCCACTCTTGAATGGCACAAAGCTGGGCTGAGAGTTGGCGTCTTTGTTGCCCAACAGGTGATTACTCTTTGGAGGGAAACGCATGGCAGGGTAAGGGAGAGAGTTTACGGTGTCCTACTGATCTGTTTGTGATCTGCAGCAGAAAATTAAAAGGACCATATTTAAAGCCTGTAAATACTGCAATTTATGTACATTTGCATCACAAACATTTATTTTAACGTATTTTTTAAAGGTCATATATATCTAAGGATACATCCACAACACATTAAAGAGGTCAAGTCTGTTGGCACTGGGTTGGAGATGAGGGGTTGGTGTTGGGATGAAGGAGTAACATGAAAAATAATACAGGCGAGTAGCTGCTCATGGAATGACCATGGGTTGAGGAATAGAAATTACTCAGCTTGTTGCCCACTAGAACAAGAAATAAGAGACTCCTGACCACAGAGAGCTCACTCATCACTGACCCTATAGAAGTGGATGGTCCAGTGCACTGAAGAATTAATGCCACTTTTTGCTTCTAATAAAAAATGGCAAGTTTTAAAAAAATAAGATAACAATAATAATTTCTCTCATGCTCTCAGAGTGAACTCTGCTTTTAAAGTTCCAGCTCAAACTGAACTCTAGGTCCACAGACACAAGCTATGGATTGCCTTGCAGGGTCTGTAGCTTTTAATGTGGGGACGGTGTGACAGATGTTGGGTCTGTAACCTAGAGTTTTGCTAGAATTGAGCAGCCTCAAGTAAACACTACCTTTGGTTGAACTCAGCTCACTCCAACCCTCTATGCAGTGACTAATGGGGTGGACATCTTCATCACATCTTAGCCTGTGGGGTCATAAACTAAGCCAAAGAGATTCATTCATTTATTAAACACTTTCCTTGAATCTTTATATCCCTCCTCTAGTTGTCTACAGATGACCAGGGTTTGACTACATTTAAGTTGGTAAATTTTTTAAAAGGTCACAGACTAGGAGTTTCATAGCCTTCCCTCTACAATCCAGACCAAGAAAAAAAGGAAAGAAAGGTGGCTGTTAATGACGTCTGATAACTAACTCGATCTCCGATGTGGGGAGCCACGAGCCGGTCAGGCAGTTAGCTAATGGGCAAGTACCAAACCTTCACGTTGCTCCCCGTTTTGATTCTCAGTAACGCTTATTCTTCTTAATGCACATACTCCATGAAACTAAGTAGCAGAGCCTTGCATGAGTCTAATTTTTATATGCAGCCAAATACAAATGAAGACCCTAAGTTCGTAAGACTAAGGACAACTGTATGCACCCCACACCTGTGCACACGCCTGCACCCATGCGCGCGCCTGCCCCCATGCACCCCGTACCTGTGCACACGTCCGCACCCACGTACCCGTCCGCACCGACTCACCCCATACCTGTGCACACATCCGCACCCATGCATGCATCTGCACCGACTCACCCCATCCATACATGTGCACACGCCTGCACCCGCACCGATACCCCACCCCTGTGCATGCGCCCGCACCCACACACATGCCTGCACCCACAAACCCCACACCTGTGCACGCGCCCGCACCCACAGTACACGCCCACTTCCACACGCACAGTAGTTCCAGGCCACTTGGGCAATTTCATCTGACAGAGGGGATTCGTGGAAGAAATGCCAAAGGGATTTTCTGAGCTAGGATTACTAATACAACAAAGATTAAAAGTAAGGTAGCAGTTTTTTCAGACCTTAATATCCACAGTTCTAAGGAACCCAGCAGGCCCCCAAATGCCCATGACTCACAGGTTTAGTGTTGGTCAAAACTTAGGAATAACTGTAACAACATGTGGGCCTTTGATATTTTATTTGGGGCAGGCTTGAGGAGAGAGGGACGAGCATTATCACAAACTCCTTTTAGGGCCACAGGTAAGGGCCTAAGGCCTCCAGTCTCTCAGACTGTGATATGAATGGCTGCACATCAAGGAACACCAAGGAGCGGATAATGGCCTTCTGTCACTACTTCAACAGGACAGACAGGAAGTGCTCTATCTGCTTTGAAGTTCTTTGCACAGGCAAGTGTAAAATAGAACTAGTAAGTGCCCTGCAGAGGGCAGTAAGCCCACTCCACCCAACTGACACTCATTTAAATAATTCATAATTTCAATGTCAAGCCAGAGATAGTCCCTCTCTGCAGAGCTCACCCACACTGTTTGTTCTAAAAGGCACCTCCTGGTGTTACTCAGTGTTAGGGCTGGCACTGTGTGCCCTTTGTGTCACCAGAACCGGGCCCGTGTGAACACACCTGCAACCTGGATCTGGCTGGGAACAACAGGGAGTTCTCAAGGCCACGTGGGATGAGGACCCCGGGCTGGCTCCACGACCATGAAGGCTCAGAATCCCTGGGGTTCACCAGAGCCAAATCTTCCAAAAGATTTTTCTTGTTCTGGGTGATACTTAGCTTACCATCTGGACACACCTACCCTCAGAACCTAGTCCTAGACTGTCAGAGGAAGAGGCAGAGCAAAGAGCATTGTGAAACTCAGAATAGGCACACAAGACTGTCCACAGTTCCGGTTATCTCGCACGTCACAGTAAAAGTATTCACATTTATGTTTCAAGTAGGACTTGAGTAATACAGGCAGGACACTATGGACTTAACCTCAGTGTTCATTCTCCCTCCCACCTGCCCATACTACTTTACAGCATTTCAACTGACTATCATTCTAAATATGGACAAGCCCCACATTTCCCACTAAAGTCTTTGACATGAGAGAAAACAAGAAAATGCTACAAGTAAACCGGCCTGTAGCTATGACCCTGGGTGTCAGCAAAAGGCTGAATTTCTTCCAGGTTCACCTCAAAGTAGCACAAATAACAATGCAGTTATTAAACTATTGTTATAAAGTCCAACAGCTCAGAATTTTAGCCTAAAAAAGGATCCCCAAACATCCCTGGACTCCTTCCAACAGTATAAACGATTGATTCACTTGAAATGACATCTTGTATTAAGCTTATAGATGTGGGAGCCCTTCCATCATCTCCTAATCCGAGAGTGCAGTCTGGCACCTCTCCAGAATCTGAAAGCATTTGAGATCTCTGGCATTAAACAAAGGCTTAAGAAAGGATTTTGCAATGCCAGGTATCACTGCCAGCAAGCCTGCTCCTGAGACAGAAACACAAAGGTCAGACAGAATGCCTAGTGAAGGGCATTTGACGGTCTGGCAAGAAAGCAGGCTACCTGCTCAGGAATAAAATACACCAAATGCCTAAATGCTCTCATGGTAAAACACCCATTCAAGGAATCCAAATCACATTTTTGTCCAGATCAGAGAAACTGATAAAGCTGTAAAGCCGAAAAGAAAAAACATCCCAGGAGTAGAAAATAGAGGCGTTTGAATAAAATATAGATTAGAGTAACAACAGAAAAACGATTCTAGGATTTCCAAGATTTGGAGCTCATCATGCCCAAATGTGTTCGGCCTCTAGTGTTCTCTCACTAGGCAAATGGCATCCCCGATCAGATGTACAAGTCTGAGACTCTCCAGCTTCCGTTACCCTCAAAATAAGCCCACAGTCGTTAATCTGGCCTACAAAGTCCCAGCTGAGCTGTCTCTACCTCTCCAGCCTCACCTCGTAGGCCCTCAGCTCCTAGAAGGCTTCCTCCTGCTTCAGGATCTCAGACCCTTCAGCTGTGGAATTCCCTCCACGTGGGACGCCTATGCCCTCCCTGCCAACATCCCCACTGTCCGGTTAGGGCCTCACTTCCCCTCAGATCTCACCTTCCATGTCACTTCCTCAGAGAAGCCTTTGTTCACGCACACGAATCTGAGTAGGAACCCCGTGTACGTGCCCGCATACGTGTGTCTGCATGGCTGCTGAATGTCCAGGTCTTTCCTCTGAACTGGGAGCACCACGAGGGGAGGCACCGAGTCCAGTCTGCACACCATGATGTACCCCACAACTGTCCCGGCACTCGGCAGGTGTACAGCCCTGATGGATATTTGCTTTGGAATGAATTTTCACTTCACAGAAAGGATTTAGAGGTGGGAAGAGACACGATGCTGGTTTTCAGAGCAGACTGAGCTTATAAAGTCTCTAAATGTCAGCAGAGATCTTAAGGCAAGGCTTAGTCACCGAGCCAGCATGTCTGTGCAAACCACTTCTTCCTAGAGGAGCTCGCCACGGCATCACATCTGTTCACCTAGCCGAGCCTACCACTGTGGGAAATTAGTATCTTTGGCGGTGTGGTAGATTTTTGGTTTGCTTGTTTGTTTGTTGGAGGAAAGAGGTGAAATGCAAGAGTTCCTAAGACAAGGAATTATTTAATACATTGATAGAATAGCAGGGGCTTTAACGGGTGGTCCTTTCTTAGGGGGCCGATATGAGGACTTCTGGCTGTCACGATGCTGTGATGATCAGGAAGAGAGGACGATCATAACACAGAATGGTGACTCCAGCCAGAGAGGGGGTCCCGCAGAACGTCCCTGCTCGGCAGTGACAAACCTGCCCCCTGGTCTTTGCTGCCGTTTTCCTCCTATCCGTGAAAATAATGGCATCTTCAGCAGGGAGTGGGGAAGAGTGAATTGCATCATTTCTTTTCCCCTTCTTGCTCTGCTGAAGGTGATAAGGATTCCTAAGTCATCCTGCATTTGAACTGCCGAAGCTGAGAGGGAAAAAAAAGTGCCATCTGTTTATTTTGTGTCTGGGCTGACTCCTCGTCTCTGAAATACTCCCTGTAAATTAAGCCTATTGCAGCAGCCACACCTTCTATTTCAAAGCCAAAAACTTGGTCTGTGTTTAAGTGACTAACCAGTTAAAGAACACTATGGAGTATTGACTTAGGACAATATTGGTCTGTCTTGTTTGTGCTTTTTACGATTCCCTGAATAGAGCAAACAAGGCTTAACACAAGCACCATGTCCAGGAAGCAACTCCTTACCATGGGGGGTCATAATGACCCCTTTCTTCATTTTGCCTTCAAACTGCTTGAATCTCTCTGCTTCTGAGAAACAAATGATTATGAGGCCTGATGTCAATTACCTACTAAGGAATTCTTTTGGAGATCAGAAAGTACCGCCCTATCCCACCCCCAAATATTGGCAAGGCCCATGTCTGAGCAAAGCTCCACTCACAGGCAGAGTAACAGAGTACAACAGCCAGAAGGGAGAAGAAACAAAGACCCAGTGAATTAGAAGCATTTTGGGAAAGTCATTACCTGTTTAGATTTAGAAGAGAGCCAGTGAGTGACAAGGTACCACGTATTCAATGTCTCAGACTAGAAGCTCTGTTCACCATGTGGGAAGAGTATTCCTGCCTCATTTTGAGGCTCTCACCCTGTTCATTTCCCAAGATTGATATTACCAGTCATAAAATCAGATCCTACAGCGACCATGAGATAATTGAGTTTGGGTCACTTTGAGTTTATTGTTTTTTTACCAGTGAGCCCCACAGAACGGCTCCAGGTGCCTACACTCAAAGTAGAAGCTGAAAGCATTTCTTCAGGCTAACTAGAGAGTGAATGGCTGCTATGCGGAGGGTGTCCTGTCCAGACTCTATACTGAATTATTCTGGTTTACAACAAACCTTAAACAAGGATAGAGACACCAGACAGGACAGTGGACAGTGTAGAGACACAAGACGGGACAACGGAGAAGGAGCTATTCCCCTCCTGTGCTCTACTCAAACTTTTCCTCTGAGATTCAGGGACTGGGCCTCCATGCTTGCCAATCTCTGCTCTACTTACTTCCAGCAAGCTGCCACACATTCCACACCCTTTCCAGAAGCTTTCAAACCACAGAGATAAACCCTTCAGAAGATAGGCAGGGCTCCAATTTGTTGAACAAGTCTTAGAATACCAGCCTGTAGGCACTGTGGTACCCACAGCTAAAGGTGAAAATGTCTAGAATTACTTAAACTCCTCCTCTCCAGTGCCCTGTCCTACCTTGCCACAAAGAAAAGCACAGAGGGAACAAAGTAATTTATAGGCTATTTTCTTTCCAGCCCAGAGGAAGCCAAAGGGTGATATCCAAAATATCCAAGGGAAAAAAACTGGCACAGAGCCTAAGTTTCTGATACTACGACTTCCTCATCCCCCAACTTCCCATTTTATGTCGCAGGGTCCTAGCCAGGTCCAGAATGCTGTGAAAGGTTAGTGAAAAAAGGAATCCCACATTTTCAATCCCATGAATACATGCCTTGTGCATTTATCCCAGCCTTTATAACTAGATCTTTGCATGTCTTCTTTCCCCTATCAGTCTCATTAATATGTCCACAAGAATTCATCAACTCCCCAATTCAACACATTTCTGAAGACTGGTATTATCAGTCATGGAGTAAGGATCCTAAGGCACCATGAGACAACTGAGTTTGGGTAATTCTGAATTTATTGTTTTTTAACCTGTGAGCCCACAGAAAAGCTCCAGGTGGCTACACTCAAGGTAGAAATGAAAGCATTTCTTCAGAGTGCTGTGAACCAGAACTGGTTTTCCAAACACACATTCCCTCCCCTCCAATCTCTGTGGTACAGCACACCATTCCCAGCTTCCACAATCATCTTGGACCTTGGCAGAAGAAAGGCAGCTAAATCTGAGATGTGTCACGAGGCTGCTGGCTGGGAAGCAAGAATATCTAAACACAAACCAAGAGGAGAGCAACAGGCCAGTTTCCGCAGATTCCCTTTGGCTCCTGTAGCTGCAGAGCACCGACAGCCTAAAGATAACCCAAGTATCCACGAAGGGTCACTTTTAAATAGTAGCTTTAATACTGCCAGTCATTTCAGAGGTATTTACTTCCAGAGCCTGTTTCCATCCACATTGGCGTGCCAAGCATGCCCAACAACGGCCAGCCCGCTGAAGAGATGGAAGCCCAGAAGGAAATGGAAGGGGTCCCAAAGGGGGACAGACAGCTCCTACCATGCTGTGATCCTATTCTATGCCCGCATTTAGACTGCTGAGAAAGAATAATCTAGCAAAGAGACACCATGAGAAGTGATCTACTGACAACCATTGTGGATTAAAGAGCAGGTAGAAAATCAAAAACAGTTTAGCTCAATGCCTCCCTTTTCTAAAACTGAGGCAGTATACACCAGGGATGGCTACCTTCCAGGAGTTTTTTAGGAAAGCCTTTCCCTCCAAAAGAAAACTTACACCTCTCAGCCTACCGGACCACAGTTTGGCTGAGCAAGAAGTGTAGGGAGTGTTCAGCGCATACTGTACACACACAGCCATGGTGGCCACCTACTACCCACAGAAGTGACAAATAGAAATATTCAAAAGAGGCTGCTGCTTTTTTTTTTCTTCCTTTTAAGCCCGGGCCAAAGTTCACAAGATCTTCCCAAGAACCATTAAAATGCACTAGGCCCCTCACCTGTCCACCAAGCTGAGCCCACACTGTTCCAGGTGGCAGTCAGCCAGGAGCTGGTGTTCGAGGGACAAGCGCTAGGTGGGCTATTTTCAGTTGCAATCAGCTCAGTCGGGAGCTGCACATGCTTAGCAGGCAGGCGAGTTTTGGTTGCATTTCAAACTCTGGGCAGCCAAGAGACGTACACCTTCCACAGCTGCCAGGGCGACCAGCTGCCCGGTGCTCTTCCCAAGACAGGAGCGATGGAAACAAGACAACCTGGCCAGCCAACATGCCAGTGAGCAAGCTGTACCTCTCATTCCATGGCCTGGGTTATTCTGAGCTGGGCTTATTGACACTCCATGGCAACACAGGGACAGAGAGCCAGCTAGGGGGATTCAAATGTCTTGCAAAAGTTGCTAGAAAAGTCAGCAGCTCAGTCCTCTGTTTTCATGATACATGTACCAGTGGAATGATTACTAGGCTATTTTTGTTTTGCTGCTATTGTTATTATTGGTGAATAATAAGAACAAGTTCTACTCTTAGACCCAAGGTTTTGTTTTGGTTTGTTTTCGTCTTGATTGCCACCATAAGGTGCCCCAGTTGGGAAGCCTTGGAAAATGCAGCGACGCTGAGGGAGGCCTGTGTTCTCGTTTCTCCACCTCTAATCTTACCATACAACTGTGATCCATGCCCACCACACCATGTTCTCAAAGCGCACAAACTGCCCCTGCACTGTAACTCTCACCTTCCCGGGACAGGAGGGAGAGAGCACCTTGGGCACAAGGCCCTGCCAGGCCAGCAGGGCCTCAACTCCCAACCCCTCCAGGGACTGCCCTGGCTGGCCGCAGGGCCCAGGCAGCATCCTCTGTCCCCAATGCCCAAAAAAGGCCCTTCTTGGTCCTTGTTTTGCTGGTCCAGTGCCTGCTCATCCTTCCAAACTCTGCGTCCCTGGACTGCTGTTCCCCATCCCAGCCCAGGGTGATATGAAGGCCCTCCCTGTGGAAACCCACGGGGCTGTGCTGTGACCTCTGTCTTATCCAACCAGGCTGTGACTCCTTGACAGCACTTGGAACCACTTCTAGGTTTCTAGCTGCCCTCACCAGCGCCTACCAGTGGATTCATGTTAATTTATCCACTGAAAGAACTTAAGATTGTCTTCTGATGCTCTTTTCCCAAAGTCAGAATAAACTCTTTCAAAGGATATGCTCTCTTATCATCTCTCTCCTCAGCCTAGATCAGTCTCTCTGTCTCTTAAAATTCTATCTTTTTCACATTACAATACTTACTCTTACTATAGCCAACATTATTTATTCCTTCATTTGTCAAATATCCACTGAGCACCAATGATATGCCAGAAACTGTGTTAGACAATGGGGATGAAATGACCACCATGGAGTCCCAGCCTCTTGGTCTAGGGCTCCTCACAGCCGCCCTGCCACAGCCTCCACTGTGCTGCTGGGGGAACCACGCCTGAGAGGTGAAGTAGCACATGCAGGCGGAGACACAGGAAGAAGGAAGCACATACATTTGGCTCGTGACGGTGACTCTGTCTCTCTCCTGAGAAAGGCCGGATTCCTCTGCATGGCCGAGAACCTTCTTTACAGAAGAGCCTCTTTGACTAGCAATCCCATTAGCTATCAAAAATTAGCCTGACCCTTTGCAAAACTAGCAATCTGAAACATTTGAACTAGGACATGATGTAAATGTTAAAGAGAGGCAGTGATTGGGTGACTCTCAATGGCCCTTTGCAGTGTTATATACGCCACCAGAGCCAAATTCTGAGCTGGACCGAGGGTATGTTCTTCCCTATCTACTCTTTACTTCACAACCTTCCTGACTGCATCTGATTGTTTTGTTTTTCTCATTCATACTGCCTTGATGGAGGTACCAGAATGCAGAAGGTAAAACAAACGCAACGAAAATGAATACAAGAGTCCACTCCCCCTCCAAATCACCCCTGGAATCAAAACCACAGGCCCAGAGTTGGGATCTGGTGTTTTTTAAAGGTGAATGTCACTACCGCCTTCCCAAGAGAAATTTCTCCTTCTTCCTCCTACTCCTCCTCTCCTTCACACATCCCCCAAAGGACACATCCTCAGAAAGCCCACGCTCCACTCTAACCCGTAACAAAGAATTAGATGGAGCATTACGTGGATCTGGGACGTGCCCTGCTCTGTGGAGCTCAGATTCAGCTGATTAGAATCAGCTCAGAATTTAGCAGCTGTTCCATTGTTATGACCAAGCCTGACAAGGCACCAGTGCAAACTTCCCTCTTCCTGTTCACAGTCACTGGCTTAGAGATAGGGAATGGTCAGGCTCCGTGAAGCTGTGAAAAAATAAAGGTTTTCTAGAGCAGCTCTACTAGCGAATATACAGCTTAGCTGTCAGAACCTGCACCTGAGGGCAGAAGGGACTCCAGGAGCAGTGGTCATTGTTGAACTATGGGTTATGACCCGCTCATGGGTAGTGAAATCAATTCAGTGGTTCAGGACAAGGTTGCTGTCTTTCTTTTTAAATGAGATAAAACGGAACAGAATACAAAAGCAAAGAAATAGAAGTACATTAAACCTAGTAAGAGTGATCATCATTACATGAAATTTTTGTTTCAGATGTATACGGGTCCAAGTCTAAGATGTTTCCTACTGTGTGTCACAGTTAAGTCTGAAAAGCCACCCCACCCTGTGTCTTACACTCTCTTGGAATCAACATGAGTCCTGAATAATTATGACTATTTCGTATAATCATTATCTATGGAAGCTTGCCTGAGGTCATGCTGGGCTGCAGAGGGAAGTTCTGGAGGACAGTTAGCAGTGGTTTGGGAGTTACAAATTAATTTTTAGTTGTGCTTTGTTTTCCTTGGGGTTTGTTTTCAAGAGCACAAGCTGCATATATGACATTCCTACAGAGTTCCATAGTTTTTCCATAAAGAGGAGCTGGCATCCATCCTCTCGCTCTTGAGACCTATCTTTTTAAAGGAGAAGCTTAGAAGCCACTGCACTACCCACTCACGACTGACCACAAGCAGATCATTTAATGAACCTGGGTCTTGGATTTGTTTTCCCATCTGCTCAATACTTGACTTGGAGTGAATCTGTGGGGTCCTCTCCACACCCTACAGCCACCCCCTCAATATGAACATTTTATAATGTGCACTGAAAAACAATCGGCTGTGGCTTTAGTTTAACTACCCACAGCTGAAACAAACGTTCCCCGGAAGGAAAAGTTAGAAGAAAACTTTGCCATAGGTCACCTTGTATCAACTAAAACATCCTCATTCTGTTAGATGAGAACATTTCACAATAAAGGTGTGCAGCTTTATCAGATATTTACATTGTGGGTCCTCCTAGCAGCAAATAGCTCCACACATCTCCCTAGAAAGTCTCTCATTGGATGATGTGTCAATGAAAGAGATTTTATTCTGAACAAAAGGGATAAATTACAGTAATGAGAAATGTGAGCAACAAAGTTAATAATAAGACATTTCTCTTACATTCACTCACCCTTTGAAGAACTTCCTGAATCTTCAATAAATGAGAAATTCAAAGAAAGGCTTATTCTATTCTTCCCCCTCACTGGCAAAGAGGGGCACCTTTGTGGACCCTAACAAAAAGTCTATTGAAGTTCCCCCCTTCCTTCTCTCATTGGGTAATTGGGCTGGAAAGTCTGAGTGGTGATGGCTCTGGAAATACTAAAATCAAGTCAACACAGAAAATAATTTAGGCTTTGGCAATTTTCTCTAGGACAGACCAAAATCTCTGACAAAAAAACTCTGTGAAAGTCAAGCCTTCCTTACTGTAATAAAATCTAACTATGGCTTGCAAATTTACTAAAATGTGGGTCATCTTCGCTTTGAAGTTTTTCTGAAGAAGCCACATTCCATTTTAAGTATTTGTGTCATGGTTGTCACTGCAAATGGAGGTTCTGGAACAAAAACGGGCTTCTCCCTGGTGGCATAATAGCAGTACTAGAGCGTGATTAGTCTTATTAATGAGAAGGAAAAGGAAGGATATATGGGTAATTAGGACTCAAGTGCTCTTCTCTCTGAGAGCAAATAAAACTCTTCCTGTAGCTAGAGTTGTATGTATAATGAACATGAGAAATGAACATTGGTATGAGAAACAAGAGGAATAAAAACACAAACCCAGGTGAAGGAGCTTCATCATTTGCTATTACAAGCTCTCATCTCAGCCTCTCAAACAGACTGGGTTGAACTGGATTCTAGCATCCACCAGATATAATGTGTATGTAGCTAAATTAGGTATCCCCCCAAAAATGCAAAATTCTGAAGAAGACTGATAATGATTGAAACTCTTGAATGCCCTTCCTCAAAGTATATCACACCTTTTATTGGCTGTGTAACCTTAAGCAAGAGTTTAAATCAATTCAAAAAACACATGCCCCAAAAACCCATTTCATTAGGATAACCATGGAGATTATGGAAATAATGCACACAAAGCATTTAGGCCAACATTTTGCACATATGGACCAATCAATAAATATTACCTATAATCATCAAAGAGGTAGTGACAGTGAGCAGTAGTTTCCAAGCGTATTCAGTCTTTTTTGCCCCAGAGCATTTAGGATTCCATAGAACTTGAGAACTATTCTAAAGTACAGTTATACTAGCCCAGTTCCCAAAATCACTGTTTGGGACCTGGTATTTGAAATATTAACACTATTTCTAATCAGTATGTATAAGACACTTGGGTAGTAATTTGGGAGACAAAGGGAGATTTTTGTTTATTTTTTAACTGACTAAAAAGAGCACATTACCCAACAAAATATATTAGAACAAAACTCTCTGACCTTCTTATTATGCCCCAAGAATGCCAGCTAACTTCATTGAAGCACAATTAATAAGGTGTCTGCTCTGTACACGTCAAGGATTGGTCAATTTCCTTTTAAACTTGGTGGTCTAAAGCTCTACAGTAGCTAGTCTATGGGGCTAGTATAAAGACTTTGGTTATCACCTTATTATTTACTCCTTTTGGTTAATCATTTTTTACTTACATTTGCTTTATGACTAGTGCTGACTGTATTAGAGTATATTACAATTAGGGGTTCTCAGTGTTGTTTTTTAAATTCCTAGTAAATATAAAAAACAAAGTCCTCTCATAAAACATGCTATTGACAGTTAACAAGGAGTTGAGTCATGGAGGGAAGAGAGGACTAAGGCAAATGCTATTATGATTAGAGCACTCCAGGTCATGGCACTCACTGGATATTGTTTGTTTGTTTCAAAGCTATTACAGCTAAGGGATGATGTGCTCTTTTCCTTACTAGTAAACATTTTAGTGGTAGTGACCTATTAAATAGAAAAAAGTTAGTAGCCATCCCTTTTCATTTCAGCCAGACAAACCCATTTCATTATGTATCTTCACTGTGACATTAGGAGGTCATTTGCTGGATTCTTTGGGTGGTTTAAGAGCTAAAAGCAGGAAAAAAACCAATGGCACGGTTGTTAATATTGTTCCATACATGCCCTTTCCCTATTCCTTTTCTACTTCTCCTTCTCCTTTTTACATTTCCTCAATTTCTCTTCCACTCACTTTTTTTCTATTGTGCCGATGCCAACAGTTCACTCATAACATCAAATGAAACCCAACGAACTACTTAACACAGAATTTGTCAGTGAACCTAGGGAAGGGCATGGAATTTAGAGGACTTTATTCCACAACATTCTTTAGGTTGTTTGTTTGTATGTTTGTTTGTAGTGGTCATAGTGTTTAACAATTTAAAAAAGGAGGAAAAAAAATCCCAGCAACTTGCCTGTTATGTCTCACATATTGTCAAATATCCCTCGGGGAACAAAAGAACTCTTAGCTGGGAACTACTGTTAACCCATCAAATTTTTCCAGCCCATTTCTTATTAATTCTTTCAACCTAAGACCCAACCTCTCTTCTGGTTAAAACACCTCCAATCACTTTAAACTTGCCTCACAGGAACCTTATTTCAGATCTTCTTGGCACTACTTCAAATGACCGCAATATTATTAGAATGTTTTTAAGAACATTGCTTAGAGCAGAATCTACACTACAAATACCTAAATTGGCTTACAACAGCACTGTCCAATTGAAACTTAATGTAAGCCACATTATGTAATATTAGATAAAAGAAGAAAATCTAGATGACACTGGATATGGCAATAACTTTTTAGAGGTACAACCTATAAAAGAAATGATTAATAAGCTGGACTTCATTAAAATTAGAAATGTTTGCTCTGTGAAAGACAATATCAAGAGAATTGGAAGACTAGCCACAGACTGGGAGAAAATATATGCAAAAGACACATCTAATAAAGGACTGTTATCCAAAATATACAAAGAACTTTTAATACTCAAAAGTAAGAAAACGACCTGATTAAAAAATGGGCCAAAACACTAATAGACACCTCACAAAAGATATACAGATGGGAAAGAAGCATATGAAAAGATGCTCCACACCATATGTCATTAGGAAAATGCAAATAAAAAACAACAATGATACACCACTACACACCTATTAGAATGGCCGAAATCCAAAACACAGCCACCACCACACGCTGGCAAGGATGTGGGGCCACAGCAACACTCATTCGTTGCTGGTAAGACTGCAAAACGGTACAAGCTGCTTGGAAGACAGTCTGCCAGCTCCTTACACATCTCCACCATACACCACCATACAATCCAGCAACTGTCATCCTTGGTGTTTACCCAAAGGAGCTGAAAATTTATGTCCACACAATAACCTCCCCACCGATGTTTACAGCAACTTTGTTCATAAATGCCAAAACCTGGAAGCAAACCAAGATGTCTCTTCTTGCATAGGTCAACAGACAATGAAATATTATTCAGCACTAAAAAGAAATGAGCTACCAAGCCCTGCACATTCATGGAAGAACCTTAAACACATATTAACAAGTGAAAGAAGTCAGTGGGAAAGACTACATACTGTTTGACATTCTTCATACAACCAAATGACATTCTGGAAGAGAAAACTATGAAGGCAATGAAAAGATCAGTGCTTGCTACTGGTTAAGGTGGCCAAGGGAAGGGATGAACAGGTTGAGCCCAGAGGATTTCAGGCCAGTGACATCCTCCACAGGATACTCTGATGGGGGATATATGTCATTCTGTATCTGTCCAAACCCACAGAATGTACACCACCAAGTGTGAACCCTAATGTAAACTACAGACTTGGGTGATTACGCTGTGTCAGTGCAGGTTCATCAATAATGACAAATGAACCACTTTGGGATGTTGGTAATGAGGGAGGCTATGCATGGATATGAGAAATGGGCATATGAGAAATCTCTGTACCTTCTTCTCAATTTTGCTGCAAACCTAAAACACATCTTTAAAAAAAATAAAGTCTTCAAAGGGGTGGGGGAGGGGGAGTAGGGGGGAAGTCAAATCTGATGGGATTGAGAATAAACTAGTTTACAGTCAGCCAACAATACACAGTTATAACTCTCCTATACCAAACAGCTAGGAGCCACTTACCTTCCAGACTAGGGGAAGGGAAAGCAATCATCATTATCACAGGGAGAATCATCACTCCATCGAGCATTGTACAACTGCGGGGGGAAGAGAAAGGAAATTTAAATAAAATTTAAAAATACATAACTGCAGGATGACTAATTAAGTACACCATTTTCAACCTGTCACTCAAGACCTTTCTTACAAATCCCACTCATATATGTTGCCTTATTTCTTAGTCTATTTAAACATACCCCCTTTATCTGGATCTAAACAAATCAACTTAAGGAATGAAGATCTGCCTCCTCGTGGTGTCCACTCTATGGCGACTTTCTCTGAGTTGATGCTCTTCCAAAGAACTCCATCATAAAGACATGAAAAATTCTCAGCTATAAGGATAGGCATTCCCATAGGATTTTAGGTTCGAATTTTATCTTACCCTATTGAACACAAAATTGGCACTACATTAAAAACTCTGAGAAGCATGAATAGACGGTTCTAACATGATGTTAAAGAGTAACTGAATAATCCAATCCAAATTATGTTTGAGCCTTACTTCATAATTTAAGGAGTAAGGATTATTTACTCCTTTAAATAAGGATTAGAGGAGAAGCAACCTACACCATCACAAAACCCAAAACATGAAAAAAAAAAAGAAAGAAAACAACCCTACAACTTATCCCTCACCTATTGAGAAGCAATGCATTCTTAGTTAATCTCAAGTGTAATGAAACAGGAAGAAATCATGTAAATCTATAGCATATGAAAGTATAACTGAGAAAAAGCAAGATACCTGATACAAATTTCAATTTTAGGACCCCTAAAACTATATCAGCGGAAGCTCAATATCTTGAGCCAAAGGACTACAGCAAAGATCTTTTGCATTGGATCAATTCCTGCAAAATTTCAGAAATCTGATGAGAGCTTGGATATACTAATTCTTTATTACAAGAATTAATTTTTTTAAAAATTAAACCTGTGACGACTTATGATCATTTGGGTAGCAAAATAAAAAACAAAACTCGTTAAGGTTTTTAATAGGTTAAGTTCTTGAATAGGTTAGTGTACCGCCTTATTCTTACCAAAGCGAAGCGCAAAAGCCCATTGTTATCCAAGCTATTTGGAGTGGACATTTTCTGACTCATCTTCTTAAAATAAAATTTTTTGGTTGATAGTCTAACTGTTCATTCCCCATACCCCCATTCTATCTTACCTCCCTCTTTTCAATTTGCCTATAATTACACTTTCATCTGTCCCTTCTCTAATAGCAAGGTAGGGAAGGGTAAGGGAGAGTTTTATGTACCTTTTATATTTTTAAAAGCACGTAAGCTTGAATGAGCCCCTTTCACTATTATCATTGTTAGTATTATTACTTCCATGTTTACGTAGACCTTTTCTATAGTGAGCCCTTATTTGTGACATACAAACACCACATCTTGGCTCCCAGGGCCCACCCAACCAGAGACTGTCTTCCCCATCACCACCTCGTCTCTGTGCCTCTGAACATGAACATAGTGGTGGAACCCTCTGCTTCAAATGCCTTGAGTCTTCTCCTCCACGGCTCTCCTGCTGAAGTTCCTCACGTCATCCATGATCTAGCTCAAAACGGTGAAACATCAGTCGGTCAGCAGTGGTTTCTACCTCCTACCACTGTTCTAACACCACTCAGAATCAATTATTTATCCATGTCAGTCTCCAGCATTAGCCCACATCTCCAAAAGGGGTACCTGCATCAGAGTCATGCACAAATCACTGAACTATGGGATGAAGATATAGACCTTCCTCACTTACAATATAAGTGTCCCCATCATCATAAATTGAAAATAGAGTGAGTCAAAAATGCATTTCATACACCTAACCTACCAAACATCATAGCTTAGCCTAGCCTACCTTAAACATGTTCAGAACACTTACATTAGCCTACAGTCGGGCAAAATCATCTAACACAAAGCTTATTTTACAATAAAGTGCTGAACATCTCAAGTAATTTATTGAATACTGAAAGTGAAAAATAGAATGGCTCAATGGAGACAGATGGTTATAAATGTATTGGTTGTTTATCCTTGTGACCGTGTGGCTAAGAGCTGCAGCTCACTGCCCCTGCCCAGTGTCCAGATAGTGCCAGACCAGGAAAAGATCCAAATTTAAAATCTGAAGTGTGGTTTATACCAAATGCCTATTGCCATTACACTATCATAAAGTCAAAAAATTTTAAGTCAAACCATCATAAGTCAGGGACCTTCTGTACTATGTTATCTAATTAAAGATGTTCTAATCTTATAGAGCAATAAACAACATGAACCTTTATTTGATCTCTGTCTCAGTTCCTTAGGACTGTCTAGTACAAGAGCTTATCTTCCACAAAGAGTGGGAGTTACGTAATATGAAAGAGCAGACACAGCTTGGTTAGAGACTACAGCCATGTACTAAACTTCTGAGGGTCCATTTTGAGGACCCCGAGGAGCTTGTCCATGTGGGCTCTATCAATTTTTATTCCATTAGAAATTAAAATGGAGACATTTTTAAATATTGTACTTATTTTAAAATAACAATAACTATACAATCCTATTTATTATAAACCAAAAAAGAACAATGTTCCCCACCCAAAAAAGAAAAAAAAATGTAATGACAAAAATGGGATTGTTTTCTATTTTTGCAAATCTCCATAATATCTGGCTTAGTAAAAAGCAACTGGATTCTCATATATGATTCTGATGAAATGTTCTATTGGTTGAAGTACACATAGAAAACCCACCCTCACACATATATGTCATTGGATGAAGGAAGACTTTGTGGAACACCTAAGAAAGTCATGCACGCCATCTTGGACCACACTTTGAGAACCACTGCCTTACTCCTTAAATGATCGATCAGTCTTTCTACCACACCCAACAGCCACATGGTACCAGATATTTACCTGATACCTAACAAAAATGTTACAGTTCTTTAAAAATCTCATTAGCCTCTATAACATCAAGGAAGTCAACAGGTCTGATGGCAAGGAAGAAGGTTTGAGATATTTTTTAATGTGGGAATATTTTATGTATGCAGCTAAGTATTTTTTAAATGAGACATAAACCATGTAAGTAGATACTTAACTGCTTCTCTGTATTTTAGGTTCAACCAAATCTTCATGCAGTATTCTAAGGCCCAAATCCCTAACTGAAAAGTCATAGGCTACTGGAGATTATACTTCAATATCTTCAAGGTTCAGAGTATACATTTTTGCCCCCAATGTACACCACCTCCTTTCTGTTTTTGTATAACGTCCTCTATCCCTGGTAACAACTCATCTGTCTTTCTTTCAGACACAAGGGAAATAGCTATTCAGAAAAAAGTTAGGACCTCCATCTTAATTAAGGTACTCCCTTTAAATCAGTACCACCTCTTACAATGTCTCAGGATCACCCTCCTCAGAGACAGAACCGTCCCAAGCTACTCTACTAAAAACAGGTATACCAGCGGGCAGAACAGAGCTGCTTTCCGAATCCCATGGTACTTTTTGAACTCCATTTATAGAACAGGCTGATACCCAGTTAAAGAGCTGGCGTTTAGCTCAACTTCTAACACGTGTGGGCTTGAGACCAAGTTTGGCACTTCTCTTGCTTGTCACAATTATACAGCTGGATAAAGCCACAAAGTGCAACACATTAAAAGTCAGAAAGTATTTTGATATTGGGCATGGAATAACCAAGAGCATAATACACTTCTATAGTCAACTTTTGGAATTCATATCCAACAATCGAGTGGATAAACTACTTTAAGAATAAGGGATGTTTCTGAAACTGAGACTTATGAACGGTATACAGCTTGTTTTCTATCATGCTGAGGATGAGGGGAAAGTTGTAAGATTAATTAAGATTCTTTCCCATCAGAAAATTCTACAGAATATTCATGTGTCTGGCCTGATGGCCTAAACTCATGGCTCATCAGTTTGTTCAAAACATAATTTGCCGGACACCTACTCATTCAACAGGGACTTTCTCAATATTCTTCTCAATTCGATTTCTAACAACCTCCAAGTTAGAGAAAACCTTAAAAGACAGGTTGCACATTCATCCACCCCTACTTTGAACGGCTTTTACACCATCCACATGAAGTTGCTCACTCACCATTCGTGACAGGTGTCACTACTATTCCATGACAGTTTTTTCTTTATATCTCTTTACAGTCTCTGCTACGCCTTCCATAAGAAAAAAAAAACATTCTCTTTAATATAAAACATAGAAGCAATACAGAAAAAGAATTGAGAGTAATTCTGCTTTCTCTTAAGTTATCTGTCAACATTACAACATCGCATCGTAACAGTAATGGCATGTACTAGGCAGCCAGACACCCATGTTGAGGGATCATTCATGTTGTCTCAGTCAATTGCTACTCAGAACACTCTAAAATACTCAGATGAAGCTCATTTACGGATAAGAAAATGGGTGGGGAAGGAGTAACTTGCTCAAGGATGCAAGATTAAACTCAAGATCATCTGACCAGAGCTCAGATCTTCACCAGCCACCACTCACAACCTTCATCAAACCACCCGTCACAGACTAGCAATATGCTTTTGTCCTCCTTAACATTTCATCCAAGCTTAGATACATTCTGTGCTTTAACCATCTTCATTTTCCTCTCAGAAAACATCTTTACTCACGGTTACTTGGGCTACCTTCCAATCATGCCCTTTTCCATTTCTCTGACCTCAAAATTAATTTCATAGTCTCTGTAACCACAGAGTATCTCCCCTGCCCCTGAAAAAAAAGATGCTGATGTGAAAAGAACAACAAGACGCCCTTAATAGTCCTTCAGGTGGTTCCTACCTCCCCACTGCACTCTTCAGGTCTCTTGAAATTCCCATCTCGAAATAAAAACAGAAATTAGTGTAAGTCAGGCACATCTGGGGGCAAAGTTAGGTCAGTAAGTCAAACTGCAGGCACAAAACAGTTATACTTAAAACAATTACGTCCGAGTGAGACAAAAATCACCCATTACGCAACAAGAGATATGTCTCTGCTATGCTCGACAGGCAAATATAACCCAAGGCAGCTCACTCCCAACTACCTGGGCCCTTGGCAAGAGGTGAAAGAGACATGGGCTGTCAGTTCCAGCAGTGAAAGAGGCTAAACTGAAGCCATCATACCATATAAGCCAAGTCAGGGTGTTTTCTCCAGTTCACAAATGACCTGTGAAATATTTTTAACACCACACTCTGTCTGAACTGGCAGTGTGCAAGTTGCCAGGGCTTGGTTTTATATAGACTTCTCTGCTGCAGGAAGGTTCCTGGTGGAGTGTTACTTTCAGAATATTAGCATGTAATTTGATCTTCCGTGATAGACGGATACAAATAGCTTCTTGTACAAGTCCTCGAGAACTGAAACCCAGCCCCTGGATCAGTTCATCCTGTAGTTAGAGGAAATAACTACAGATTATTTCAGGAAAGAAAGGGTTTTGACTGAAAGACTTACACTACAAACTTCTCAGCTGTGACAGAGGGTCCCAAGATACGGCTCGGAAAGAAGGAGCAATATAATCTGTAAAAAGAATTCAGGGGCAGGGGATGAAGCTTAATTGAAAGAAAATAAATGAAAGGTTTAAGGTAGGCTACCATGTAAGAAGCACAGGATTCCTAGTAAATTTATTTTAACTGTATACAGGACAAAATTGACTTCCCTATACCCCTACCAGATAATATAAGCTAAGCTTTTGTGATTCCAATGTTCTGATCACCCACTGCATGCCTTGCTGGTATCTCAGGACTGGGTTTTATTTTGACATGCTTGAGTACATGGCAACTGTCCCTCATTTTCCACTTCATTCCTTCTGTCTCAAATAGCCATGGCTCTCCTGCTTTGTTTCAACTGATGGGACCCCATCATCTCCCAGGTGTTTTGTTATATTCTACTAGGCAGCTCAGGGCTCACTCCTCTCCCACCAGTTTAGAAACTGTGACTGGAACAATTTTTTTTTTTAATGTGGAAAGGCCCTATTATTTCCCACCCTCCCCACTCAAAAACTCTTGGAAGTGTAACTGTGGAATCCATTTAAAATCTCACTTCCTCCCAAAGTCCTCAGTTAGATGCTGTCTCGGCCCTCTATCTTATTTCTAACTACAGCTCAAGTTGCCCCTTTAACCTAACACTGTGGACCTTTCTATCCCTCCCATTTACCAAACAAATGGCATTTCAGGCACCTGCCATTTGATACAACCGCCCCAATTCTAAGGCTATTATGATTAACCTACAATAATTTGAAGGAGATGGGGCATAACCTAAAAGAGATGTCAACACTACCAAGGTATAGTTCTCTCCCTTTTTCAAAAAATGGGAGACATTAGAACATATTTCTGTGGAGGTAAGAAAAACCACCTTTTATACAAGCTCCTAAGCAACGCCTTCTTTCGCATTCACACGCCACCCACATAGTGAAGCCCATTCCTGCCGCAGACCTCCCCACCCCGCATGAATCACCCTGCCATATCTTCTTCATGGCACTTAACACTGTATGAAGTTTGTCATTCATTAGTTGGCTTTTATTATTTGTCCCCCTCTCCCACCCCTCCACCCTCCACACACCAAATGACAGCAGCATGAGAGTAAGACCCCTTGTCTGGCTTATGGCTACAACCCCATGCCTGGAACATACCAGCCACTTAATATAAATTAAAATAATATAAATTAAAATATAATATAAAATAAGTGTAGCCTCTTAGTCCATGCTACACTTTAGTTTGGGTTGGAAGAAGAAGATGAGGTTTACAGAACTTTATACAACCTCGCAAGGAAATGAGTACGGGAGGGGATGTTCCCTCATCCTCAATTTAATAAAGTAGCAACCAGGTAGTTGAGATAAATTAAAAGATATCATTTGTAACTTGGATTTCAGTTTTCAAGGGTGTCATCCAGGAGAAGCAGCCAAACGAAAAGATGGCTGGCAGACTCCGGGTAAACCAGACAACTCCCTGGTGGACAATATCCCATTTGGAAGGACTGCTTGGATATCTAGCTGCAGACACCAGCGGATCCACCCAGAGCCATCCCCAGTGACCTGTGAGACCGCTTCTGCAGCTTGAAAATATGTCTCCCACAAGTCAGAGATTGACATATCACCTCCCCCTCCTCCCCACAGTCGTCTAACAGTTATCGACACTATTTGGAAAGCTATGTTTCCATGCCTATTAATAACCTTCGGAAAGAACCCTGAGGAAGTGTCAAGAGAAAAATAGATCTGGCTGTGGAAGCAAAGTCTCAATCAGTTACAATTAGCAATTAATACATTTGAACAAAGAGAAAGTTATAACGTCTTCTGGATCATATGTTATCTGTTCAGGAGGCTTAAAACAAAATACAAAGCCAATGAATTCAAAGTATGTTGAGTCAAGAACACTGGTCTTTACAGAAAGGAGCCCTTTTAAAGATCCTGTTATCTATTTAAATAGACCAGCACCAGCTACAAGGTTTCTGCCCATTGATGATTCCAGGGAATTTCCTCTACAAGGCTAATATCATGAAATCTTTATAGTAATTTACATCTTTATAAAGTTTCTCCAAGTGATGCCTAAAATAGCAACCAAATCAATCTACTCTAAAATAATGGAAGAGCTAACTAATACTAACCTTTAAAAAGACTTTTCTTGGGGGTCTTTCTCCTCTCCCCTCCCCTGACTAGAATGTGATTAATGGAATTCTCTCACAACTTAGCTTGAAATATGCTTTTGCCAGTCAAGCAGCTAAAGCAGAATCAGATAATTGTGGTATGACTCAACAAATGCACAGCTGTTCATTTAAATATATCCATCAAAAGTATAAATATGATCATAAGAAAGAAAATGAGCTGGGTACATAGGGTCAGAGCACAAGTTGAATGGGTTAGCATAGGAGGAACCACAACAGAAAATAAGGAGGCAGGACGTTCCGTATTCCTGGTACAGAGAAGCCAGGAAACGCATGTACCCAAAAAACCAGCCACCCAACCCCAAAACACTCACTGACCTAAAGAAGAAACGAAGGGCGAGTTAAAAGTAAAAATAAACGTGCTCCGCTAAGTGGGGAGAGAGAAACGAAATCTAGGAAATGGATGATGCTGGCAAGCACACAGAGGCAGAACGCCTACAAAGTAGAAACCATAAATCTCATTTGTTATGAAAAACCAAACCAAACAAAGGCCCTGAGGCAGAGGAGGACAGGAGAACAGGATTCTCACCTCAGTCCTGCCAGGACTGATGACGAAGTCATGAGAATACAGGAATGCCACCAAGGGGCCTAGAGCAAAGAGCTGAAAAATACCACTCCGTACCTGGCTACCCTTCTGGGGGTTCTACATGCAGGAGGGTGTACCCCAGACATGAAGAAGAGGAAAGCCAGAAAACAGAGAATGTGAAAGGGAGGGGGGAGTGCTGAGAGAGAGGGAGGTGCCCGTGCCAGCCTGAGGACTCTACTCCTTCCCTCACCCTCAGGGATGAGCCAGGAGGCCCAGTCAGACTGGAGAGGCAGAGGTGCTGAAGACTTGGGTGCCTCTCTTCTTTTCATATGTAATTCAAAATGATAACAAATATAAAGAACATCTAATCCATACGGTGATTTCCCAGGTTTCCCTGAACCCTCAAAAACTCAAGTTCTTCCTCAAAAATAGTCTCTGGCAGGGGCCGCGACTCTATACTTAGCCTGACTGCCCAGTCATCCTACAAGGGGAGCCAGTCACGTTCTCCACATTTACAGGCAAACCACTCTCATACTGGTAGAAGCAAAGACTATTTCAACAATCACCAACTCACTGAGCCCCAAGTCCCCCATAAATACCCTCTTCATCCTTTCGCAGAAAACGTTCTGGAAAGAGCAACCTGCACGCCCCCTCCACAGCCTTCCTGTGCCCATCACTGCAACGTCTCTTGCTAAGGGTCTGAGTCTTTGTAGACCCTTACTATCGTTCAGATTTGCAGGGGAGAGTCCTTGAGACTCAGATTCCGAGGCCTCACCCTCAGAGATTTTAAGTCAATTGACATGAGATGAGGCCCAGAAATCCCCTCCCTCCCACCCCCAGCAACCTAGGGGACGCTGAGAAAAGACTCACTGCCATGCTGATGGCCTCTTTTTCCCCTGGGGTCTTCCCTTGCTGGCTTTCAGAGGCTCCCTACTCTCTGGTTGTCTTCTACTTACATGGTCTGGAGCTTCTCAGGCTCCTTGGATGGGGGTTTCCTCTTCTGCCACTCACCGCTTCATCTTGGTGTCCTACAACGCCTCACATCTCAGCCTCTTCTCACTGAAGATGTTACCCTATTCCTTAGCTTTAAGGTTACCGAGCCAGGGCTGAACCACTGGATTGAGAATGGAATCACCTTCTGTTTACTCAGCCCCTTGACCTCTGCCTACTCCTCATTACCTTCTTCCTCTACCATATATCCTTGTCTTTTCACTATTTATAACATTAATTTAAAAAAAATCTTGACATATTTCACGGTACACAGAAATAGAGAAAAGTATAATGAACCCTATTTTTGACCTCCAGTTTCAAATATTAGCAACATCCTACCTACCATCCTGTTTCAAAAGTAAGCAATCTTATTTCCTCTATTCTGTCCATTTTCTTCCTGAGATATTTTAACGAGAATCCCAGATGTCACATCATTTCACCCACAGATTCTCTAACAAAAAAGGACTTTCTCTAAACATAACTGTAAAACAATCTTACCAAACAAAATGAAAAGTACTGTTCTGTTCCTCCAATTATCATCTAAAAGCTGAGGCAGTGCTAAAATTTGCTAAAATATCCCTCAACCGTTCCCCCCAATCCCCTTACAGGGAGAACAGGGATCGCATACCAAAAAAAAAATTGTTTTCATCTCTTTTCAGTTATCATGGGACTGTGGCCGTTTTGAGAATACTGTGTGTGTGTGTATAATGTGGAAGAAAGCAAATTGAGTATACTCAAATTCTGTCATCCCCTGCTGTTCCAGATAACCAGAATTCTGTGTGGAATAAAGGAGATAGAGATGTAATACAGAAAAATTATGTAAGAACCATACAAACTGAATTTGAATTGGAATTATCAGCATGAACTCATGATATATTTACTTATCCTATGTCCATTAAAAAACCTAGAAACAAGGATCCCGGAGCAGTGAGAATTCCTGGTGCTCAGACTGAGATGTTAAAATATCACTTCCCACTAGAAGAAAAAGAACAAGTAGAATTGAACCATGAGGTTGCAATCACCAAAATCCAGCCAGTGGGTAATAAGAGGCCAAAAGACTGGGTTCTTTAAAAGGTAAACTGTAAAGGAAGGGAAGGGTTGCAGGGGGAGCCCAAGGTTTAAAAGACTTAAAAGACATAAATAGATGGGCAAGACTAAACTACAGTGGCTAGATATACACATAAGGGCGATAAAACCATAGACAGACAATGAAGCAATTACAGTAGTCCCTTGAGCAACGCTGACCCTCTCCCGCCTACACAGAGTTGAAAAGCCAGGTATAAGTATAACTTTTGACTCCCCAAAAACTACTAATAAGCCTACTTTTGAGCAAAAACCTTACGGATAACATACACAGCTGATTAAAGCACATTTTGTATACTGTTGGTATTATATACTGTATTCTTACAATAAAGTAAGCTAGAGAAAATTTTTTTTCAAATCGTTGCAAATCTCCAAAACATTTTCCAACATGCTTACTGAATAAAATCCACGTGTAAGAGGGCCCACACAGTTAAAATCCATGTTGTTCTAGGATCAACTCTACAGAAGTCAGGGAAGTGATTACTTCTGAAGGGAGACAGGGCTATGACTGCCATATGGAGGGGCTCTAGAGAGGCCACTAATTATCTGCTTCTTCTCTTGACCTGCATGGTGGTCACAAACAATATTCATCTTATAATAGTTAACTGTGCAGTGCATGCTGTGCATGGATGTCTGTATGAGTGCTTTATTTTACAATAAAAAGGTAAAAAGGAGAACACAAAAGTATGATAATGTGTGTTATGTTGTTGTTTTAGGTAGATAGATAGATAGATAGATAGATAGGATAGATAGATAGATAGATAGATAGATAGATGCAAAAATTGGCCCAGGTTTGGATTAAAAATAAGTTTCTATAATGTAATTCTGAAATAGCACCTATTTTTTTTAACCTTCAAACAGGAAAATTATTTTTTCAGTTTCTAAGTTTATAATTTTTAATAGAGAGACAGGTATCAGTTACCTAGTCATAATCAGAAATGTTTTAAAATAAAATGAACACAATACCTTAGGATAAGTTGCTCCTTCCTCCCTCCTACATGAATTATATAAGTTTCATGGGTTAAGGATATAGCAAGATGTGGAGTCCACATCAATGTTTCCCAAATACTGTATATTATCATCAAACAAGAAAAATTAACACCATATAGATATGAACCCTCCCTGGCAACATTTATCTATGCATTTAACACAATCCTGATAACAACATTAACGGGGTTTTTTCTTGGAGGGGAGGGAGTGGTGACTTGATATGATTATTCTACAGCTTATATATTTATAATAACCACACACACACACAAATAAGAAAATTCTATAAAAGGGAACTTAAAAGAAGTATGAAACTTCTGTAAAATGGAACTACCCCAACCAAGAAGAAAAAAGCATATTTAGCTCTAAAAGTTAAAAAAAAAAAGGTGTGACACACACAGGCAGGGAGATCAATGAAACTAAATGGATATCCCAGAAATAGACCAAAATGTGCATAAAGATTTATAATTAAAAAAAACAAAGGAGTTTCAGTTCAACCATTGTGGAAAGCAGTATGGAGGTTCCTCAAAAAACTCAAAATAGAAATACCATTTGACCCAGAAGTTCCACTCCTAGGAATTTACCCTAAGAATGCAGCAGCACAGTTTGAAAAAGTCATGCACCCCTATGTTTATCGCAGTACTATTTACAATAGCCAAGAAATGGAAGCAACCGAAGTGTCCATCAGTAGATGAATGGATAAAGAAGATGTGGTACATATACACAAAGGAATATTATTAAGCCATAAGAAGAAAACAAATCTTACCATTTGCAACAACATGGATGGAGTTAGAGGGTATTATGCTCAGTGAAATAAGCCAGGCTGAGAAAGACAAGTATCAAATGATTTCACTCATCTGTGGAGTATAAGAACAAAGAAAAAACTGAAGGAACAAAGCAGCAGCAGACTCACAGAATGCAAGAATGGACTAACAGTTACCAAAGGGAAAGGGACTGGGGAGGGTGGGTGGGAAGGGAGGGATAAGAGGGGAAAAGGGGCATTATGATTAGCACACATAATGTAGGGAGGGAGGACACAGGGAAGACAGTATTAACACAGAGAAGACAAGTAATGATTCTATAGCATCTCACTATGCCCATGGACAGTGACTGTAATGGGGTATGTGGGGGGACTTGATAATAGGGGGTCTAGTAACCATAATGTTGTTCAAGTGATTGTAAATTAATGATACCAAAATTAAAAAAATAAAAAATAAAAAAAAGAACCAAGTTCATGTTCCCTGGGATATGCCAAATGGATTTGCTAGTTAAATCCTTGCATCAAATCAATCTATGTCAACTCGATTCTGTAATTTTATCTCTTGGGAAAATTATTGGGATTTAACATACAAAAGGATAAGCAAGTATTATGTGCTGGATATTCTTTGGAAGGAGCTCCTGGTCTACTCTGATACCAACATGCTGGATATCCTCATGCGGGGGCACTAAAAGCCCCTACCAGGACATTTAGTGGCATTTCTTTTCACTGTGAAAAGAAACTATGCCATTTATTGTTTTTCTCTTATTATAAAAAAAAAATCATTGTCTTTGGATGGTTGATAACAACCTAAAACATTCTCTGATAAATATTTAATGTTTTAAAATTAATGTCTTTTTGTTGTATTTTTTAAATTAATACTTTCTAGATCATCTTATAGTGATGGTTTTTGATTGCATTTCTTTCTTAATGTAAAATAATTCATTTATTCTATTTACTTTGGTTAAGTTAGGTGTTATCTAATTTTCTGTTATTTTAAGTTAAGTTTCTAATCAAGGAAATAAACCATGAATGTAACATAAAAAAAAAAAAAGGAGAAAAGTTGGAACTCTTCAGTAAAATTGGCATGACTAACCAATGTGACAGAGACTGCTCATTTTCCACTAAAATTCCTTCTCTGCTGAAAGCTGACCAGCAGAGAGTGCGTTCCCCACCCTCCCTTGCAGGGAGGTGTGCCCACATGACTCAGTTCTCACCAATGCAAGTAGACGTGATGTGTGCAACTTGTGATCACTTGCTCTGGACTTTCTCCTTTGTCCTTCACATTGAGGGAACCCAGACTGGTAGCACCCCAGCCATGACCATGCAGCTAACCAAGATAACTACAGGGACAATTACTAAAGCAACAGGACAGAAAGAACCTGAGCCTCAGTGACCACTGGATATGGGCTGTTTTGCTGACCTGGTTTGCTCATACCGGGGCTATTAAGTTGAGGAATAAAATCAACTTCTATATTCTTTGAACCATAGCATATTTAGGTCCCTTGGTTATAGCAACTCAGCCTTACTCTAATTAATAGAGCCCCTAAAGAAAAATTAAGTTGGATTCCTACCTAACATTCCAGGTAGATCAAAGATTTAAATCTGACAAAAGAACCACAGGGCACTACAAGGAACCACGAGATACGTTTTTAACTCTAGGAATGGAAAGGTCTTTTAACTGTGACACAAAATCCTGAAGCCACAAAAAGTTTGATTATATATTTAGCTCTATAAATCTTTTTTGAACATTTTATTGACTGTCTCTTCCACTAGAATGTAAGCTCCACGGCCCAAGAATTGGGATCTGTCCTCTTCACTACTGTATAGCCTGCTGCCTAATATCTAGAGACATTCAAAAGTATGTGTTGAGTGAATAAACTGGTACACTTAAGTATACAAAATTTTAAACAATCAGCCCAACAAAAAAAATTTTTTTATACCAATGGCTGAATATAAACACAGAGGGAACAAAACAGGAAATACAAATGGCCTTTAAACTCATGAAGAGATGCTCAATGTCAACCAAAACAAGAAAAATGCAAATCAAAGCTACATTTAACTGTCATTTTTCCTATTAATTTGGCAAAGGAAAAAACCTATCAGTTTGACAATCATAAGGGTATGAAGAAGCAGTGTTCTCATCCATTGCTGGTGAAATCTAAAACTTTGCAAGCTCCATAAAAACAGCAACTTACATTTCTACCGAAATTAAAATGCGTGTGCCCTTTGACCCACCAATTCCACTACTAGAATTATGCAGATATGCTCATAAACATGTTTAAAATGATATATGTACAAGGTCATTCCCTACAGCCTCATTCATGAAAACAAAACTGTAAATGATCCACATGGTCATCAATACAGTACCAGTTAAATAAACTACAGCACATCTCTCCTGTGGAATACTAGGCATTCATTAAAAAAGAATAGAGTATTAACATGGAAGAACTTCCAAGAAATATTGTTTCAATGAAAAAAAGGTACAAAATAGTATACAGTGTTACCATTTGGGTTAAAAAAGAAATTGTACTAATCTATAGACTATGTGCTGGTGTATTATCTATGTCCTGAAATCTCTGAAAGAATATACACCAAATTGGTAACAATGGTTGCCTCTAGGAAAGGTCGCTGAGCACCTGGGAGACAGGAGAGGAGGGAGAATTATTTTTCACTCTTTCATACCTTTTTGAATCTTATACACATTGATTATAGTACCTCCTAAAATTAACTATTTTATAAATAAAAACACAAATATTCATTCCCAGCCCCAGATATCTGAAAACTTCTCTGGTGATTCTCACTGTCAGCCACACCAGGAAATTGAGCTAAGCAATTTTAAGCCTGTTTCATAATTAAGAATCACAGGGTTAGCAATTAACTTACACCATCATCTCCTCCTCCTCCCTCAAATAAATATATATGCAAAATAGTCAGTCTTTTAATCCCATCCCCGTTATTCATTACTTCCTCCTAAAACTAATTCAACCTCATGCCACCTGAAATGGGCATTGAAATGTCAAAATGCTCCAAGATAGTAGCCAGGACTAACAACTATGCTAATATATTAACAAGCCTAGTTCCTAAGAAGTTCCTTCCAGGCATCCAGAAGATGAAAATTTGACATAACGGACACCTCGGCCAACAGCCCAAAGCTACCTTGGAAAATAAAAACTCACCCTTAATGACTAAAAGTCCAACGTCAACAGTCATGGCTTTTGTTTTTTCCCTAGTGTGAAAGGGCTCTCCCCACCTCTCCTTCCAAACTACAGGCTAGCCCCTCACTTGAGGACTGGTCATTGTGATGTTATACCATATAAGGAACACTAAGCAGTCACTGCTTAGACCCAGATTCTGCTTCAAAGGAAAAAATTCTGCTTAAAAGGGCAAATGGCCACAACATACGGAGTGGAAGGAAAAAGCAAGTTGTAAAATGTGTCATCATATTCCATTAATTTTCAAACATAATAAATATGTATATGAAAATATTTGTGTGTGAAGAAGCGTGTGTTCCGAATCATGAGCTACAGGTGAAAGAGAAAAGGAAGGAAGGAAATTTTATCTCCATGTTTGTCTGTACTCTATACTGCTTTGTACCATTTGAAGTTCAATAATCAAAAACAAATTTTCACATAAAGGATAAAATTTTTTTAGATAATATATTAGACTCTCCTTAAAAAATAAAGCACCTGACAGCTCCTAGAGGCCTTCCCCAAAAGTGTTGACCCTGAGGAGGTAGCAGAGGCTGAGCCTGGCAAGCCTTAATCCGAAGGTACTTGCTTCTGCCTCTCTGTATACGTTTTCAAACCACATTCAAGCAATCCCAGCATTTAACTCAAAGAGACACACCCACCAACATACAGAACTTGAGGCCTCTGGGCACAGAAACAGCTTACAGACTCCATTCTAAAGTAGGTATTTGCATTACCCCCATAGATGAACACAGCCTTAATAATAGTTCATCCTGATAGCAAGACTTCCTTATTTCAAAATATTCCACAGGAAGCGTATTATGAAAGTGTAGTTCTGAAAAAGGTAAAAGCATGGAGACAATAAAAAGGTGATGGTTGCTGTGGGGTGGGTTGAGGGTGGGTTGTTAAGACAGAGCACAGAGGATGTTTAGGGCAGTGAAGCTTGTCTGTATGATACCTTACGGTGATATGATGTCATGATACGTTTGTACCATCCCACAGAAGGTAGAATGCCAAGGGTGAGCCTTAAGGTGATCTGTGGGCTTTGGGTGATAAAAATGTGCCGGTGTGGGTTCATCCATTGTAATAAATGTACCACTCTGGTGAGGGATATTGATACAGTAGCCCCACACCCCCTGTCCCCTGCCCATCCATGGATTCCTGAAATCATGGACAGTACAGAACCCTATATACACTATGTTTTTTTTCCTATACTTACATATCTATGATAAAGTTTAATTTATAAATTAGTTAAGTAAGAGATAAACAACGATAAAATAGAACAATTATAACAACATACCGTAATAAAAGTTATGTGAGGTGAATGTGGTCTCTTTCTCTCCCTCAAAACATCTTATTGTACTGTACTCACTCTTCTTTTCACCACGATGTGAGATGACAAAATGCCTACATGATGAGACGGAGTGAGGGGAATGCCGTAGGCACTGCGACACAGTGTTAGGCTACTAGTGACTTTCTGGCCATAACATCAGGAGGCTCCTCGGTTTCCAGACCGTGCCTGACCATGCAAAACTGAGACCCCAGTAAGAAAAACCACAGGTAAGAGGGAACTACTGCAAAAGAGAGAGGTCGTGCATGTGTGGGGACAGGGTATATAGGAGAACTCTATTTTCTCCTCAATTTTGCTGTAAACCTAAAACTGCTCTAAAACATAGTCTATTTAAAAGGAAAAAACAGAGTAATGGCTCTGTAAGGTGAAAGGCATGGCAGAAGCATTTTACACGCAGGAGAATGTTGGTAGTATTTTAATTTGGCCCAAGTTAAAGCATAAGTGAGCAGATCTACCAACATAAGCCTCCCTTCCAGGTGATGCAAGAACTAAGAACTGTTAGGCTGGGTCCTAACTTTTTTATACTGGATTTGTATAAACCAACAAAATGATCATTGTAGCTAAGCAATTACCGTATAGATTTGATCTCTCCCAAACAGCATTAAAAGAGGTGATTTGCTGAAATGGCTCTACTGTCGGCTCTGGCTGGCAATGCTGCTCTGAGCTCCTGGGTAAAGGCTGACTCAGCTACCTTAGAGCTGCCTGCAGGTCATATCTTCCCCGCAGGCCTCCGGGCTGTGTGCTCTGGTCCAGAGCCCGGCTCACTCCTTCACGGGAGCCGTGGGGGTGGGAGAGGTGCTCCTGGAGTCTCCTGCAATAACGTGAAGTTCTCCAGCAGTTCTCGTTCTGTCAATGTGACACTCAAAAATGGCTCGGGCTGCAGGGGGGGAAGAAGAAAGAAATCCAATTAAGCAGAAGAAAATTCGGAAGCTGTCAAAGTTCTGGCTTAAGAAAGTTCACACTTCACAAGCCTTTCCATCGGGAACCTCAAAACTAAGGCCGATTTACGACTGAAGCAAGTATGGAAAGGGCTGAACAACAAACACTGGCGTGTGTTGGCTGCCATCATAGAGCGACACGGGTCTTCAAGTATTTTTTTCTCAATGACACAAAACCCAGGAAGGTCTGCAGCAGACAAATTTCAAAATCAAGTTCCTTTAAAGCCCATATACCATGTACTCTAGTACATTACAAAAAAGAACCCAAAAAATGGCTTTGCATATATTAATCATTATGGACTTCCTTAAGAAAGAAAAAAAGTTCGACCGGTACATAAGTATAGAATGAAAGTCTCTCTCCAGACCCCTGGCTGCTCCTGGAGACACCCCACATACGAGAGTAACCAGTTTCTTGTACATCCACCCAGAAATGATCTGGTTTTGGTCCATTTTCAACCACCATTTTCAGCTGTACATAGATCTAGTTCAAAGGCTCATAAAACAATGGTGGGGAAGGAGCACACAGAGGAAGGAATGGGGCTCTAGATAACTAACAGAAACAAAAAGCCACCCAGGCTCCCTTGTCCTAAGACTTTAAAAACATTTGCCAAAGGAAGAGGAAATTTTCATTAGACCCAAACTTTTCCATTCAAATACTTAAGTAACACAAAACATTGAAGAACTTACTCCTTTTAGAAAACAGCATCTTTTTTTTTTTAAACCTCTAGGAACATTTTGCCAAGAGCACCTTCATGTCAATAAATCAAAGCAGAAAAACAAACCCAAAATACAGCATTCCTAAATAATTATTTGGAAGGAAAAACACATCAACCTTGAAGTTCAAGGGAAATGCTTTAAAAAACACATCAAACCTTTCCTTGCTTCGGTTTAAACTGAAGCTCCCAATCAATTTGAAATGAACATCTAGTCATGTAAAACGCACACTAAAATGAAGACAAAATATCCTCCCTATAGAAAGGCCACCCAGAAATTTGGTATTTTTACTAATCATTTATTGAAGCTAAGAGTAAAAATCCATTTACTAGATGGACATCCTTATAAACAAGCCCATCAGCTAAGCAGCATCCACAAACCTTCAGCATCAGAACAAACTGCTGAAATCCTGGCGCCAGAGAAATTTGGCGGATTCACAATGGAGTTGCTTTCCCCTCTGCAAGGACTAACTGCATGTTAGAGAAGGAGGCCAGCGCTCGGCTGCCCTGCCTATGACCAACCATGTCTTTAAATTACAGCTACGGTTTGCAGGGAGCTTTAGAGAGGCAATAAAATAAGGACACACTGGTGCATATTTTTCTGATTCTTTTTTAAAAATCAGGGGTTTTTTTGTTTTTAATTGCAAAGATGCCTCTATTTCCCTTCTCACTTCCCAGCCCTAACACCTTCACTGCTTGGAATTCCTTCAAGACTGCGCTCAGGTTCTCCTGCCTCTTTTCAGCCTTCTCTAATGATTCTATTTTCCAGATTTTTCCATTCCAACTTCTCTGGTTATTTATATTCTATATATGCCTCAACCTGGCACTTAATTATCCATCTTGAACTAGGTTTGTCTCAAAACCAATTTAAAACCAGGCAAGATCACATGTTATAACTTCTGCTATATTCCTTCTTCAAGGTTACCCAGCATACATAGTTGGTGCTCCACAATTACTGGATAAAAATCAAGACTTCAAATTGAACATAATTTAATGTTTGTTTTAAAATTCATCAGGCACTCAAATAAGCCAAACTGAAGTCATAACTATCTTGTACTACCAGGAAGAATAGGTTGGGAGCTAAAGAGAAGAGCAAATCTGGAAACTTAACTCTTCAAATGGTCTACTTAGGTCCCGTCTCCCCACAAATACCCTTCATGCCCAAAGCAAGCCTGGAAGATCCTGAAAGGTAATAGAAGCAGTGTGCCCCAAACCCTAAGAGTGATTAAAGAAATAAAAACAACCCCATTAAAGGGGCATATGCACCAATTAAAATCAGTGCTATAAAATAAATATTCCAGCAATTTGTCACAAAACCTTCAGAGTGGAGTTTTTCCAAAACCATAGCCAACTCAGTTGTTTGGCCCTGGAGATTTAATTATTGGCAGCTAATCGTGCCGTGTGAAAATCTGATCCATGAAAGTCAGAGGCCCATTCCTGCAAAGTGGTGGAAGGTAAATGTGGGGAAGAGGAAAGAGAGAAATCCAATTCCAACTGCAGGGTTACCACAGTAGTGCATTTTCTTTCATTCAATTCAGAAGAACATGCATAGTTTCTTAAAGGCTATTATGATATGACAGGACCAAAGTAACAGGCAAGCACGGAAGATACTTCAAGTCGAACAAGTTCCTGGCAGTCAACTCAGCAGCTAAGCAACAGGCAACAAAACCAGGGCAAGTTTTCTCAACTTCTTCATTATAACTGTACCCTGGGCTTCCAGAAACTGTGGCTTCCAAGTACTGCAAATCCTTCCCTTTCCAGACACCATCTTTTCTACGGGGGCGGGTGCTAACTACATGTAGCTGTAATAATCATTTTACACATATACAAATATCATTGCCCTATATACCTAAAATGAACACAATGCTACAGGTCAGTTATACCTCAATTAAAAAAAAATGAAAAAACATTAGCCCATACCTTCCCCATCTACCCATCCAACCCCATAACCGAAATCAACCACAGTGTCCCTTACTGTAGAAATACCGTTAACTGAAATTATTTTAGCAAAGAACATGGGCTTAGGAAAGAGTCAAACCCAGTTTTCTGACCTAATAAAGGTGATCTTACACAAATCATTTAACCTCTGTGAATTTCAGTTTCTTTTCACATCAAACAGAGTAAATACCTCACACCTTTGAGTTACTGACAATGCCAGCTATCATTTAGCAAGCCCTTAGTTCTATAACTATGCTAATCTTACACTTGCATTGTTTGATTTCATCCTAATAACACAAAAATTGAGAGGAAGGGATTTTTATTCCCATTTTAAAGATGAGAAAACAATGCAGAAAAGTTAAGTAAAACTGCCCAAGCTCACACTTTTTTAATAAGTGGCAAAACGAAGAATCAGCTCAAATTTTGCTGACTCTAAAATCTATGTTCTTAATAACTAACAAGTTAAATTATATCTTAATTGCTTGAAAGAACTGAACCGAGTGTTCATATTAAATATTCTTAGCTTCCTTTCCTGTTTACTACCCTTAGAGTAACACTAAAGCAACATGGTGGGAAAAGCATAAAGCACACCAACCACCACCCCAAATCATCTGCACCGTACTACAAATGTCCTCTTGTTCTGACTCTAAAATAATATTGTTATAACTAAGCATAGAAATGTTGAGTAATTTGAAAAATAATGTCCTCTAGATGCTTGAGTACATGGGAAAGACAGGTATGATCTATTAGTTATTCTAGAGAAAGGCGATAGGGGTATCAGCAGGTTCTCAAGATTCCCCATCTCCCAGCAGAACAAAAAGAGGTCCAATGACCTAGAAAACTGATAAACTTGAGGGACACCGTAAAGCAGAAATAACAGGGAGAGCCACATAAGGCTGGGTAAAGATAAATGCAGACTGAATCAGGAAGTGCAGAAGGGCATGAAGACACCCCAGATCTCCTCTTCCCAGGGTTTCCAAATTCTCAGTTGATACTAATCTTTGGGATTTGGGAGTAAGAAATGGGAATTTCCAGAAATTTCTCCAGGATTCCCCCAAATTACAGTTAGTCTTAAAATACTTCCAAACATTCTTTACTCACCATTATATCTTTAAATCTTTTTGTTAAATAAAGTTAATAGTACTTACAAACAATTGAAGCCTATAATAAATAATAAATATTCAAATGCTAGAAAATGCCAGTAAACATTTTTGGGTAGTATTCCAGTAGTGGGCCAAATCCAGTCCACAGTCTGTTTTGGTAAATAAATGTTTTATTGGAACGCAGCCCTCCTTGTTCATTTTACGTATAGTCCATGGCTGCTTTCACACTAAAACAGCAGAGCTGATAGTTGTGACAGAGTCCATATGCCTTGCAAAGCCTGAAATATCTACTATCTGGCCCTTTAGAGAAAAAGTTTGTTGACCCCTGCAATACCCTGAGTTTGGATCTATGAGGAAGGTTAATGGCACAACATAGAGTCCCATGTTAAAATTGCCACTTTAAAGACATTTTGCCTCAGAAATGTATCTCTTGGAATACCATGGACAGAATTTGTATACAACATGCTATGCATATAAACTTATATTTATTTTATTTTCAAGGATGACTCACCAGTAGCAGCAGACAGGGCCATAAACACACACTTACAACATAGCAACAGCTACCAGCAATCATGAACGATCCTCTCCTCTCTGCTCCCATCCTGTGCTGGCTCTGGGAAATGTCAGTCTTGTCTTTCAACTCCGCAGGTTAACTTTCAACAGATTCCTCGGATCTACCGATGTCTCTATGTTAACCGTTTAATTCTCATACAAGAATTACAACTCTTTCCCATTTACCTAATTTCTTAACAGATTTTAGGGGGATTTGGAAAAACATTAATTTCCCAATAAATCCTGGGAAGGAATTCTGCCATGGAAACACTATTCTCTCCAGGTGTCTATTTACATACTAGGTAGGAATCAAACTCACTGGACTTTTAAAGGACGGAAGATAAAGAGTTGTAGAGAGGAAGCAGATGTGAGGAAGAACAAAAGCTCCAGAATGTTTTAAGGAAGAGATTTAAGGTCTAGCTCAAAGCCTAGAGAGAAGACCAGCCAAAGGAGAGATAGGATGAAGGTGAGATTTCCTAATGCTTAAGCCCTATGATGGATTTAAGTCCCAAGTATCAGAGCACCTTTCTCCTCCAGAATTTCAATTACAATCTGGCTGAGCTGAGAGGCATCCATTGTAGATCACTGACAGTAGTGAATGTAATTAAGTACCAGGCTATATATTTCTGAAGGTAACCTGCTTATAATTTATAATCGCAAACACCCTCATCTGAAGTGGTTTTGCAGCCCACCAAAATCCCATTTACCTGTCCAAACAAAGACTCATTTATTTGAGCCAGAAATACAAAGCTCAAGGATCCTTAAGGATAAAACTAAAGGGAACAAAGCAGTGGGATGTGGTAGCATCAAGAGGGGTCCAGGCTAGAACCAAAGATCCCTGGATTGAATTCACTAAACATGTAATCATGGGCCAACTGTCTATGCTGCAGCCTCCTACGGGCAAAATGGACATCTTCCTTGAAGAGATGTCACATGTGAAATACACAGCGTATGATGGATGTTAATAAATGTTACTATTATTATAAACTCCATAGCTGAGGAACAGATATAAGAAGAGGAGACAGGGCTGAAGACTGTGATTACAAGGGTTGAATTATTAGATTGAAATATATGAAAATCCCCAAGCCTGACCATTTTGACTCATAAAAATGGCACTTTTTAGATAAATGTTATAAAGGGCTCCGCAGGCAAGCCTGAAAGGAGAGAACAGGAGAGACTAATACCCCATCCTCATTCCACCACTGCTGGCAGCTTAGAAGAAATCCAGACACCAGATGGGAGGTCTACAGACCAAAATAGAACACCCCTTCGTCAACTCCTCCCTAGACAGGAGGTGTGACTTTCAGCAAGAGGAGATTCTACAAAAGACAGGAAGACAAAGAAACGCACACCTCACTCCTAGGTAGCCCATGTAACTCCCCGGTTCTCTCTCTTCCTTCTCCATTCCTGCCCTCTCCTTTTCTTTCCTTATTTCTCTCCCTACACTGTTAACCAGTTTGGGAAGGAAACAGCATTTCCAGTCAGCTGAGGTTACCACTGCACAGCAGGCCTCTCAGAAAGCCCTGGAGAGCAGCTGGGAGCTCAATAAAGAAATCCAATGGGCCCGTCACAGGTCCCTCTCATTTTTCTATCTTCCTTTCATACCAAAGGTGTTAACTTTTTCAAATCCTGTTAGTCGTCATCCAGCTAATGGGTCTGTGGCTGATGGATGGGCTCATGTCAATTCCTGAATGAGATCTGAGTTTCAAGACACCCATGAGCCCAAACCTAAGTAGCCCTACTCCAGCTCTATATGAATCTCCAAAGGCTCTAAGTGCACTCTCGAAACAGCATCAGACCTCCCTGGTAATTACACGGCCTTTCTCAGGCCGAGGGGTCCAGCGTTCATGCACAGAAAGCCCATCGCAGCACGTCAGCCATGGCCACGACACATGCGTGCACCCTCTGTTGTCTCCCGGTCATGTGGCAGCCTTGATGGTCACCCTCACACAGAATACAAGGGAGGCTTTCATCAGCTGATGATCTCAAAGCACTTTTATGAGAGTTCGAAGGGATGCCACCCACCTGGGCCACAACCAGATTTTCTGGTTTTCTAATGGGATGTCTGGCATTTTGTTTCTCCTAAGCTTTACTCTGGGGTTCCTGTGTCTATACACCCTCACTAGCCAGATATTAGCAGAGCTTCAACGTGGAGCTTCTTGAAAGAAGGGACTCTCTCTGTATCCGACATCTTGCTGTAAGGCCTGCTTTAGCATTACCCCAGACTTATTTAAATATTTGTGGAATGAATGAAGCTTAAAATTACAGAAAGACCAAAAGCATTAACAATTTCAAGATCATAAATTTGGTAAAGAAAACTTTTCTATTACTAAATGGCTAAGTTTCTACCCTAGACTTAAAATTCAAAGCAGGGTAGCAAAAGCATGGATGGATCCAGAGGGTATTATACTCAGTGAAATAAGCCAGGCGGAGAAAGACAAATACCATATGATTTCACTTATTTTTTGTGGAATATAAATATAAAGCAAAACAGAATGAACAAAACAGCAGTAGACTCACAGACACTGAGAAGGGCCTGGTGGTTACCATCGGGGAGGGGTTGGGGTGGGCAGCCGGGGAGGCTGAGGGGGTAAAGGGGCACAAAAATTCTCAGTCATGATGTAGGTTGGTCATGGGAATACATGCGAATAGTAGTAAAGCATGGAGAATATAGTCAATGATTCTGTGACATCTTCCTATGTTAACAGATACTAGCCGTATTAGTTGGGAAAAAGATTTAATAATATGCGAGGAGGATTTAATATGGGTAACTGTTGAACCAATGTGTTACATGCTTGAAACTAATACAAGATGTATATCAACTACATTTCAATTAAAAGAATAAAAAAAATAAATTGAAAGCAGTGTAAAATGTAACAAATACTCTAACTTGAGTGGAACAGGTTAACAGAAGGAACATATAAAGAATTATAGAAAAGTTATGATCTCGTAAAAGCAGTCTTCACTTTAGAATGGCAGTAAGTTTTCTTAGTACATGTATTAACTAAACAAGTACTCCAAATTAAAATCAAGCTTTTCAAAACTGTATCTACAGAAAGTTTCCAGAAACACTGAGGGGGCTACTACCAAAGAAGGAGTACCAAAATAAATGAACACAGAGCTAAAGCTTTGAAAAAGAATTTGTCTAATGCCCTCTTGCAAACATTTATGTCAGTTACCAGCCTAAATAAAGCTTTCACCAGATTACTCTCCCTAATTAAGGTTCAATGAGAATAAACTGAATAAAAGGCAACCGAAGGTCTTTTTCTAATTGTTTGGTGTAATGTATCAGTTGCCCACAGGCACACAGGTATTTCCAAGACTAGGTGGGACACTGCTTGCCCCCTGTGCAGAGAGAACCAGGTTAAACAAACAAAAACAAAAAAGACCCAGTGCAGTTAAAAACAAAATATTAAAAGTGAACAGTATTTTGTACAGCCTTGTTTTCTTGCTGTTAATTGTGTGTATACTATATATCCATAATTATGCCAGACAAGCTTTGCATTTTATATGAAAGAGTTGTTAGATCTGTAATGAGTTATCTGAAAAACGAACTTGCAGGCTTCTTGAAGGAAAAAACAACCTCTTATTTATCTTTCAGTTGTGTAACTGGGGTAGGATGCCCTCCACATAGTCAACAAGTATTTGTTGACTGAGGAACAGTGAGATTAATTTAAAATAAGATTAAAGTTAAGAATCCAGGGGACTCTGGGTCTACAGCTGACCGAGCAGCCTCGAACACTGAAGTTCTTCAGACTCTGCCGTATCACTGCCACAAGATTATTGCAGGAAGTCATCAAGGTATGGAGGAAAAAACAATGAACAAATGAACTAGACACACCCTTGCACCACAACTGTGTGACACTGGGAAGTCACTTATCCTCTCTGGCATCCTTTTTCCTAACTATAAATTAACAGTGGTGGCCCAAGTCGCTAAGCTTCCCTCTGGCTCAGATTCTTTATTTAGATATTTCTCTTATAATTGCTAGCAGGATTCCTCAAGATTTATGTGAACAAGAAAGGCCACCTCCTCAACGTAGTATGGTTTTCCAATTTACTCCTGGTCTGAGATGGCACCCAACCCACTCATTTAAAAAAAAAAAAAAGGTAAGAATAACATTTTTCATTTAATTTAGCAATTTAGTTCTTAACTCACATAGGTTTGCTTTTTATTTGTTTACCAATAATTTGTTTGCCAAATGAAGGATAACTGAGTAAGAAAATGCACAGAAAGAAGTACCACAATTGGGGTGGGGGGGTGTGTATAAAGAACAGTCTCTCAAGAAGCATGAGGACGCGCCCAGTTCCCAAAGACCAGGAATCTCAATTAACAAAACTAAAGTTGGTACGTCCATCTCACCCCCACCCCAGACTTGCTAATCCTCCCTATGTTCTATCTCATGCAGCAGAACCATACCTTCATGAAGCTGGATGACCAAGTTGGACACTGAGGGTTCACCTTAGAAACCCCAAGGCCACCTTTGTCCCAGCCCTTACTGTTCCCCCAGCAGCACTCCAACTGCCTCCTCTGTGATCTCCTCCAGGTACCCGCCAACAGTGCGGTCAGTGTCCATGGGGCTGCCTCGCCTCTGCTCAGCTGTCAATGACTCTCCTTGGCACATACAGATGCCTGATTTCCATGACCTGATCCGAGACCTCTCCAATCTTGCCCAGTCATCACCCCTCAGGTATTCTGACACTAACTGTACCTCCTGGCTCCCTGACAATGTCACAGTCTTGTTTACCCCCTACCTGTGCACCTTGTCCACCTAAAATGTCTTTCCTTAACTGTCAAATTCCTGTTTGAGGATCAGCTCGAGAATTACCTTCCCTGAAGCCCCCAAGCCTACACCCTGTCTGAGGACCTTCACCCTCACTTGTTGTTTCCAAATTTAATTATCACGGCATCTAATAAGAACATTCCAAGTTTTTATGTCACTTTCTGTTGAGTCTGTGGATTCCTTGAAGTAATATTCTTTCATCTCTGAAACATCCAGAATAGTCTTATAAATTATAGGTCCTTAATAAATGTTGATGGATGAGTAGGTGAATCCTGGTAATGGATTCAAAGCATAAGAGGAACCCTCCAAGTGAAATATGAGCAATAAAAATTGAGAAATAATTATGCTAATGGAAAAAAAAGGAGGCAGATCTACCAGCATCCACCTGTAGTGTCGTCATGGAGTTTAATTCAAAGCAAAAAAAACTTACCCAATTTCTAAATTACAGACACTAAGAACTAAAGTGTTTCTTATTTCATACAAAAAAAAAGCATGTAAACCAAATGTATACACTAAACCATAGCTTTCTGACATATATATGAAAACAAGGAAATATTTCCACCAACACTTTAGAATATAATCTTTTTCTAAAATATATTCAGAAAAGTAACTTGAGAACAACACTCAAATACCATTCTAACACTGTACTATTACTGGAGACTAAGATGTTGTCAGCAAAATATAAGAAGGGAGATGCTTCATCTTATAAGAAAAATGTTGAATTTTTCTCCCAGAAAAATTATTCCCAAGATAGACACTTGGAGCCAGGCTCCCATACAGTTCCTGAGGCTAGGATCCCCCTCACTGTCCTGCTTCCCCAAGTCTTCAGTGAAGATGTGGATGAGGGGGAAGAGTTCTTCGTACCATGCCGGTGTTATTGATCTTTCCCCTCTCCACCACCTGTTGTCCCAGCCCCAGCCTTTTTATAGCACATAGTGGGAAGAAAAGATCCAATACATAAAATACTATAAAACACAATTTAATAAGCATAAAGAAGGTAACAGAAAGGAGGCAATGGCCGAAGTTGAATGGTAAGGAAAATAGAAGGAAGAGGGAAAGAACAGACTGGCCGGTTACTAGCAGTCACTGTCTGGGATCACTTTACGTTTACTAGGAAATGGCTTAATGCATGAGTCATTTCAAATCATGACTATATTGATTCATTTAATGTGTTCAAGCAAACTGGCAATGAAGATGACCTAGAAGCCTTGAGATGTAGATGATTCTTCAATCAAAATAATGAGGGTGGAAAATATATTTTAAGGAAATCAAAAGCATAAGTATGTACATGTCTAGAAAATTTTTTCTTAAATTTTTTTAATTAAAATTTTTTCTTTTTTTTTTTATAAATTGGCAGAAGAATGTGAGATTTTTGTCTGTCAAAATTGGGCATGGGTTTTTTTAAAAAGGTTGAAAACATATCATCATGAAGGATTCTGTGAGTCGGTGAACACTGTGTCCCACTGAGGCTTAGTCTAGGGACTCAGTTTCTACCCTCACTCAAGTTCATAGAATGACTGGAAACCTTGACCTTCACTCACCTTCTTCGTGATCTTAGCTCTAAAATCAGCCTTAACATGCTGATGTTTCTTTTTGGGGTGATCAGAATGCTCTAACATTAGATAGTGATGACGGTTGCGCGCCTCTGGATTTACTACAAGCCACTGAATTGTGCCCCATAGAAGAGTGAAGGTTTTACTGTATTAACTAACTCAATAAAGCTGTTATTTTAATAGTCAGTCTGAAAAGCTCTTACACTTTTTTCTGTACACCTTAGACCTTGAGTATATGCTTGCTCTGCCTGTTAGCTACATGAATAAACTCTGTCTCCCAATTCATTCTGTGGAAAGAGCCGAAGCTTTGGAGTCTCCCAGCTCAGTTTGGGAACTGAACCTACGTCTGTCACTTCCCAGGCTCAGGAATCTTGAGCACATTACCATCTGAGCCCCAGTGCGCAGCTGTAAAACAGCAGATACCACCTACTTAACAGATGAGGAGACTGAGAATCTGCAATTCACCCCCAAGCTCAGACTGATGGTAAACGGCAGAAAATTAAAATGGATAGGCTCTAAGAAAGGACATGTCAGGTGCCAGAAGAAAATACAAAGGAAGATACAGCAGAGGGGATATGGCAAATGAAGAGTTAAAACCAATGCCAGCCTAGCTTACCTAGATTCAGAGCAAACTCTTCTGGAATTCTCTTTTTGATTCCAATGATGCTTTGGGGTTCAGGAGATGCAGAGTGGGAGGGTGAGGATAGGTGCACTCCCAGAAGCATGTGCCATGATCAAGACTACACTACCCAAGACACTTCATCTCTAGATTCCTTACTTAAGTAATTTTATATGAGTAACCACAAAGCAGAGACATTTTCTATACTTTAAATCTCCTCGAGTGTCACTAAGCATTCAGTCCACTAATAGAACTATAGCCTCTTGATTTGGGTTGCCATTAATTAGAACACATAGATTCGTTTTTTATAGATTGATTCTATACAATAAAACATGCCTGAAGTTGATCGTATTAGCAGTCTTTTCATTGCAAGCCTCAAGATTCCACACCTGTGATTTAATTTGCATCAGCACAAGTTGAAACATCATCTTTTCCATCATTTGTGATACTGTAACTCTTAAGAAGCAACTTTCCTGACAATTAATACAAGCAATCTATATTTACAGTCAAATTCCCAACTGGGCCAGAATATCTCATGTGAAGTAATTCTTCATAGTGGTTTTAACAAAACCATTCTCATTTAAAATGTGGTCTATTTGTCCAAACAACCAAAAGGAAAAGACCCTTAAAAATATATATATATGTATTACACATATATATTATTTATATATGTATATATATGTATGTATATATGTACACATGTATGCACACACATAAACACACACATATACATATTTAAAAACATGTAAACTTTATGCCACACATTTCTACTCTCGAAAAACCAATCAAGAAGAGTTCAAAAGACTAGCAAGTTGTTGGCCCTGTCCTCCCCCAAGAAGGAGCAACACAGCAGTTAACTACATTTTCTCACTCATAAGTTCCTCCACAGACCGACCGGTGAGCAACCTAGTGTTCCCCAGCTACATGGCTGTACTTGAAAGCGTCTGGCGATCGCTCTTCGGTAGAGCAGGAGAGTGAGCAGAATATCACTGAGCCAGCATTCTTTCAATAACACAACAGGACGATGAAAGTACAACATGGTTATGAAGAGGAAAGAAAAACATTAGCAACTGCCTGTTTACCATTCACACTGTCAACAATTCTGAGAAAAATTCTGCTGTTTCGGGTCACTAAACCCTTGCCTCTTTTATAAATATTTGTCTCCCTGAGTTTGCATTTTTACTTTTTAAATCCCAGAGGGAAATGATAATGTTCTATACATTTTAGAATGGCTTTTTCTAAAATTGGCAGGAAGGAAGAGGCTAGGTTGTGTTAGTTCTAATTTTGAAAGCATTAAGTATTGGGGAGGGAACTCTTAGATAATAACTTATTTTTTCACATTTTAGTTATTTCATATGCAACATTTTTGCTGGGTCTACCAACATCGCTGTGCAGTCAGGTTTATTTTAAGACAACACAGTCTAGCATGAATTCACCCGAGGCTCTTAGAACTTATAACCAAATTTAGATGGGTTTAACACAGCTGTGAGGTGTCCCTCCACCATTTTTCACTTTGGATACAGGAGTGCATCAGATACATGTCGAGAAGCTATTTTATTTTAAATACAATTTTCTATGAACTTTCCTAGCACACACACACAAATGCTTTTACTTCTACTTCAGAGTTATAATCAACCCCTAATGCCTTTGGCAAAGACAAGATCTACTATGTAAGGTATTAAAGGAAAAAAAAAAAGGCAAGTAAATATGAATATTCCACAGAAGTAGGGGTATGCCAGAGTTGGGAAAAGCTTCCACAGTTTCCATATGTGACTGTGTTGTCTCCCTGGAGGGAGGTAAGTGGTTCCCAAGGTTACTGTACATTAAGTATCAAGAATGGTAAGGAAGCTAAAGATCTCACACACACATCTGTCATTTCTCAAATATAGTATGAACAAAAGGATACACACAGACCCCTAATACATATTATATGAATATATATTTTTAACCCATATACACTTAAAATGCAACTGCAACCTTTAGTGAAGGCCCTAATTTTGTAGGAACACTACCGGCATACCCCACCCTATCCACCCCTAGCTGCCCTCATTCATTATCTTCTTCCTCCCCTACACTATGGTTAAAGCCCAGAACTGAGGCTAGACTGCCCGAGTTACAATTCAGGCCTTGCCACGTGCTACCTTTATAGCCTAAGGCACATACTTTAATGTGCCTCATTTCCTTCACCTGCAAAATTAACATTAAAATATTGTACCTGTCTAATAACCTGAGTTATTATAAGGATTAAATGAGTGAATATATGTAAAACACTCAGAATAGAACCTGATATGCAAGCACCATTAAAGGGTAAGCCATGACAGTTACTGGTGTGGTTATTATTAGAACCATAATTGACTTTTGTGGTACTCATTTCCTTCCTTTTCATTATACTTCCTACCTTTTAACAACTCAAACATACAGTTACTTTAGCCTGTCTGAATTCCCTTCTGTTCTCTGGAAGGCTAACAAGAGAAGGCACAGGAGAGTGTGGTGCTGACGTCTGTCAAAACTTCCATAATGAATAATAAATTACTTGTGAAGCTCACAACAGACCACGATCTAGCTCTGCCCCACAGCAGGCCGAAAACCGAAGGTAAAAGCCAGGATCCCTCAACCAGTAGTTCATTGGTAGACTACAGGGAATCCGTCATATTGGTAACAAGTGTGAAGATTCCATCCCCCAAGGGTTAGCTAGTGAGGACAACACTAAAATCGAGCCTCCACCGACCGACCAGCCGACACCTTTAATGCTGTATGCAGTACTACTCTTTATCAGTAAGGATGAGCACACGAACATCACCAAGGACACTAGGGGGCCAATTATACCATAAAATCTAAAACTGAAAACCAGTGTCACATCTGGAACTCACCTTTAAACATAACATTAACAGTGATGGCGTGACATTTAGAAAAAGACAAGCTGGCCCAGGAGTGTAAGCATGACATGCTAAAGACCATTCACTATCTAGTATTAATCACTGAGGAATCGTATGTCCTCAGAACAGTCTCTCCAGGTGGCCATCTAAATAAAAACTATACCAGAAAAGGCCACACACTTTTTTAAAAAATGCCTAACCTGAAGGCTTTACGTAAAAGAATGTAGTTTGCCCACGGATGTTACTTGGCTGTCTTCAGTCATGAGAGAAGAAACCATATGCTATGGCCATTGGCCACTTGGTGTGGCCTGGAAGTGGACTAGGAGGGAGAAGCTGCAACTTGAATTCTGGAGACCACTCACAATGCACATGCAGTTTCCCAAAGGGAAACACGGGCTGCACCGAAAATGATGACTCATTGCTCTTCCCTACATATTTTACCTAATGTCTTCACTCTGTGCTCAAAGCCCTGGATTTCAGGAGGGTCACCCGGACAAGCCTCACTTCCAGCCAAGCTGTCACTGGGTACTCTGCTCAGGATTCACTGCTCTCAGGGTGCTTGAATACCCATTCTTGTTCTCCCCACACCTGGCTTTGTCCACTCAGAAATGATTGCCACCTCGGACAGCAGAACTTTGTCCTCTTCAGATCTGAGTCCCCCGCCCCAAGCATGGTCATGACACAGGGTATGCACTTAAGAAAGCGTGTTGAAAAATAAATGACTGGCTCCCCTGCTCCACAGAGCCTTCCAGGATTCAAAAACACTGTATACCCCTCCCCTGCCAACACCAGCATTCTGAATCTAGATAAAGAATGCCTGGCCTCCTCTTCTGGATGTTCACTGCAATTCTGTGCAATAAATACCAGGCAGTCCATTCTTCTGTGTTTCATTCCAGCTGCACCCAAGAACAGGAGGAACAGACTCTGCAGCTTGGAAGACGTTAATCCCTCAAGCTTCCTGTTTCTTCCACCTGTAAATGAGGCTACAGATAACAACTTCCTGACATGTGTAAAGTCTGTGGCACAAAGTAAACTCTCAAATATCCGCTCCCTCTCCCTCTTACACCAGGTATTAAAAATCAAAGTAACAGATATTAAACTCATAGATTTTAAACAAAGCAAGGTCATCAGATCACCTCTCTTTTGAATTTTTGGAGCTACTTTTCTACAGCGCTCATAAATCATCTCTTTCCTTCCCTTCTCTGGAGACTTCGGGGCTTACAGGTTGTGAGATACTAAGTTCCCAGTGACGTCTCGGCATACAGCCTTGCCTGGCCCACTGTCTGAGCACAGGGCTTTTCTCAGAGAATGGACTCAGACAGAACACACAGAATAATGCAACTAAAGCAAAACTTTGCCATTCTCCAAAATGAGACATTTTTTTTAAACATTTTTTTTTTTTTGGCTACTGATTTTGAGCATGGAAATTCAAAGACATGTGGGGGTGAGGAGGAGATAGGGAGGAGACTCCAACGTTGTATCTGTGACCAGTGACTATTCTCCTGGTCCTTAAATGAACTATCTAACTTTAAGGATCTATAACCCCTGCATACATTTTAAATAACAATTTCTATTGTCACACATTCACACTAACCCAGACAAATTGGCTTAGAAACTACCAGCCAACTTCATTCTGTGAGTAACCATTAAGTTTTAATCAGATGTGGTTCAGTTTCTGGAACAGCGAGCATTAAGAAGGACTCATCAAGAAAAATGAGGGACAGTGGGAGGAGGAGGAGGAAGAGGAGGAGGAAGAGAACAAAAGAACTGCCCCCAAGCCAGTCTTGCAACACAGACTCTCGACTGAATACTTCTGCCCCTCTTTGCAGCTGTTGTCTCCTGCAGTTGGCACTGAGCGCTGCCAGTCTAGGACCAGTTTCCAGTGTGGACAGCATTGTTTTATTGGCTACTAGGCAGTGCACACACCATTAATGGAGTTTTTATCTCTCCATTTTCCTGTCAGTACAGAACCAGCCAGTCTGACTCTGTTATTATCATTAAGAAAGCTTTTTTTTTTCCCCTCCCCACACACACTCTTTAATCCAAACAACATCTGGGAACTTCAGCCTCTATCATATAAAGGGAAACAGATTTAGTGGGAAAAAGGGGGGAGGGGGAATACAGTTCTAGCCACACAGGAACAACAACCAAATTCCAACACCCAAACTTATCTTAAGCCACCCATTATCTCTGGAACACTGTCCCCTTCAAAATAGCAAGGTACTTCCCACCTCACTGTTTTAACCTCCTCTAGACCTCTGTTAATAGCATTTGATGTGCAGCTTTTAAAAAAGGAATAGAAAATTTTATTACTGCTTTCCTGGATGGGAAGTTCAGTTGTGAAATGAAAATCAAGCATAATATTTAGAAGATAACTTTTAGAAGAATGCATTTTTTTTCAAAAGAGGGGAAAAAGACCTTCTATGAGACATTACTAGTCTCATTACTAGTGAGTATATCTCTAGTGCACAAACTAATCGGAAAAAACTGGCGCCATCAAACCCAGAAATTATGTCCTCCTGTAATAGACAGCTGTCTCCTCTGCAGTTTAAGTGTGCTCTTTGCTTAGATCATGCTCTGATTCATGGAATCGATACAGGAAAACGCAGAGCCAGCCACACTACAGATTCACACAGCAGAGCAGCATCAAGCCATACAGCTCCTCTGTCCCCTTCCTGTCCCCGGAATACGCAATAGTGAAAAATGCATACTCGATTTCTACTTCACTCCTGACCATGCCTCATGGGGCCCTCCTCAACGTCGGTCCTTTCAGCATTGCTTCTGTGTAAGTAGAACCTAAAAGTTACACACTCAAATACGCAGTTGTCAAGCAATCCTGCACAAATCTCACCCCCAACTCCTTCTTGAGTTTTCTACAATGCACCAACAACTATACTTAGAAGGCACTGACTTTCCCCAGAAATGCTCATCAACAAGTGGAAGACACAACCAGAACCAAACATATAGGAAAAGCCCAAAGCTGAGAGGTTAACTGTTTGTTTTTAATATCTTTTGGTTCCATTCAGCAAAAACGGGGTGGGCGCAATCAGTCACTGTCTGAGCCACAGGCTCCCGCTCACTGGAAGCTTTGCGTTAGAGCCCCTCGCAGTCTGTTGTTAATGACAGTCTCAGTAACCTGATCCGCTCTCAGTGGGCGCCTTGAGTAAGCACTGGCCTCTCTCAGGTCTCGCCTTTCCATTGTCCCACCCTGCAGGGCCAGCTGTTTCTGACAGCCAAATTGCTGCGTGCTAAGCAATGAATGCTGTCAGAGAAGGAATTTTCATTTCTATAATGCATAGGCCTCCGTGGACAAATTATACAGCTTATGGCGCTGGCTGCAGGATGCTGCTCCAGGCTTGAAGCACTGCCAAAATGCATCCTTTCCTCCCCTCTGCCCAGCCCCAAGCTGACGAGCAGTCACCCGAAATGATTCTAAATGGTCAGAGAGAAACAGAACACATGTTTTCAGGCACAAACAAAACATATGTCAAGAATAGCTGTCCAGCTACAATCTTTGATGTAATGGCATATGGTAAAAGCTATGTGAGCCAATGTCACAGCTCAGAGCTACATAGCATGCCATCCGTGAAGACCTACTGTAAATGTGGTGCCCGGCAGTGAGCATGCGTGGGACAACAACAAAGTCACTGGCCCTCTGCTTCGAGGGAATGCCAGACTTACCTAGAAACTTATTGCTTCCTGGAAACCACCAAGCAACGATCCAGGTGGTCCAAGAACACCACTCTTTCCTGGTAACGACGGCCCCCAGGATGTGCCCTATCGAATCAGTTTGCAGGAGTCGTCTGCCTCCCCAGCTTCTTTCCAAAGCACTCCACATCCAGCACCAACCCCAGACCTTGGGCTGCATCTACACCACTTTCCATTCTGAGTGAATATGGGGTATGGGTTTCTCCAATCAAAGTGACTCTTGGGATTTTACAGGAACTGCCAGAAAATAAAGTTTGATTTTGTCATTATACTTAAAACCTGGGAGAATATGCTACAGCCATTTGGCTACCACAAAAGGAAATTCTGCCTGAAAACGGAGGAACAAAGGAAGAATTAGGGGGAAAATAACAGGGTCTCAGGGACACCCCTTGAGTGGGTCAACCCAGATCTAAAACCTGCCCTACCCTGGACTCCCCAGGATGGCAGCCACTGGGCTCTCATCATACTGAGGCCGGTCTGGGCTTTCTGTCACTCGGAAATGCAAACCAACAGGTGAACCCTCGGTCCGTTCTAAGAACACGCACCAGTTTCCACACGCTTTATACCTTACCATAAAAAGTTTGCATTTTTGGTTGTTCCCTAAGACGATTTACTCTCACTTTTTCTCTTTTAGTCCTTATATACCCTAATGTGAACTAAAATACACAAAGCATCACCTGATGTAGGGCCCCTTCCACAAGGAAAGTCTAAATATCTGACCTGAATGAAAGGAGAGGTGAGGAAGTTAAATTCATGATCTGCCTTTTCTTTTGGTGTCATAAATCTTAACACAACCCGGCCAGAGCGGCATAGAGAAAGCGGACTCTGGTGAGCAATCGCTAAAGCCAACTCAGTAGGCCGGGAAGCCCCGGCAGCCCCGACCAGCGTGGTGGAGGGCACGCTGCTCCGCCACCGGGGGTCCAGGTGAGCCACGGCACCAACCCCCCGCAGGCTGCGCGCCATCAGGGCCATGGCGCGCCCCACTTCCTGCCGCCGTCTGCCTTACCGTTACCTACTGTCTGGCCAACAAGGGCAGGTTCGGTTCAAGAACACCCGGAACTTTAAGGCAGGAGGCACGTCCAGCACCACGGTGGGCTCACAGCCACTCGAGTACTCCAACTATAAATATCCTCCTGGCTGCCGGCCCGACAGCAACCGCAATTCCTGCTCCCTTGCTGATAGCAGACCAGCAGGCTTTTCCCCAAGCAATTCCGCACAACCAACCAGGTGCGGCAGAAGGTCGAAGTACATACGCGCTTCCACAGCGCCCTGGCAAGCCGTGGTTCTCACCCTCCTCTTGTCCATACTTGGTTCAGAGCCCCAAAGATCAAAAAGAGGAGACCGTGAAGTTGAAAATCATACAAATAAGATCACAGTTTGGTGCTTAGGAAACACTGCAGAACACACTGGCTCAGAAGTGTGATACAAGGTCGAGAGGGAGGAAGGGAGGAAGATCAGCTCCCTCTTAAGTCCTTGGCGTCATGCCAGTCATTAGGAACTCCAAACCCTTATAGTCGACTGCTCTTCTGTCAGAGGATATAGGGGGGGCAGGATGGGGGCAGGGGGAGAGAGCTTGGCCTGACTCACCTGTGAGGAGCAGAAGGCAGCCCAAGAAGCTCGCTGAAACTGCTTAGACTGGGAAATCATATAAGTGAATACGTGACCACACCTACTGAGCTGCTACTCAGGGACAATAAAAGGAACCAAAATTCTCAGGACTGACTTAGCCTTAATGGTTGAAGATGTACCTGGTCCCCTGAACCAATCCACAGAGATCACCCCAGTACTTTAGGAGGAGGCATTCTTGGGAAATATCCCTTGTTACAGATGCTATTGAAAAGTAGAAACCACAACGACCCAAATATTGAAGACCCAGGATAAGGTCTTTCGTGCCATTTCATCTCCAGCACCTGGCACACTGCTGGCATACACAGCATGGATGGATCTTTCTTCCAAACAACTTCTTGCCCGTTGGGACAGGCCAATTCAGAAATAAACCGCAAAGAGAATGACGGCATTTTGGACCCTCCCAAGTTCATTGCCTTTCTTCCCCACAGTCCTGTTCATACACTTGACCAACGTGGACCGAAAACCTACAAGGAGCCAGGCACTGTTTTAGGCATTGGAGACATTAATAGCAAAGGTGACCAAGTTCCTACCCCCATGCAGTTTACATTCAGGCAGAAAACTCCACAGGGAAGTTGGTTCACACATCTAACCATGTCTCCTGCTATGAGGCCGTAACTCGGAGAAGATTCCCTTTATCATGAGAACACACACCGCAGTGTAAGGAATTCTTCAGCCAAAGAACCTATTAATTCTGGCAAAAGTCTTCAACATCCAGCAGGAAAACCAATATTCAGGGTCAGATGATGCTCAATTTCTAGCACTTTGTACCTGTGACAACCCCGACCCCCAGCCACAAAATGATCTGACACACAGAGGGGCTTTCGGAAAGTAATTTTAATCCAAAATACTGACTCCAGGGAGTGGACTCATGTGAGACTCATCTACTAGGATTTCTGTTCTTCAGTCCAAATCCAGCAAGGCAGTGTATATATTCAAGGTTTCCTAGTACAAAGAACACATGTCAACATATCTCTGTTGTAAAACTCAAGTGATACAGAATAAACCTCCAGACTTTAACAGTCACAAAATGATTCCTAAAAAGCCAAATTTAACACTATTAAAACTACTCTAAATTCTATTCTCCTGTCAAGTTTGGAGATAGAGGCCTTGAACTAATGAGAAGTGTAGCTTCATAGAGCTAGCATGAGTAATGATTCAGCTCAGTAATATAGTCAGTAAGTGTGTTTTTATTCCCATCATTTTTCTATCTTTCTACAAACTAACCAATAAATACATCTTATAGCCAGATTGTAATGACTGATGTATTCAACATTACCCAGCACACACTGGGTGTTTACTAAATCCTGCAAGTTAGAATCTGACTGTGAGTAACTTGGAAACATTCCTTAATATTACTAGTGTCCTGCTTTTCCCTGCAAAATAAGTAAGAACAGACACAATTATTTTAATACTTCTTAGGTACTAGACACTGCCGTGCCAGGGATTTGCATGCATATTACCACACTTAATCCTCCCAACATGCAAAACAATACAGTAAGAATTATCTCCATTTTGGAGATGAATTAAACTGAAGCTCAGCAAAGTTAAGTAACTTTTCTAATGTCACAAAGCTGGGAAGTGGCAGAATGCAAATCAAACCCACACTTGCCTGATGTGGAACTTGTCAGCCATTCTCACCCATTATGTTAAATTCTCTGCATTCCTTTCCAAGCCCAAAATGCTGGGAGAGCATTAATATGCACCTTATGGAGCAACCTTGCTATAGAATGCTGTCACCAGAAGCAATGGTTACATTTCACATACTCCAGAAGTTCTATTAGGATTCATGGATATAATACAACTCCAAATGAAGGTATCACCAGCTTGAAAATACCAAAAAGACTGAAAATCAGACACCTTCAAATGCTTAGTAGAAAAAACATCAGCGCACCACTTAAACGTAAGAGGGTTAAACTGCCAGAATCCATTCAAATAAGACAGCGACTGAAGGTAAAGAAAAAAAAAGATATTATCAAATAACCTTGAAATTAAGCCAAATGAAGAAAGTTGGGAAAACAGCCTGAGTTCTGTGCTTACTGCTAAGCTTTCAAGAGCAGCTGTGCTTATGGGGCAAGCCAAGGACAGTGAGCCTGCAGAGCAGGTGACACTGGGAAGCCATCTCCTCTGGGGAAGCCAGGCTGGGGGCTGCCCTTGGCCTGGGCCTCCCTTGTGCTAAGGACGATCAAGTTCAGGTGCTTACAAGAACTGTCTTGTGGGTTTGTAAACCCACTGGAAAGGATTCCAGTGAAGAAACAGACTTTCACAAGACCGGGTAAGACAAATTCCCACCCAACAGTGCCAGATCTACCAACTGGCCTCAAAGCTTTACCTGACCAACCTCCAAACCCATCGTCTGCACTACGCTGGCCCCTTCCTTCAGAGGCCTTTCTCTGTCGTTTCAGCCCTGCAATTCCATTATCAGCTCTGTGCCCTCCCGACTACTCACTACAGTTCCTGAAAAATAAAAAGCTCCCTAAAAAAGAGTACCAGAAATTGATAAACAACTTTCAGTGAGAAAGATCACTTGCTATTATTTCAAAATAGCACACTGATAATCAACCAAGTGCCACCTTTTGTTTTATTTAAAAAAAAAGAAAATGTACATCGGTTTCTTAAGCACATTGCCTCAGCAAAAGAAGTCTTCTTGCCCTCAAGGGCTTAACAGTCTGACTAGAGAGACAGGAACCAGGGGTTCCAATCCTGTAGTTATGCCAGTTACATCAACAGGCCAAAGAAATAAACAAATGACTGCCGGCGAGATGTAGTAGGTTGAATGGTGGCCCCTCAAAAGATAATCCACATTCTAACTCCTAGAACCTGTGAATATGGCTCTACTTGCAAAAAAGTTCATTGCGGATGTAATTATTATTAAGGATCTGAGATGAGAGTGTCCTGCATTATCAGGGTGGGCCTAAATCCAATGACAAGTGGTCTTCTAAGAGACCCATGAAGGCATCACAGAAAGGAGAGGGTCCTGAGAGGGAGAAGCAGCAGAGACTGGAGTTAAGCAGCCACAAACCAAGAAATACCAGGAACCACCAGAAGCTGCAAGAGGTAAGGAAAGGTTCTCCCCCAGAGCCATTACAGAAGCATGGCTACACCCAACACTCTGATTTCAGACTTCTGGTCTCCACAACTACATAAGGATAAAATTCTGTTGTTTTAAGCCACCAAGTTTGTGTCAATTGTTATGGAAGCCCTAGGAAACTCACACAGATGGTGAGGAAATGCTCCTTGGGTAAGACCTTGACAGGCGGGTGCAGGACAGTACAGGCAGGAAGACCATACAAGGAAGGAGAGACAGGCTGGTGGTGAAGGAAATGCATGCATGCTGCCACATCAGAGTGAAGGCGGAGAGAAGCTTGCAATGTAACATGGGGTGAAAAAGCAACTGAAAGTCTATCTAGGCCATATTAATTTCATGAGCTATTAGGGGAATCACCAAAGACATCTGAGCAAGGGAATAAAATATACAACATGGTGCTGAAGGAAAATTGACCTAATATTAAAAAAGCAGAATGAGCTAGAAACAAATATCCAGCAGACCTTCCTTTTGTAAAGAAAGATTCTTGAAGAACAGAAACCAAACTAGCCACATCCCAATCCCCAGAATCTGTGTTACCTGGTATGACAAAGGAACTCTGCAGAAGTGATTAAGGATCTTGACATGGGGAGATAATCCTGGATTACCCAAGGGGGCCCTAAGTGCAATCACAAGTATCCTTTTAAGAGGCAGGCAGGGCGGGAGGTTCAACTGGAGAGAGAAGGCAGTGTGACAAGGGAAGCAGATGGCAGGGACGTCCTTTGAAGATGAGGAAGGAGCCACAAGCCAAAGAAAATGAACCCTCCTCTCAGAGCCTCCAGAACCATAAGAAAATTAATTTGTGTTATCTCCAGATACTAAGAAAAACTTCTCATAATTTGTCACAGTGGCAACTGCAAACAAAGTTTTATGTTTTTTCCTCTGATATTCAGGTAAGTCTTTTCTCCCCTGAATTTTTCCCAAAATGATTCTTTCTTGCTCGTCCATTGGCTCACCCAAGCCAATCCTGTTTTATTCTTCCAAAGCTCAGATTCAGTCAATATCCTCTGGTTTTCACACTTTCTAACTCAGTTGCTTTATATCTTTACGCACTTCAAAACGCAGTATTATTACTTTATATATGCCATATAAGGGAGCTGTAGAGAATCTACGAATGTATTCACCCACCCACCTTGCTCCAGAAAGGATTTCAGAGTAAGCTGTCTCCTTCTGGGGTGATGAACTGTTTGTATTTTCATCTGTATGATGCTATATGAGTAAGTACAGATGTCAAAACACATGGAGCTGTATGGTTAGGATTTGTGCACTTTACTGTATGCATGCTATCTCTCGAGAAAACATACAAGGGGGGGAAAAGAATGAGTGTATTCCACCTCTTCTCCTCTTCGGGGCAGAAGAGTAGGCTTAAAATCTCCAAAGGAGAAGGGAGAAAGCAAACTATGTCACCCTAGATAGGAGAAGAAAAGAATGAGCATAAAGGAACATGAATATATGGTCCCGGGAGGGGTATGCAGATAAGCCCTTAGAAAGAACATCAAAAACAATAAGCTAAAAGAAACAAATAAACAAAAACCCAAATAAATTAGAATACTAAGAGCTTTCTGTAAGAGAACTGCTTAGGAAAGCACCTTTCACAATTTTTGACCTCCAAGTGTAATAAAAGATATCTTACATTCCAACTCACACACATACATATATAATAAAAATTTTATAAAGCAAGTCTCACTCTTGCAACACATGAGTTTTACTCAAAACTTTTATTTCCTTTCATTTCTAATGCTGAGTGTGACTTGCTAAACTGATCCAGTAATAGATCGCAGCTCACAAAAACAGGGTAGCAGAGACTGAACCGGACAGGAAGAAAATGTGGATAATATCAAAAGGCTACTCTCCTCTAGTTTTATGGCTATGGGGGAGACAAGTTTAGAAGTTTTACTTGAAAGTGAATAAAAAAGCTTTGAAACAATTTGTTTTACAGGAAACACTCTACATTAAAAGGAAAGTTTTTCATTTACTCATTAAAATGTTCTACTTAACCCCTGCCAAGTCCCCACCCATCTGGGTCCTAAGTTTGAGACTCAGCTGGATATTGAACGTTCAATTCAAGAAACTATCCACTAGGAGATATGCAAAGGTAAACAAGATATGGTCCTTACCTTCACATAGTTTATAATCTACCAATAGGGGGTAAACATGGAAAATAACTACCAAAGAACCTTGAACAGCAACGCTATGGGAACACTTTGAGGACAGAGAAATTGATTTTAGCCAGAGGATGAGATATGACAGAGACTGCATGGAGAAAGGAAGGGCATTTGAACTGGGGAGTGGGCAGAGAGCAAGAAAGAGAGCTGTCGACAGATACAGGGGCTTAGACACAGCAGAGTACAGAGGAAGCTGGCAAACCATAGGCTGTGGCACATTTCAAACATGGTCCCCAAATTCTGTGGCTCTCTTCCCATCAAGAGGTAGGATCTCTATGCTTTCGCCTTGAATCTCGGCTGTGTAATTGCTTGACCAATAGAATATGGTAGAAGTGCAAGTTTCCAGGACCAAGCCTTAAGAAACTAGCAGCTTCTGCTTCCTGGATTCTGCAACATTTGCTCTGGGAATTCAGCCGCCATGCTCTGAGGAACCTCAAAATAGCCCACACAGAGAGACCACATGTAGGTGTTTCGGCTGACAGCCAGCATCACCCGCCAGACATGTGTGTGCCTGAGCCTTCGGATGATTCCAGTGCCCAGTCTTCAAGCATTCCCAGCTGAGGCCCCAAACACTGTGGAGCAGAGACAAGCTGTCCTTGCTGTGCACCTTCCAAATCCCTGAGTCACCGAACTGTAACATAATACAATGGTTGCCGTTTTATGCCACTACATTTGGGGTGGTTTGCTGTGTGGCAGCAGGTTGACGGAAACAGAATAGTCAACAGTATCGGAGGACATGGTAGGAGATAACCATGAAAAAGGGTCTGAAGGAAGGTGCCACATATACTGAAAGTCAACCTGAACAGTTTAAAGTTTCTTCTGTCCACATGGTGATCAGTTGATGGGTTAAAGATCAAGGGAATTATATGACTGGATTAGGAAGATCATATTAGCAGCAGCACATGGGGGGATTTCCAGTAAACTCAAGGAAACAATACAGATCCAATAACCTTGAGTGTAGATCTTATTAACTGTCCGCATTTTACACATGGAATGCTTGAAAGGAAAAAATAATCTGGAATAATCTGACACGTAATCCAGGAGCAAATCCCCCTGGCTCCATTCCCAACCGATCTCTTCTCAGACCCCCAAGCCTAGTCCAGCTATCACTCTCTCTCACCTGGACCAGTGCTTGTCCAACGAAATTTACTGTCCATGATGGAATGATACTTTTGTCAAAAACACCCTGTCCAGGGTCCACGGATCACACATTCAGTCACGGCAATGTGAAATTGCTATACCAGTTCCTAGACACTTAACCTCAGCGTCTATACCTATCATATTACAGATCAGGAACAAATCATTCCTGAGACAACACTACAGACTATTGTTTCCAAGTTCCCTACAGACATCAGTCTTTGGGATTCGGAAACAAGAAACTGGAATTCCTAGGAATTCTTGACATGGCAAATTTTTGTATTTATTTATTTATTTAAATTAAGGAATCATTGATACACAATCTTATGAAGGGTTCACATGAGCAACATTGTGGTTTCCATATTCACCCATAGTATCAAGTCCCCCCTGCCCAGCCCCATTGCAGTCACTGTCTATCAGACAGCACAAATTATTTTTAAAATACTTCCAACATTCTTCCCTTTACTATTATGACTATCTTTCTAAAATTGCTCAGTAAATAAGAAATGTTAAGTTTTGTCATATTTACAAAAACAAACACATAGAAAATATTCTGACACTGGGAAATCAAAGCAAACGTTATTGTGTAGAATTTGAATAACCGAGCACAGTGAGCCAGCCGTACAGAACTGCATGACAAAACTGAGTTTAGGACTGATTCTGCTCCAAGACTTATTCTCGTGGCACACTACATAGGATTGTATATTTTTTTAAATAAACAAATTTATTAATACTTATTTGCAAATGACTCATTGTTTGCAGCAGACAGGGTCATGAACATACGATTCACACATAACCTGGTAACAGCAAAAAGCAAGTCTGACTGGTTAAATAGTGACCAATTCTCTCCCTTGTGCTCTTGATTCCCAGAATAGTCAACCTTAACCTTCTACTCCATGCATCAGCGTTTCCTGCTCTGGCTTCCAACTAGAAGTTGGTAGATTCCTTAGAGCCAATGACATCTCTGTGTAGATGGAGGCTAGCAGCAACCTTATTTGGACAAGACAAGTATTAAGCATTAGACTGAGAAGGTGAGGAACAAGGTTATCTCAGAAAATTCCAAAACTGGGGAAAAAGGAACATGGAAGTGAGCAAAGAAGACGGGACTGAGTGATCAATAAATGCTTTGGAAAAATAAAAATGAGAGGGAAATGTCAACAGACCATAGACACAGACCAAAGTCCCAGGCAAGATTTGAGAATGGATTTTAAACACTTAGCAAGTGATAATCCCTAGGGACCCCAATACTAAGAGCAGGTCAAACAAGATTAACCTAGTTTCCTTTTTCAATAAGATTCTGAAACTAGAAATTAAAGGAAACTCACACGTCTAGATTTTAGCAAAGAATCCGATAAAGCCTCTTAAGAAATATCTGTGGTCAAGATGGACAAAAAGGTAAGCGGATGTTTCTCTAACTTACTGCATTTAAAGTGTGCATTAGGAAGAACTGCCGTCTTCCTAAAGTGACGGCAGCAGAACCCGGCATGTTCAATGCGCTACTGCTAGGGTGGGAACTGACAAGCTGGAAGTTAATCAAGGTAAATTTAAGTCCGACATGTAGCAAAGGGAATAAAAGACAAAGGCACAAGTAGATGTGTATAATGCAAGGGAAACAAGACCTAGCAGCAGCATCCATGAGACAGATATGATCCGTGAGAAATTTTGAGGTTTCTGTTGGTAGTCCATTCAGGAAAGAGGACAGTGTGGCTCTCTAAAATATAGCAGTTTGGCTGCATAATACAAGCATGGAAGTTCAAAAATTCTAAGAGAGAAAATCCAATCAGGAATACTGCTATTAGCTCTCCATACCAATTTTTAAAGATTCAACCAAACAGAAGCTTGAGCAACAAGCTGAACAAGATGGTGATGACAACCTGAAAGCTCTGGAGAGACTCTGCTCAGAGAAGACAAGACCAGAGGTGAATATGGTAGCTCTAATCATGTAAATACAGTATTCGATTCTATTCCTATAGCTGAAAAAAAAGAACTATGATCAAAGCATAAAAAAAGCTGAATTTGTTATAAACAAAAATAGAGAAAAAAAAACCAGCGTTGGCTAAAGGCAGAGCAGACTCCAAGTAGATATTGCATCCCCTAACTCTGCAGAGCTTCCAAGAGCCTTGGGGGTTCAGGGAGCAGGTACAAGGCCGAGCAATCACAGGCCTTGGCTGGTTGGACGAAATAACTCCTCCCCCACCTCTGACTCTTCATCTAAGAAGAGGCCACCCAGGGAGTCGTAAACACCCGAGACAAGAGCATCTGCTCCCAACCTGGCCCTTCATAAACATTTCATGAATGGGAGGCGACTTCAGAATATGGGGAGAGAAAAACAGAATTATGTTTCAAAGGAACCGGCCACGAACTGCTGAAGAGAAGACAGCAGCAATGACTGTGGACTTGTTTTTTGAAATGATTCTTCAAGAAGTGGTTTATAACAGTTACAGGGTTCAAAACATTTTATTTAATGATAGGGAGGAGGTAAGCCTATTTCTAAGCTCAAGGAAAAAGCCAACAAAAAGGGTAAGTTGAAGGAAGCTGAGGAAAAAAGAAAAAAGAAAGAGTTAGACTTTGGAAAAGGCAGCTGGTCTCAACCCGAAAATATCCTGCACAGAACAAGTGCTGGATAACACATTTAAGACACATCTGCACATGTACAAACAACAGTATTTAAAACTAATCTCTTTTAAATAGTTGCACAAACACACACAAGATAGGTACCAATTTTACAACCATCATGGTCTACAGTAGTTCCAAGGTATACATGGAAATGGCATTGCATGGAATTCCCAAAACCAATGTAAAGATCAAAATTCCTGTTAAAAAAAGTCTCAATGTGATAGTATCAAAATTAGATGAAGCAGAAAAGGACTGTGTAACAGATTTCACCCTCAGGCATGAGGTACTGATAATCGGGCTGTACCAATATGCAGAATAAAAGACAATAAAGACTTAAGGCATCAGTGGATTACTTTTATAAAAGGTAGTATGTTGCGATATTTTAGAAAGTTCTCCCAGAAGACTTATCAGAGCAGTGCCATCTTCACAATCTCAAAAACAGATTTTTTTAGTGAAAATGAATAGCTCTATGCTCAAATATTTTTCAAAACAGACTAGAGTAACCCAATGATCTTACCATTGTGTAACTGTCAATATCCTTCCTGCCCCTAGTTTCACAATTACCTAAATAATAAATAAAAGCAATAGTATTAGTCTCCTTAGCCTGCCATAACAAAATATACTGTCGGCTGGGTGGCGTAAAACAACAGAATTTATTTTCTCACATTTTTGGAGACTGGAAGTCCAAGACCAAGGGGATGGCCATTTCAGTTCCTGGGGAAGACTGTCATCCTTGCTTGCAGGTGGCCTCCTTCTCACTATGGCTTCCTCTAGTGTCTTCTTACAAGGGCACTAATCCCATCATGAAGGCCTCACCCTCATGATCTCATCTAAACCTAATTATCTACCAAAGACCGCCCCCCAACTCCAAACACAGATAGTTCCCAATTTATGATGGCTCAATTTATAATTTTTCAATTTGATGATAGTGTGAAAGCAATATACATTCAGTAGAAGGTGTACTTTTGAGTTCTGAAGTTTGATGCTTTCCTGTACTAGCAATATGCCCTATGATCCTCTCACAACGCTGGCCAGTGGCAGTGAGCCACAGCTCCCAGTCACACACACCATCAGGAGGGTAAACAATCGATACACCTGTGACCCATACAATTCCATACCCATACAACCATTCTGTTTTTCACTTTCAGTATAGTATTCAATAAATTACATGAGATATCTAATATATTATTATAAAACAGCCTTTGTGCTAGATGATCTTGCTCAAGTGTAGGCTAATTTAAGTGTCTGAGCACAATTAAGGTAGGCTAGGCAAAGCTATGATGTTCAAGAGGTTAGCTGTATTAAATATATTTTCAGCTAAACAGTATTTTCAACTTATGATGGGTTTATTGGGACCCAACCCCATCCTAAATCAAGGAAGATCTGTACCATCAATTGGGGTTTACAGCTTCAACATATGAATTGTGTGTGGATGCACAATTCACTCCATAGCATGGATGGATGGCTGAATTCTTTTAAAGATCATCCTCAAAACTGCTGCCAATGATTATTCCAAATCCAAAACTAATCAGATCCCGTTCAGAACCCTGAAATTTCCTTACTTGAATAAATTACTATTCGCATAATTTGGAAGCAAGATCTGGGTTGTCCAGCACAGAATGAAGAGTCCTCACAATGTAGCCTTCACGCACCTCTCCAGTCTTATGTCACATCGATTCCCACATGTACCCTAAGCTGCAGTCAAGCCAAACTACCTGGGGTTCCCAGCATACACACTCTTCTCATGCCTTCCACCTTTACACTGAATGTTCCCTACGCTAGCATATCCTGCCCCTACACTGCCGCCAGGCTCATTTCCACTCACTCTTATTAAAGTGTGAACGTAACACCTCCTTGGTCAGAACCTTCCCTACATCCTCCTCTCCCCTGAAAGTGGGTTAGATGCTCCTCCCCTGGACTTGCTGTTGCACATTCTGGATGCCTCTGTGATAGAAAGCACTCATCAAGCTGAACACTGCCGATTCACGTGTCTCCCTTCCCAGCTGTGAATTCTCCTGAGGCCAGGGATAGTGCCTTGGCTCCGTGTGTCATCAACACATGCCACATACAGTTGGTATTCAAAAAAAAAAAAACAACACTAGAGCAGATAAAAGCATCAATAAAATAGACCATAACAGAGTTCGAAGAGAGATGGACGAATTTTTTAGTCCTAACATTTCACATCCATCTCCAATAGACATAGTGCTAGTTAGTTAGAAATCTGCACAAACTTTTGCCGATTATCTCAATCACCAGAAAAATGGGAAACACAAAATTCACTGAAAGATCAAGAGCAGAGAGAGAGGGAGAGTGGTGGCACTTTGCCACTGAACTGGCAAATAACAAAGGGCACGGCCGAGTTTTTATCCATAAAACAAACTACACTCTTTCAGTGTTCTAGAACATCGTTACATTAGTTTACTGCCTTTTAATATTTTTCATAAATGCCCATGAACTGATGGCCCCTCACAAGAGAACACTGTCCTGTTCAGACTTGCAGATGGCACTTTTAGGTTATAAATTCATTAAAGCAACTTTCCTAAAAAAAAAAAAAAAAAATCCCCCTGGGCACCACTCATCAGAAGTAGCAAGTTATATACAAGAGTCAAAGTAAAACTGTGGGTGGTCTTGGGGAAAAGGCTTTATAAACCGTAAAGTCCTCCACAAACACCTGTGCTTATTCCCATTTGGATCACCCTTCCGGGTTGATGGCCCTTCAGCAGGAGGGTGACTAACGTAAGTGGAAGAAATGATTTTATGCTCTGACTCATATTTTGCCTTTTTCTCCTCTCTACAGAAACAAACTCCTAATGGGACATTTTCTGATGAGCAAACATAACTCATCCGCCTAAATCTCCTCAATGATGAAAAAAGTTCCTTGCTTCAAAATGCACCAGGAGCTTGAAATTTAAATGGAAGTACAAGAAAGGGAGTTGAAATGCTGTCTTCCTCAACCCATGGCACCCTAAAAATTAACAAATATTAATGTAGCCTAAAGTACAGCTTCTTAGACATAACTCTACAGAAGAGAATACACACAACGAGCCCTTAGAGACAGAAAAAAAGTGCTACAATGTGCTTTCTTCCTGTGGCCATAATTAAGATTGAAAAGGGCGCTTGGTTTTCCCATTAAGACGTAAGATTTGAACAGCTCCTGTCACACCCTCACCTCCCCCCCACCCCACCGTGTGCTCTTGTATGAGGGTCTCCACCTCTTCAGTTTCCTGAGACATTCCTTCCTGTTTTCAACTTTTCACCACTCACTCAAAACCCCTCCTCTTTTCCTAACTCACAGCTTCCATTTCTTTATTCTCTTTCATCATTCCACTTTGCCAAATCCTCACACCCTAGCTTTAATGACTAAAGGGAAAGACCATTAAAAAAAAATTTGACAGCGGTCCATGGTGATAAAATGAAGAAGGTGTAACACAAAAGAGCATCTCCCTTGATTCAAAATAACAAGTATTTATTGAGTGCCCACCCTGTGCCCTGTGGGAGTTATAAAACCAGATCAGCTTTACTGGATGTGAGCATTGTGAAAGGGACTGATTCATCTTCGTGTCCCTCCCCAAAGCTCATCAGCGCATTGTGTCCGCAAAGGAGGGCCCCTCGGAAATCCAAAGGGGTTTGGGCTCCTTCCACTGCAGATGACTTCTGGTATCAAAATATGAAGAAATGCCAAAGCAGAGGGGCAACAAGTGTGGATGTCTTAAATGTTTATAAAACATGCCAAGCACTATTACCTGGCTAGCCTCAAGATAATTACATGGTCCAGTAAGGAGACACGAGTTCAAAGTTGTATGACCCATTACACCTTCTTTTGATTCTGCTGATATATTTCTGAGGCCCTATCATTCAAAAGCAATGTCAAGACCAACGTGAAGCCCCTTGTGAAAGGGAAGCTTGGGCCAGCAGGCCCTCCTGCCCACCACCAGCTCCTAAGGTCTCTACACAGCAGAGAGCGAAGGAGTCAATGAACGACCTAACCGTGAACACTTGGTCTCTGCTCGCAAGGAATTTACAAAATAATTGGGAAAAAACGGACGTACCGTCTGCTCCCACACCTCCCCAAATATAATGGGAGACGTGTTGCACCCAGGGAACAGGATTCCGTTCTGGATCCACCACTAAGTCATTAATCACGGGAAAGTCCTCCTCACTATATTTAAACTCCAGGGTTTTAACTTTTTTGCCTGTAAAATGGAATCATACTATTTTCACCCCTGGTTTTCGTACAGAGATTATTGAGAGACTTACGTAAAATGTGGTGCTACTTTTGGTAAACTGCATAGCCTAACAAATGTGAGCAACACAGGAACAAAAGCAGAATACTTTATCACATGCTACCTTCTCATCGCCTTAAAAAAAATTATTGAGATTTATAAACATATAAATTCAGAACTTGACATTGTTCTGTCCAGGGAATAATCAAAGAAGAAGGGGAGAAAAGGTGAGTGGCTATGATTTGAAAGTAAAGCAGTTTGCTGGAGCCCCAGACTCTGACAATTTATCTGTGAATATTTGAATATTCCTTCCTCTTTATTCCTTGTTGCAATAACTTCCACGAGTAGCCAGATGATGGCTACTCCCCAAACCCAGATTTATTCCCTCAGGTCCCATACTCTCCAGACTTATTCTTCAGTTAAAACTTCTAGAGCCACTTACTTGCTGTAGCAGATCTCCTCCCTCTAAACCCACTATAATCTCTTTTCCTCCCTCATGCTAAATTTACACAAACATGACTAATGACATCCTAAATTACCAAAACAAACTGCCCTCTAGAGCTCTTACCTCCAGGTTTCTGGGCCTCCCATGGAGCAGCCTTCCCTTCCTCTGAGGGAGTGGGGCACCTCTCCCTGAGTCCCTCCTAGTCCTCAGGCCATCCCCAGTCTCCTCCCAGGGTCCTTCTCCTGTCCTCCTTCCGGGTGCACATCCCCCTCTCAACCCTTCTTCCCAGGCAAGCTGAGCCTCACCTCGAACTTCACTGCCACCCGGACCTGGGGAGGCTCTCATTTGTCACCAGCCCAGCTCTTTCTCCTAAGTTATTTACTACATCTTTTTTCCTCTGAGAACCCACTGAACAGCCCCCATTGGATGTCCCAAGGCCTCTCAAACAAAACTTGTCAAACTGAACCTGTCACCTTCCTGCATTTCCCCACTGCTCCCTGTTCTGTTCTGTGATCATCATCTACCCCCACAGTAGCCCGAGATGTCTCTCCTTCCCCACCACACAGATCAGATCAGGTACCATATCCCATCAGCTCAACCTTCTAAAACAGCCACAGCTGTCACTGTCTCTTGGCCAGACAGCAGCTCCCCCTGCCTCCATACAAGTGTTTCCCAAAGTGTGAAACGTGTACCACTGATGGTCCCCAAACATGATGCTGAGTGGTTCTTAAGCTTTTTCTTTAAACTGGTTAATGTTTTTCCTATTATATATTAAATTCTTCAGGCACACATCAAGACTGCATTTCCACAGTTATAGCTGCTTTAAACAAACGTTTATGCATGTTAAAGTAACCTAGAGACTGAAAATAGGCCATCACTAGGGTTCATCCCAGACCAATCAAATCACAGCTTCATGGGGTGGGAATGGGCATCTGGTTGGGAAACTCTCCAGTTGCTTTTATGTGACGACAAATTTGGGGGCAAACTCCACTGGAATGAGCCTGAAACAGGCACTTAAGGGAAAAGGATGAGCCCATCTAAAGAAAATGCATTAGTCAAGGGTATGGTAAACAAACAGGAAGGGTGTCCAGCTCCCCCCGTTTCCCCAGGACTTCAGCACAGAACATCCAGCATTCCGGGACAGCTCTCGGTCTCAGGCAAACCCAGACGGTTGGTGACCTACTCAGATAAGGCAGTGTCTGAACTTTGGGAACGAGTGCTAGCTAGCATTTCCCAAAACGCGTTCAGCAAAACACTATCTACTCTCCCTGGGGTGTTAACAGCTGCGCAGCTACAAAGGGTTCCGGTGTGGAATAAAGTTTCAAGACCCCAGGGATATCCCAGGATAAGTGATTCAGTTAATGGTTTTCCTCCAGTTCTCCAAACTTTCGATGTACTGTGGTAATTTACATTGCCTAAGAGAAGACTATAACTTGACCTCTTTTTTTGTGTGTGTGGCATACTTTATGACTGAAGTTCAAGAAACTCCTTGTTATATGCTGCCTCACTTGTACTTCCAGACAATTTGGAAGAAATATAAATCTGATCATGTTACTTCTTTATTATCAATCCCACGTTTTAAAAAAAAAGTCCAAATTCCTTAGCAGGTAGTCTGTCTACTTTCCAAGCTCTCCCATCTTTTACACCTTCCCTGTGTTCCAGTCCAGTGTTTCTCAAACTTTTAGAAGCATTCAAAGCACCTGGAAGTACTGTAGCAATGCTGATTCTGATTCAGTAGAATTGTGTGGGCCTGAGACTCTGTATTTCTAATGATGCTAGCTCCCAAATGTTGCCATGACATCCAATCCAAGGACCATACTTTGGAGTATCAGTACCAGTTCCAAAGGATGATATCTTTCCTATAAGCCTCTGTGCCTCGAAGACCATTTTCCCACCTGATACCTTTCTACTCAACTTTCAAAATGCTTGAGAACATCATTCCCTGTGAAGATGAGCTCCTGTGTCCTCTCAAACACAGCTGCTCATCCCAACTTTATTTTGTTTAGAGCTCCATTCTGGTGTTTCACTCTGTTGTAGCATGGCTATTTATTTTTCTGACTCTCCCAAGCTAGGCTTTCTGACAGCCTTTCTGTCTTCATATGCCCAGTGCCTGGCACCTAGCAGCTACTCAGCAAATCTATAAAGAAGGAAGGAGTGGCCACACAAAGGAGATAATCCATGAACTTGGTGAAGGCAGACTTTTAGAAAATTTGAAACTAAGGTTGTTTTGTAGAATCAAGTTTGTTCATTTGGAGTTTTGTAGTTAGGGATCTTCAGCAAAAGAATCTATGTTAACACCGCTGAGAGTCAAATCACAAAGGAATAACATCACCCATTTTTTTATATTACATACACACACAAAATTCCCAGTTTCCTTGAAATGAAAACTAAGTCAAGATAATCTTCTGATTAACATTTAACAGACTAAAATCACCAGACACAATGGAAGATGAAACACCATTTGACCTCTAAATCTATATTCATTCTACTTACGGAGAATTCTTCTGACAATTCAAAGTTTAAACAAACCTTTGTGAAAAGAGTTCTCTAGCAAGTTCAATGTAGTCACAGCTGTCAAAATCATGGGCAATGTATCATACTTAAGAGAGCATTTGAAAATGTGTCAATAATTATAATTAGACACTTGTACCAGATCTAACATACTTTCACTACCCTTTAATTTCAACTGATGCAGATTTAAAACAAGTTTCATAAAAGTGTAACTCTCAGATCATAATTTAATTCTAAAGTAGATATAAAAACTGTCACACTGCAGAGATACATTACCTTTTACTCAAGAGGAGAAAAGGCCACGGTATTATAATACATCATTCAGGTAAGGTGACCACCTTTAATGCTGAGAGGGTAAAATATATGATTGAGGTGACATAATCTTCCCATATCTACTTCACTCTTTTGTATTTGAACATTTTATCTTCAAAATTATGCATGACCCACAGCCCAGAGACAATAACTGTTAATACTCCAGTTAATTTCCTACCAGTCTTTTTTTTTGTATATCCATATGTATATCAGTATAAATCTGAAACTGTATTGTCTTTTGTTTGTTTATATTTATGGAATTGTACATAATTTATGTGTACTGTTTTAGGAACTCTACTGTTTTGGGGTCCTGCTTTTTCTACTTAATGTTGTTTTGTGTACTGTGCATGGTGATTGTATGCCAACAATTTCTGCATGCCTACTATGGATAAGGCAGTATACTAGGCACAAAACACACACACACACGAGCACCAGACAGACAACAGTCCTGTTCTTAGTATAGTATCTTCCCCACAGATACACTGGTAGTATATACAAGATACAGAAAATAAGAAAAGATCTAATTGGACCAACCAACAAAAGTGTCTTTGGGGAGGTAACTTTTAACGTTAAGATCTGTCCCTGAAAACTCATCTAAAATAATGCTTTTAGTTATTACATAATATTGTTTTACGACATGTGAGTGTGTGTGAGAAGACTGCACACACACACCTAACCTTAAATACAGGTTTTATATATATATATATAGTTTACTGTAGAACATTTCTTTCTTTGGGTTTTTTTTTGGGTGGGGGGTTGCTACTGTATTGCTAGAAGAATAAATTTGTATACTTAGAGAGCTTTAGTTAAGTGACTCTTTTTTTTTAATGAGTAACCAAAGGCACAAATCTTTTCCAGGAAAACTGGGGGTGCCAATTTTAAAGAAAAAAAATGCAATACAGAAACTAAACATGAATTTTACATAAAATTTTATTTAACTTGAATTTTTAAATACATCTAATTTGGTAACCACCAGGGAATCCAAACATTTTATTAAACTATACCAGCTAAATACCTCAACACTTCCAAGTGCCCTATTTTACCTTCTTCATATTGCAAAATACTTTAAAAGATCAAAAGCAGTCTGCCCTGGTCTGCTCCAAGGTCATAAACAAAATTTTCCAGTTTCTTAAAGACTGTCTATCATATGCCTATTGCTTTTTTAGAAAAACTATTACAAAAATAAAACCTTTTCCCTAAGTCTAAAAATCCATTGTGTCTATTCATAATCAATAATAAAAAGCTGACTATATAAATTTCTTGGTCACTAAATGCCTACTTACCATTCACCATATTAAAAAAAAGTACAGAAAGATAATCAGCCTTATAAGCTCTGCTTTTAACATAAAGCACAAACCAGACACAGTGCTTTAAAACAATCAAAGTAAAGCTGTGGTTAGCAAGGCTTCCAAAGCCCAGGGTTCTTCACAGACTCAAACTTAAATGGGAAAAAGAAATCAAGTTCCACTTACTGGAAGGTCCAAAATGGAGGGAGACTGAAAGAGAATCAACAAATGGTCAAACTTGAGAAATACTGGAGTCTACGCCCTTCTCTTGACAGATGAGGAAAGAAAAGTACCACCAAGAAAAAGGTTAAGAAAGTAACTTTGTTGGGCCACAAACCTGGTTTATACCAGAGAACAGACTAGTGCTTGAGTCTTAGCGGTTGCTTCTCATCTTCTCCAAGACACTTGGCTTCTCTAATACAACTCAAAATCCCAATTCACAGTACAACCTATACTGTAATTGAAAATGAATACCCTTTGATTCAGCAGTTCTAATCCTTGATATACAGGAGACATACATCTACATGTGCGCCTACATAGAAATCAATACGTAGACATAGCAGCTCACGTAAAGATAGTCACTGCAACATTATAACACACAATATTACCTAAAATAACAAGTCAAAGGACGGGTTAAATTAGAATACCTTTCAAAAAAATGAGGAAACTCTGTTCACACTGATAGTAAAAAAATTTCCAAGATAAATTGTTCAGAGAAAACAGCCAGGAACATAACAGAAATGTGCACAAAATGATACAAATAGTTATAGGAAAAACACATTACTATGTTTGTAAATATAAAGACTATCACTGAAAAGATAGGCAACTAGTTTTAATGATGGTTTTTCTCCAGCAAGGGAAAGTAGAAGCCTAGAAAACAAAAGTTGTGTTTCGTATACCCCCTCCTATACTTCAGATCTTGCATTGAGCACATGGAAGATAAATGATCATTTCTAAAACAAAATATCATAATGAATAAAAATACACATTTTTCAGAGAAACTACATAGGAACCCATATTAATGTGTACATGTAATGAAATAGAGCTAGCTATGAATTAGAAACAAAAACACCAATTTGAATTTTTTAAAAAGAGCTGGTACATCACAAGTCGGAGACTGAAATGTCTAAGACAAAGTCTAATGAAAACAAAAGAAAAGCCCTCCTGGAAGATTTCCGCGATCAGTAGCCACAGCTGAGAAAGATCCACCCCACTGGTGCTGAGAGTGCCCTACAACATAAGACCTTTGGGGATCCAGAGGGAGTCGAGGAGGAGGACAGCAGCCGAGGGGGACCTTGCTGATTAAGTAACAATGAGCTGGACGGAATCCTAAACAAACAAGCCAAGATAAGAAGAAAAAAAAACTCCTCTGAATTTGAAAAGGACATTCCATCCTAAACTGGCCAAAGGCAAGACAAAATCCCAAAACAAGTCATTCTCTTCTGGCATTTTTTTCCTCAGTATCAGAGAGATGGTAACCTCTTTTTTTTATCACCTGTGATACAAAAAATGTCAGTTAGAACCCCAGTCTCCTAAAGAAGGCTTAGCAAAATAGGCATAAATGTCAGGCAGAGGTCTTACCCATCAGACAATGCCTCTGCCTTCGATTCTATGAGCAGATGTTTATTGGGTCCCGTGTTCAAAAGCTGAAGACTTACGGTGTTCCTTTATTAGGATAAACACTTGATATATTTTCAAGACAGGGCACTTGACCCAAAAAAAGTCAGGATGAGACTCTGAACTGTTTATAGCTGGTTCATTTTATCCTTCAGGCCTCAAAGCCTGCTTCTTCCTGTTTCCAAAAGGTACCTCTCCCTCAGATCCAAATGCTCCAGGATGGTTTCCATCTTCTCTCACACACCTGGTTGCCAATATAAAGTCACAGCCTTGGGTTCCAGGAGTTTCCAACTCCTCAAGCAGGCCTTCATCTATGAGCTTATCCCACCAGAACGTCAACCCGAATACCACGCCCTGTCCCAAACCAGCACCTCTTCAACACAATTCTCCCAGTCATCCAGGTTCCAAAAGTCAGATTCATTTGCCCTCCAGTCGATCCTTCCTCCCCTCACAAAAATGATGTATTCACCAATGGCTTTCCCAGCCCAAGGCCAAAACCCTAATTCCACCTCCTCTCATTCCCCCTTCGCTGCTAGGCATCTACCCTTCCCACTAGACCATCTGTAGCCAACTATTTAACAGGGTCTGGAACTCCTATGCTTATAGGGACAATGTAATTAGCATAAAGGAGTGAGGCAGACTAGGAGTTCAGAGAAATAAAGAACAAATAGCAACAGATGCTGGGCCTTGTGTCAGGAAGAGAACTGGACAAGCGGGGACTGTAGCAAACAGCACACTTGTGCCCTCAGACACACACCTCACAAGGAGCTCTGGCAGGTCCCTGTAGGAATTCGGGCCTTGTGCTGCCAGAGCTTGCAATTTTGCAGGAGCAGGTGGAAATTTGGACTTTTTTATGGTAAGTTCTCTGTATTTAAATGATGGCAACCATTTAAAAATTTTTAAAAACGTTTACAAACAATATCAAATCGGAACACAACTCTGAGGTGTATCCAGCTGAGGTGCCTTCACAATCTTTGCTTATAGAGCATGATGGCCTGGGAATGTCCAGTCTGGGTTGTGTGACCTACACATTTCCTGTTCCCCTCTGTGTCTCAGTTTCTCCTTCGGTAAAATGGGGATAAAAGAAGATATCTCTAGAGTGGGTATGTGCAATAAATGAAATATGCAAGAAAGGGGTCTGACTAGACCCTCTTCTACATGTATCATTATCTTATTATTGCTATTTTAGAATCAAGCCTGAAACCTTTAGCCTGGATTCAAAGTAAACGATAATTTGGCTCTAAATCTCCCTTTCTAAGCTTTCTTCTACGGTGGTCTCCTTTATATACTCTATACAGTCACATTCCATCACAAAGGACTTTAACTTCCGAAAGTTACCATACACACTTGGCAGAAAAATAAAACAAGGTGGGGAAGTGTGTGTAATACAACCAGTTAAATAATACTGGCCATTCTACTCAGCATACTTTGGTTCTGCAATTGCTACAAAACCAGAGACAGGAATCCACTGCCTTTCAGTTATCTCAGGTCTTGATGCCTTTCCATGAAGTTTTACCTCAAGGCATCGAGTCTGATTCTAGTGATTAAAAATATGTGCAACTATGGTTTATACAACTTGGCTCCTAAACAAAGGCCAACTACTTTGTATTTACTTGCCTCATTCCCTGGTTTTGGAATGGTGCCTAGTCCACAACCTACACACATACAGATCCCCCTCAAAACGGTAACATCAGGATCATACCTCTTTCCAAGGCCAGCTACACAGCCACTTCCTCAAAGGTGTTGGTTGGTCCTTATCCCTCTCTATCTTGTGACCAAGATACTCAGGCGTCCTGCTGTTTATAATTAGATGTGTTCATTCTTCAATCCCTTACTCAAGTGCACCTTAAGATCACTGTGGGTTTACTGAAATTTCCATGCCCAGTCCCACACAGAGGAAGACCTGATAAATATTTAATAAATGAGGAAGAGGGGAAAAGATAAAGGAGCCGCAGCAGGGCAGGGAAATTTCAATGGTGGAGACCATGGCAGCCACGATGTAGCCGCCAATTAAGCTCCTACTGCTTTGAATGCAAAGAGCTGTCCCCTAAAAACCTCGTTGGTGTTCCTGAACAGTGAATGTATGGTTTCATCTTTCCCATTGCCATCCTTTTGGTGTGCCTGACCAGCACAGGCATTCCTGCTGTGCCCTTATTACTGAAAGTCACCATCCCATTCAAATATGATATAAATAAACAGGGTACTAAGTGGCTCCTGCCACCAGCTTAAATTAATTAGCCCCACCTTTGATGCAGATTAGGATCAAGATGATGATACCCTCTGGGAGCTGGGCCAAGGCACCTATTAGTCCCTTTAATCTGATCTGGAGAAAGGAGCAAAGACCCCTACACAGAGAAAAGAACAGTGAAGTGGGGGGACTGTCGGGGAGCAGAAGGGTGTGGGACATCTGTGGAATAACTGAGACTCATACAAAAAGAAAAACAAAACTCTCATCTAGATTAGCAACTGCTCAATAAACAAATTAAGACTGATCTCTACAATACCTAGGACAGTTTTTTTTCCAGCTGCCATTTAGAGCCCATTAGCAGGTTGTGAAATCAATTTAGTTGATAGAGACCAGGAATTTTTTTAATAAAAATTGCATAAAAGTTCGGAAGTACTGCACTTTTGTTGTAATTCAGCTTTATTTTCAATATGCGTGTGTGTATGTGTGTGTACTCAGGATGTAAAATGCATTGCTGGGAATCAAAAATGTTTTTAAAACACTGAAATAGAACATTTATGTTGGTATAATCCCTGGGGACTGAGATTTTCCATTTTTCACTAGGCCATACTCATAAAATAAGAGGATAGTTGTTCTTGCCACCTGTTGTGCACAACAGTTCAGTTCTTCAAGTTCGGAAAAGCATATGAAAAATATCATTTGGCACACTTGTGACTTACCATTCTCCTTATTCTCAAAAAGGAAGGTAAGGGTCACTCTAGATAACTACACTTTTTCTTCCTACTGGCTGTTCCTATGTCTATTTCTACCTTGTGTAAGTCTCTGACATCAAGTTACAAGTCCAAACGCTCCAGTTTTCTTGGCGGCATCTGCTCATGAGCATTAACCTACCACTTAGGAGGGTGATCGAGCACATCCTGTTCTCACCCAGAGTGTAACACCACTAATCAAAGGCTCCAATAGTGGAAGACTCAGAACTGGGTCTAAAACATCTCCTCGGTCCAGCCCCTCTACACTGGAATGCTTTTTCTCAAGTTCTTTTTATTGCACATTTTTCTCAACTGCCAGTGTCCAAACTCCCTAAGACCACCATGACCTTCCTTTATCCCCTCTGTACATTTCTCACCAAACTCAAGGTTATTTTTCTTAAAGTTCAAGCAATACTTCTTCCATATTTGCTAAGAAGAAATAAAAAGTAGAGCAATCTTACTTCCATGACATCCTTGCTGCTGGGTGGCTGGCAAAGGCCCATCTCCACTTCCACATAGGAGCTATGACCCCACCACCACCTACTGGCAGAAAAGGTCTACATGGCATGTCTGCCCACTCAAATCAGCCCTTAAAACCTATCAAAAGTGAAGCTGACTTTGGATTCCAAAGAGGTCATC